>OX123183.2:41380910-41984399 GCA_944739405.2 Euclidia mi | reverse complement strand
GGTAAGAACAGCGGTATTATTTATAGGTTCTTTTATAGAGGGATATAAAAGTGACTTGGACATTCTAAGTTGTTTTCCTCTAATCATCTTGTCAATTAGGCGTTTACTATACCCGTTGGATTGAGCTATATGATAAATAATATTTAATTCTCTGTTATATGATTCTATATTCAGTGGTACATTTAATAATCTATGAATCATACTGTGAAATGCTGCCATTTTGTGTTGCGATGGATGACAGGACGATGCTGGTATTGTACTATCTGTATACGTCGGTTTACGATAAATTTCAAATGAGTGTGAGGTACCCTCCCTTTTGATAGTCAAATCTAAGAAGTTTATTGAGCTGTTTTGTTCTATCTCCAATTCGAACTTAATTTTGGGGGTGTATACTATTAATTCTTGTAAGAAAACAGTGAAGCTGACGTTCTGTGCCCTTCCAAGCCAGCAAAATATCGTCCACGAATCTGTCTACCTAGAAACACAAAACTCGTATCTTTGGATGTAAAAAGCTTATTTACAAATGTCCCGTATAAAGAATGTTTAGTTATAATTAAAAATCTGCTGGGAAGAAATAGAATACACCCAGAACAGATTCAGAATATTTTGAAATTAACCGAGTTATGCAGTAAACAAAAATTATTTTCAATTCAACAACGAGTACTACTTACAGAAGGAGGGTTTGGCCATGGGTTCACCGCCTAGTCCGTTGTTAGCAGATATCTTTATGAATAACTACGAACACGAGCATTTGGTAAAAGAACCGAACATCTTATATTATTATAGATTCGTGGACGATATTTTGCTGGCTTGGAAGGGCACAGAACGTCAGCTTCACTGTTTTCTTACAAGAATTAATAGTATACACCCCAAAATTAAGTTCGAATTGGAGATAGAACAAAACAGCTCAATAAACTTCTTAGATTTGACTATCAAAAGGGAGGGTACCTCACACTCATTTGAAATTTATCGTAAACCGACGTATAGAGATAGTACAATACCAGCATCGTCCTGTCATCCATCGCAACACAAAATGGCAGCATTTCACAGTATGATTCATAGATTATTAAATGTACCACTGAATATAGAATCATATAACAGAGAATTAAATATTATTTAACATATAGCTCAATCCAACGGGTATAGTAAACGCCTAATTGACAAGATGATTAGAGGAAAACAACTTAGAATGTCCAAGTCACTTTTATATCCCTCTATTAAAGAACCTATAAATAATACCGCTGTTCTTACCTATTTTGGAAGCATAACTGACCGTATGGCGCGTATACTGGGGAGGAACGGTATCAGATCAGCCTATAAACCATACAAAACGTTAAAATTTCTTTGCAATGGTAAAGATAAAGTATGCAAGAACAAAAAGTCCGGTATTTACTGCTTAACATGCGACCAATGCCAAAATAAGTACATAGGACAGACGGGTCGAAGTTTTGAGCTGAGATATAAAGAACATTTAGCGGCGTTTAGAAACAACCAGCCGGAAAAGTCTCATTTTGCCGAACATTTACTTGAATCGGGTCATACCTTAAATAGCGGACATTCATTTGACGTCATACACACTTGTCAAAAGGGTATTAGAATGTGCGTATTGGAACAATTAGAGATTTTAAAGCGGGACAAGCATACATTACTGAACGATCAAACCAACTTTAACGGGTCCCCATTGCTGAATATATTCACACACCGTCATAATGACTCACATCAGTCGAGCAACGGAGGGAGGGGATTAGAAAGTACAATCGTTTATAATACATGCCCACGGTTGGAAAGCGCTCAGTCGTTGCCCATCGTTCCTGAGGATGCCTCGTGCAGAGGCGAAACACGTGTCGAAGAATAGTCGGCGCATACAGCGGGATACTGCAAGTCAGGTATCTTCCTGGAACCCATACCATTCCTATATCCCTTATCCTTTTAGAGGAGTTCGATATTGTCAACCTTTTTCTATTGCAATAGTTGGGGTGGTCAATTCGAGGGTGCGTGGTGGGTTCCTCTTTCCTTCCATTAGGTTACAATGGAGTTCCGCCAAGTAACGCCTGATTCAATCAACTATTGTCTATTATTTTTATGCCACAGGAAGTTATGTACAAGGGTCATTATGCGTGATTAATATTATGCTTCATTATTATTATGCCACTAGTATTTATGGCAATAAACTTTATGGGAATCTATATGCCCAATAATATTTTGCTTAATGATCTTTTGGCTAATATATTTTATGCTAACCATTAGCAAAAAGTTTCAGATATTTACATAGAGGCGCATTTCCTATGGGCGCTCTGAACAGAAACTTTCTGTGACTCAAATTGCCGCTTGGCGGCGTGGCAGTCGCGCTGTGACAGCTGTCTCTACGAGAGCAAGAGAGACGAACGTTCCTCCTGTGTATCTTAACTTAACTATGAGAGCAAGAGAGACCGAGAACAACGCCAGCGAGGCCAACGGCGCCAACTACGAACTAAACTGGAGACAGTCCCCACTTGGAATCGGCACACGAAATCCTTAAGAACTGCGCTTCTATGTAAATCTTTATTCATTGCCATTAGTAAACCCACAGTGGTGAAACCTATGAATGAAGTGAAAAAATAAAAAAGTAAAATGCAACAATTTGTGAACCAGTCAACGTGATACCTCGGATTGGAGTAGAAACTTCAACCCTTGGGTAGGCGGCGAATCTGCTATGTCACTCACGCAACTTTAACTTGAACTGCAGGGGTGGCAATAAAATGTATGCATATGCTCTATGTTTATTATTACTTAATGCATTCTGTCACACATTCTATGACTTTGAAGATATTTTGTAACATAATCAGCGATAGCCGAGTTGAGCGAAAAATAGACTGCCACGCATATAACTAACTTTTCGAAGTTAAGTGCGTACCTATCAAATGGTTAATGATCACAACTTGCTTAAACGGCTGAGACAACATCATGAAAAAATCTTCATGTCTGAGAGCTCTTCAAAATATTTTCAAGGATAATAATGTGAAATCTACTAACGCACACTTGGCCAGCGTGGTGGACCATGGTCTAACACCTCTCATAGTAAGAAGAGGCAAGTGCCCACCAGTGGGACATCTTAAAAATTAGCCTGATATTATTGACATTACGAAATACAACACTATTTTTTAATAATTAATAATTTATATGTAATAAATTATTAGCCGTTTATTTTATCAGCAATCCCTCTTTAGAAACAATAAATCATGTTATTACTCTCTGAAGTTCTATAAAATACAAACATTTCACCTAATATATAATATTCTATCTTATTAGCAACTTGTAATACAGTGCAAACATCTAAAACACGCCAAAGAATTGTATAAATGTCACAAAAGTTTTACAAATTAATTACGCGAGCGATGAATAAAATTGATTATTTTAGAACTAATCCGTTACTGAGGAAACGGCTGACATTGTTTTACGGCCAGAACTGCCTCGGCTTATTATAAATTAGCAAATTTATTACGAGATACTTTGCGAGAGAGTCTAATTTTTCATATTTCTGTAATAGGCAGAATTTACTGGACTTGTGTTTAGAGAAGGGGCATTAACCTGTAGGACCAAGCGATTTCTCGCAAGTAATTAGCGATTATAATCGTGTCCGTGACTACTTTCTTGTTTAATTGTTTATTGATGATACTGTACTGGCAGTGCGTATGTTTTATTAATGTTTTACACAAAGCGCAGTGTTTCTACTGTTTCTGACATCTCATTTCATTAGCGTGGATTTTGCGGGCGATGTGGTCATTTTAGATGAGTATTGTGGATTCCATCTTGGGAAGGCTGAAAAGTGTGATTAAAAAATCTTGCCGATTTTTTAGGGCTTTGTAGCCAAAATTACCAATAATGGGACCCTTATAGATTCGCCATGTTTGTCTGCCTGTGTGTCCGTATGTCATGCCAATTTATTTAGAAAATATTAAGACTACACATTTAAAAATTGAGAGTTAGATGTATTCTGTGAACCGCTACAAGATATTTATACACAAGAAAATGAAATGAAAATTAAGGGGGCACTTCGTCATGTATCGGCAAGTTTTTAGATAGGTCTTCAAAAATGACTTTGTAGTTCCTAAAACCATTGTTTTCAAGTCACTCGACTAAAAGATAGATGCTTCGAAAGTTGTAACATGAGTGTCCCTCCCATCTCTTACTTTTAAAGTAAGAGAGTGACAACATTGGAAAAATATATATGCTACAGATCGTAATAAAACTTCAAAAAAAGTGGTTTGAACGAGATGTAGTCAGCAGTTTTGCCGCATTATGTTCAAATACCGCAAATAACTTTGCCGTTTATACAAACTCTATGGAAAACAAAGTTATTTGTGCTGGCAAAACAGGGATTGATGATGATGAAGACAATAGGTATATATAGTGCATACCTCTACTAAGGAACCCTTCATGGACGAGTCCGACTCGCTCTTGATTTAATTATTCTGTGTTGGTTTCATTCACTGGCCTCCCACAATAATCAAAAATGGTACTAGGGTATGAGACTTCATTACATGACGCACAAGCTTGTGTAAAAGAAATGTTATACCTACATGCAATCAAAAAAATGAAGATGTTAATCATTTTTAAACGATGTCAAATGGCCCGCAAGATAAAACTAAAAACTTTAGGATAACATGTTAAAGTGTTAGACACTTTAACATGTTGTTAAGATAACCTCTTCAAGAGATTCGTAGTATTAGGTACGTAATTCATTGCTTACTTAGGAGACCTGAAAATGACACGTAGTGTACAGGCGAAGCCGAGTGTTTGTATAGTACAAAGGAAATGGATACCGCAATGTTTGTATTACGATCCGGCTGCTATTGGAAGTTTTGAAGTTCACCGAATTGTGTGCTTAGACGTCTTTACCTTGCGTAGGTTTGTAATGTTAAAATAGACCTGTGTAAAATAACTGGAGTAAGGCTTCCCTGCTATGGTTATAACTCTTTGAAATTTCTTCGTTCATTTTCTTGCTCAGCTTATTAATAGCTTAAACAAATGCCAACCAAATTTTACAACAGTGGGTCGGTACCCACTCGTCCCCTAATATTCGTCTCCCGGAATAAAAGTTGTAGAGTGGTCCCCTATTTAGGTGCCCATTGGTACCCCGGCAGGGGACAAGATTATTTTTATTGTTTTTTTCAGGTACCCACTCGTGCCCTGGAATAAAATTAAAGATTCGGCACCTACTCAGGTGCGTTTTGGGCCCCTAATAAAAACCATTTTAATTTTTTTTTTTAAATAGGTAAAAAGTATTGTCATCATTGTACATTCGTGTACAATATTGTTACGATATTAATTATTGTGTAATATCAATCATTTAAAGTATGTACTATAAAATAATCAAATTATACTATAGTATATATGGACTCTTACCGGATTGGCTAACAATATAGTTGGCCACTGTTCGCATATTCCCGGAACTTGTCAAGGTGCAATCAGTTTGTTTTTAGTTTAGTTGCTAATCTAAGCGCAGTCAACTGATAGACTCTCGAGTAAAAGTAAATATTAATAAGTGTGTTTTGTAAAATTAACTACTGAATTAAGTGAGTGAACAAATGTGAGGATAAAAACATGTAAGTAGTATTTTTAACACTACTTTACATAGCCATATACTGAAAAATACACAGTTTATATTTTTCGGAGCTAGTTTTGAATATTTATTGGTAAAACATTTTAAAAATCGATTTTATGAAAGGTTATGAGATTTTTTCTTGTTTCGTATCTACGTACGTACACCTAATATTATAAAACTTTTCTGTCAGTAGCTGTAGTTTGCATATCTATACAGGGTGTATCAAATAGGTGGGGTCATATTAAAATATTGTAAAGGTGAATATATTTATAGTATAAATCCTGCATATCACTGAGTAATTTTATAAGTTATATAAGTTTTTAATAGAATAATGACATCCCTACTAATATTATAAATTCGAAAGTGTTTATGTATGTATGTATGTTCCGTTTTCACGCGTAAAAGGCTTAACCGATTTTGTTGAAATTTAATATAGAAATATATTGGACTATGGAGACGGACATAGGCTACCATAAGTTGCAAAAATGAAACTGGGAGGGATTTTAGGGAGGATAGAAGTTTGTACGGCAGAAATTTTCCTCTTGAAAGTAAGAACGCATGCGCGAATAATTAAGTGCTGCGCATGTGCTATCTGTCAGTACTGTCAAATCATACATATTGGTTATCATAATTATTGTAACTTGTAAAGTGTACGGTGATTACATTGTTCGCTTAACTAAACTAATAATTATATACTACGCTCAAACGGCTGAAACGATTTTCTCTATCTACTAAAATTATATATGCGAAAGTGTTTATGGATATATATTGGACACGTATTGAAACATGGCTTTGACAATTGTCATGGATACTGACCGAGTTTCTTTGTACCCTATAGAGCTTCTGATTCATTACAATAATCAGAACTGTCTTCACACGACTTAAGGCTGAAAGTAGACATGTGTTACAACGAATTTAACGCGCGCGAAGCCGCGGACAAAAGCTAGTATATTAATATAAAAAAATCTATTACCATCCACTGTAAATCAGCGCTGTGAAGTGGCTCATGCCAGTGCATAGCAATATAGCTGAGTCAGGCTCGGTTATTGCAGGTCTCTTACTTTAAGTAAAGCTATTAATTTTTGTTTTATTGAATGATTATGTTCAAATAATATTGTTTTTAGCAGTACTGTATATTTTGGTGCAATACTTCAAACCTGCAATAATAAACTTATTTTCTTTCTTTCTTTCTTTCTCATTACAAGTTGATAATGTACACGGACTATACGTAAAATATTGCTAACACTTCAAATACGTTGTATTTCATATACAAAAACAAAAGTTAATTAATACAATTGTATGGCGTATACGAAAATGTCGAGAGGTGCGTTAAAAAAAAGATATCATTTATAAAACAGTTACATAAAAATCAATCGTACGTGACTGTGAATGTACAGATGAACACGATGTTTAATTTGTTAAAAATATCTGTGAGTATATATAAAAAGTACAAATAAATACGAATTGTTTGATATCTAAAAGACTGATTGTCATTAACACTTATTAATAAATGTGATATCTACTTATTTGTTTCATTTTTACTGCCTTTAGTACGTGACTGTACCACAACCACAAGTACTGAAAATAAATATCTAATTAGTAGAGTAAATGGGAAATATAAATTATTTTAAATAAAAAATAGAGCAGGGTACTAGTGGGCACCACAAAAATTTGAGGGTACGAGTGGGCACAGGGTCCGAATTTCAAGGGACCAGTGGGTACCGACCCCAGTTTGCAGTTTTACAAATTTAGAGATGGTGGTCTCAGCTTGAAACACTTTTGTTGTTTTCAGCAGAGGATTCACAGAGGTTAGCTTTAGAACCTCATCTGATTGTAACCAGAAAGCTGCGCTAGACTTTGACTTTTCACTCACTGTACGATTGCCCGAAACCATCAAGCGTAATAAAAGCGCCTGAGAACTAAATAACCATTGTTTCAGTGATTATATCTATGTAAACACATTACTGTTCTGAAACAAATATCGAACAACACAATGTCCTGTAATATGTACTGCCAACGCTTGTACAATAAAAAAATACCAAAGCTAAAAAAAGACGAAGAATGTGGACAGTTACCCAAACGCTCCCGACATTATGATCCTAAAGAGTTTTATATGGTGCGGCTATTTTACATATTGGCGAAAGTACGGATGACTGAATAATCAATTTTCGATTCGCAGCCATCGGCAACTATCAGACGAGCGGCCGGGGCGGTCGTTACATTACGTTGTCGTGAATTAACATATTCGCGGGTATTCCCAAGCCAACAACCTAAATATACCCGCAGAATACACACAATTTCCCAAAAAAAATACTAAGTGCGCACTTCAAACCAAATTGGTGTACCTTTTTTAATAAGGCAAGGGATTTTTAATTAATTAAATTATTTAATTTGTTATTTTTCTGCTTGTTTCCGCTTCATCTGCGACAAAATGGATTATTTAATTTTTATTATTTTTGCACGTTTACAATGGGATTTACAATTTCCTTTTAAGCGAAAAAAGGTTAAGGCCCATTTATCTTGCCCATTTTCTGGCTGAAGATATTTTAATAGACGGAATTTTGAGGAGAATCTTTGAAACAAACAATACGTAAGTAACTATTGTTGAATTTGAAATTCTTCAAAGCTACTAGTTCCTACTCTGCAGCTAGTTTTTATTGAAGTCTGTTAACAGTTACTGACGGGCCGTTGATTATGTTTATGGGCAAGTGCGGAACATGTGGACACTTTCCAGAATTTGGAATAAAACATTTAATCTGATTATTTCTAATAAATCACACCTAGTAAGGAATAATCAGTCTTTATTAAACAAAAATCATAGTCTTGATAGGTACTAATTGTATGAAAAATAAGAAACGTTCTTTTTAAACTTTATATTCGTCCATAGGTTCAGCAGCTGATTGGACAGTCAAATTGTACCTGTAGATGGTGTTGTACTTTACCTACGAATTTTATTGTAGGTACTTTAATCAGCATGTAATGTAATATAAAGGGGGCGGGGGAACAATAACATCTGCATCAAAACAACATTAAATAAACATAAACTTATCCTTATCATTTATTTGTACACATTATGGCACTCTTCATTAAATTTTTGGGTTGATTCATAACTCTCTCTATCATTTATTTACCTTTGCAGTTAAACTTATGTATAGAAATGCAGCTTTTCTTAAATATTTGCACAGTAAAACTTCGTATCGGAACAAATATTAAGAAGACATTTATGTACCAGTGGACTGTTCCACAGGTACACACGTTTTTTGTCCATAGGTATGATATCTAACGATAAAAACCTTTTAAACATATTAAATAGCACTGACTAAGCAATGAATAAGCCAAATTATACTACAAATATAATGCAACCAATATCGGAAGTATTTTCACGGTAAAACTGTTGAAATTAAACAGAATAATTTACTTATCATTAATTTTCGCTAAAATCTTTCGAGGCCGGCATACTCACAACTACACAGACAATAAAGATTGAGACACGTCAAATCTGTCAACCGTAGACAAAGCCTTACAGTCGCGTTAAAATTTGAATTGTTGAGGCGCTAATTTCGGCGGTAGCGATAGTGTCCACAGGTACAAGCGTCCATAGGTACAACATTTGCCTACGGTTTTAACTTGTGTGAATAGAATTGAACTCTAAAGTTCAGGAATTATATTTAAAAAAATCTAAGTCAATTTCATGCTGGCTAAGAAATATATTGTTTTATATTAAGGTCTGTTCCTCCAAAAGCCATTGGTCTATTAAAACAGAAATACGCCCAAAACATAAGCTTTATAACCTTTAATGAGCAACTTTAAATATTACTGCATCGCGCAGTAGTTTAAGCTGCCACCTGGCCGTGAAGAACCTCACTGTAGTGGACTCAACCTAACACGACACAACATTTTGTGCTGTTGTGTTGGGATAATATAATAATAATATTCTACCACACTCACACAACACCATGGGTACTAGATAATGGATAAACGTACATATAAACTTTTTTTTGTAAATACATACATATTATACATAGAAACACCAAGACCAAGACAAACATCCATGTTCACGCACACAAATGTTTGACTTGAGCGGAAATCAAACCCGCGACCTTCGGCGTAGCAGTCGCTTACACTCTCGCGGCGCCAACCGGTCGTAATGATGACATGCACAACAACTGTTGTTTCGAGTCTGGGTCTACTTTGTATCGACTGATGGAATGTGTAGCGGTAGCTTCTAACGACTGAGACCGCTTATTATAGTACTAGAGGACGCCAGCAGCTACCCCTGCATTTTTTTTAAATTTACCCATTTTGGCCGACCCCGTGGGAATTTCGGGAAATCCCTTCTTAGTGCACCCCTACGGTCCCCAAGAAATATACATGCCAAATTTCAGCTTCCTGCGCCCAATAGTTTCGGCTGTAGCGTGTCTGTCAGTCAGTCAGTAACGCAAGGATTTTAATATTAAGATAATGGTGAAGACAATCATATCGTGTGACATCTAACGGACACTCACGGACCTATTTTGCATCGTGCTATTAAAGTTCGTGCACGCAATTACTATTCTTACGTCATGTTCTTAACTACTTACTTTCATCGTCAACTAGGTGCGATCACCTACCCTGAACAGAGAATCCTCCTTCTGGTTGAAGGAACTCACTCCTTATTTCACCACAGATGTTTCTAAAGTTCCCCTATTTACTCCTAGTGCGGCAGTTGTCTTTTAAGAAAAAACGAGTAAATCACTACAAATAAACAAGCTTGTAAACAGCGGAGCTTTAGTAAGACATACATTTAACAAACAGCATCATTGTTCTAATGGCATAAGCTAGCGCTTACTTTTATTGCCGTTTGTGAAGCCCAAGGAAATGTTAGGGGATTTTTTCAAGTAATTCACAAGCTTAGTATAAATCTCTGCGTGACAGTCTATTGTGCCCAACCGAAATGCACTCGCAGCTATCATCGTTCGATCGCATTTTTTACGCCTATTATATCGAAAATCTTAAATATTCATTTTAAATTTTAAGAAATACAATTCAAATTTGGAATTTGGAATTCAAATTTGAAATAAGGAACGTTATTTGGAATTTTAAGAATATTCACCATTTTATTTTAGTGTTCTGCGTATACGCATGCTGACCCATGATGGACTGTGTGGCCTTGGCCCTAGACTTGTTACACTTAAAACTGTGCCAGACCCTTCAAGGTCAGGAAAATACTGTCTATGAATAGTGTGATATATTTGTATCCCAAGCTTACACTTGTTCAATGTACCTAAATATTACCGGTTCACCATGATTTGGCTGAATCTTAGTCTTTGCTCAGAGCGATTGTCATCTGGCAATCGTTATGAGGGCGCTTCCATTATTATTATTACTATTGTCTTTGGTGGTGATAACATGTATGGTACTCTATGATGAGGTCGTATTTTCGCAATCTTATCTTACAATCAGTAAGGCTTTACTTAATGTGGGGTACCCGCCCCATCGTTGAAAAGACGTACTGGGAAATTGGTTAGTATGCTGAAGCTTTTTATTTGTCTTCATGGTGGAAATAAAAATTACGGGCTCATCCTTCGCTTCCAGGGGCAGGCAGAGGGGTATGTCTCTCTCCGACCGGTGTTCAGGCCTAGGCAATATAACCACCAACAATGTCTGTCGGCTTCCCGTAACGGCAAGACTACGCTTATCGCATCTACCTTGCCGGAATCTTTGTTTACTGGAGTTTTAGGCCCAGTTCCATCTCTCTGATAATATCTTGTTAAATTAATTTATCATACTATCGTGCCATTGAACATTTTATATTTCTATGTAATATTAATGAAATTATTTTAATAATAACAAGCAGTACCTGCCAGTAAAGTGTAGATACTATCCTACATACATTTCATATCTTGAACATTTTTTAAAACACTATGTCGCAACCACTGCAAGATTCGATGAATAGTTTAAAGGAAATGTTCCTCAAGCAGATGGCTGATTTTGAAGCGGAGTTGCCAAAGTCCATCCATTCCTGGATTGGCCTCCGATTATACCTACCTTTGTGATGGAAACTCTGAGAGGGTTTCAGCAGCAAATAGGTAGATCTTCTTGCTTATACAGTGGACTCGATGGAGATGAGGACAAGAAGGAAAATGTTGCTGCTGCATGGTGTGGTGGAGGACAGTAAAGAAGACACTGCCAATGTGGTAGTTAAGGTAATCAAGGAGCATCTCAAGTCCGACATAACTGTTGCTGATATCCGACGCTGTCACAGAATGGGACGCACATCAAATAGCCACAAGCCCAGGCCCATTGTGTTGAAATTCAATAACACCTCAGTACGTGACAGCATACCTTTCGGCAAAACCAAGTTCAAAGGCACAGGTGTAACGGTTTCCGAATTTCCAACGAAGCAGCGACATGAAGCTTTTATGGCCGCACGTGAAAAGTTCGGTGTATCGCAATGCTGGACAAAGGACGGTATCATCCACGTTCTGGCGCCTGATGGTTCGTGGCATCGCGTAGTCAACCTCGCCGAACTTCACATGATCGAGCAGAAGGGCGTGGAGAAGCCAATCACGCCAGCGAAGCCAACCGCAAAGACCAAACGGACTGTTGCCCAAAAGAAATGAGTTCCCGTATATAAAAAGGTAAAGTAAAGGTAAAGTTTCTGTTTGTTTTGGTTGATTTCTGGTCCGGGTAGTAAGTAATATGTATTTATAATATGTATTTATTATTTATGCTGGTGTCTGATAATTATTTTCCCTTTCAAACTGTCATTAGTGTCACTTATTTCCGTCACCTGTTAAATCAACGATCTGTCATCTGGTTGGGTACGAGGCTTTTTAGACGTTTTTTTTCTTGTTCCCCTTTTTCTTATGTTCTTGCGACTTGTTTATTTTTCCATCTTTATATATTATTATAAAATTATACTATTATTACTCTTACTATTATATGTGTATTGTTGTGTAACTATCCGGACCAATCTTTCTTCTTGTATCCACGATAACTATTGTTTTTTTTTCTACTCTTGGCACTTCTGGCAAGTGGTGTATTATTGGTCATTTGATTTTTTTTTTGTTTGTTTATTTGGATAAGTTTATATTTGTTTGCCCTTTTTAGATAATATTTATTATTGTTATATATTTAAGTATTGTAGTCTGCTTTCATTGACATCAATAATATTAGTGATGATGATAGTTTACTACTCAGTATGTAGTGTAGATGACAGCTTTAGCAGTATACCGTCACTTTCCGACTGTCTTAATTCGCAGTTTTCTGATGTACCTAAAAAATTCAATGCCGTTCATATCAATGCCCAAAGTATTCCGGCACATTTCACTGATATGCTGGCCAATTTAGACTATAAGAGCATGAATGCTCTTACTCAGACTCAGAAACAAGGATAGCATGAATGCTATCCTTGTTTCTGAGTCATGGCTTAAGCCCTGTCTACCTTCTACGTTATACTCCCTCCCTGGTTTTCAACTTATCAGAAATGATCGAACCGTTGGGACGGTGGGGGTGTTGCTATATATCTGCGCTCTCATATCCCTTACAAAGTTGTTAGTACGTCTGCACAACCATCTCCTCCAAATGAAGGTGAGCATTTATTTCTGGAAGTTACATTAAACCACACCAAACTCCTTCTCGGCGTCTACTACTGTCCTTCATTACGTATAGATTACTTTTCTACTTTTGAAACCCTTCTGGTTAATCTCGTGCCCTCTTACAGTCATACTATCATAATGGGTGATTTTAACACATGTCTGCTTAAAAATGATTGTCGTTCTTTGTCTCTTCTTTCTATTTCTATAGCCTGTAATCTTACAATACTACCCTTAAGTGCAACTCATCACTTCCCACATTCCACACCTTCCCTTCACGATATAATCATGGTTTCTTCTCGGGAACATGTTGCCATGCACGGGCAATATCCAGCAGACATGTTTTCCTTCCATGAGTTGCTCTATACAAAATTCGTCCTCCCAAGATGAAGCGGAACGTACTAATGCAGCCCAATTTTGGTGGCATGAACACCGACGCACTTCGTGAGGATGCCAGTGATATTGACTGGATACCACTTTTCAGTGCCGAATCCGTTGACGATAAGGTTAGCGTCTTTAAAACTCAAATAACTGACTTATTCGATAAGCATGCACCCATTCGACCGGTGAAGATTAAACACCCTCCCTCACCATGGCTCACTGAAAGCATTAAACAGCTTATACACAAGAAAGCTGCAGCAAAATTCAGATATAAAATTAGGCCCGACGATAGCAACCTGCAAAAATATGTTGCGATTAGGAATCACTGCAATAGGGTGTGTATGGACGCACAACGCCAACATATCCATAATTCTGTGAAAAACGGAGATCCAGCAAAGGTCTGGGAATTTCTTAAATGCCTTGGGGTCGGCAAACCACGTCAACACACCACTCCTAATAACTTCAATATTGACCCGCTCAATTCTCATTTCGCTGCATCGTCCAATATTGATAGGACTACTAAAGAAAGCACTCTTAATTATCTTTCATCCATGCCAACCCCTAGTTATTCATCATTTGTCTTTAATCATTTCACCGATAGTGATGTTAAGAAGAGCATAATGTCAATCACATCCAACGCAGCTGGTAGTGACTGTGTCAGCCGTAATATGCTCCTTCCCATCCTTGATCTAATCCTACCCATCATTACTCACATCCTTAACTACTCCTTGTCCAGTGGTGAATTCCCATCGATGTGGAAGGATGCCCTAATAACTCCCATCCCGAAAAAATCTCATCCTTCTTCCTTCTCTGATTACCGACCTATTTCTATCCTACCATTCCTCTCCAAATTCCTCGAACGTCTCGTTTATAATCAGGTCAACTCATTGCTCTCTAAAAATAATCTCCTTAATCCATTCCTGTCCGGTTTTCGTCCAGGCCATAGCAGGCTACAACCCTTATGAATATTACGGATGACATCAGGGCTGGTATGGAAGGCGGACAGCTCACAGTCCTTGCTCTGCTACATTTTAGCAACGCCTTCAATACAGTGGATTTTGACATTCTATTTGGCCGACTTTGCTCTCTTAACATATCTCCTACGGTGATTGATTGGTTTCGAAGTTACCTGTGTGGCCGCCGACAGCGTATACGAATTGAAAATTCACTTTCTTCATGGTGTAACACGACTGTTGGCGTGCCACAGGGTGGCGAGCTGTCTCCTTTACTCTTCGCATTTTTTATAAATTCTATATCAAACAATATTCGCTCTTCCTACCACCTTTATGCAGATGATCTCCAAATATATTCGCAGTCTCCACTGGCTCAGATGTCATATTCTATAGATACCATCAACAGTGATCTTGAACAGATTAGTAGCTGGAGTAAATCCTATGGACTTATGGTGAACCCCTCGAAAACACAAGTCATTGTTGTCGGTAGTTCGAGAATGTTATTGAAGATTTACTGGTCTCAACTTCCTGACGTTATGTTTAATGGCACTGTAATTCCTATACAGGATAAAGTTAAAAATCTGGGCCTAGCCATCGATTCTACCCTTTCCTGGCGCTCGCAGGTCCAAGAAGTGAGTCGTAAGATATTTGCTTCAGCAGGTTCATTGCGAAGACTTAGGAATTCACTTCCTACTGCCAACAAAATTGCACTTGCAAACTGTATTCTATTACCCATTATTGATTATGCAGATGTCAGCTATCCAGATCTCGCCGAAAACCAGCTTGACAAACTTGAGCGCCTTCAAAATCTCTGTATACGATTCATATTTGGATTACGCAAATACGATCATGTGTCATAATTTCGCAAACTAAAGTGGTTACCAATACGATTTCGCCGGAATACCCACATACTTTCTCTACTATACAATATATTGTTTAACCCTTCTACTCCCTCCTATAGGACGATTCGAATTCCTTCATGATACGCATAATCGTTATTTAAGGTCATCAGAAAACTTAAAGCTGAAGATGCCATGTGCACATTGCACGGATTTTTATGATAAATCGTTTTGTGTCACTGCTGTTCGCCTATGGAATGCACTTCCATTACATATAAGACAGGCTCAGACGGTAACTAAGTTCAAATCGTTAGTCAAGGATCACTACCTATCACTATGATATTTCCTGTTCTAATATAATTTTAAGTATTATTTATGTATGTGTGTATATATGTATGTATGTCTGTCTGTATGTATGTATGTATAATTATTTATAAATGTGTAGTATATTGTTATAATATTACATAAATGTATATATTTAAATAAATAATAATATTCTACCACATTCACACAACACCATCTAGTCCCAAACTAAGCAGAGCTTGTACTATGGGTACTAGATAATGGATAAACATACATATATACATCTTTTTTTTGTAAATACATACATATTATACATAGAAACACCCAGACCAAGACAAACATCCATATTCATGCACACAAATGTTTGACTTGAGCGGGAATCGAACCCGCGACCTTCGGCGTAGTAGTCGCTTACACTCCCGCTACACCAACCGGTCGTCTAAAATTTAAAGTATTTATCATCCTATTACTGGTACACTTTCAACTACCATTTCATTCCTACCAATAATATCTCCATCCAAAGGTTGCCTGGTAGAAATCGCTATTAGCGATAAGGCCGCCCTTTGTACTTTATTTATTATAAAATTCCTGTAAATGTTCTTTATAGTGTACAATAAAGTATTAAATAAATAAAATAAATAAATAAGTGTGCCAACCCACACTTGGCAAGCTTGATGGACTGAGTGTCTGACCCTTCTTAGAGCGAGAAGAAGCCCGTGCCCAGCAGTGGAATAATATATGCTTATATAGGACTGATGTTATTAACTCGTCAACCACCGATGCACTCACCAGTGCGAGACAATATATTTTCTATTGTGTCTGGTATTCCGGCATTCAAGAGATTAAGTATTGAGTTAATCTAAAAGGCTTAATAAAGTATTCGAAATTTTTATCCCAAGTTGCTAATAATTTGTAACTTTTACAGACATGCGAATACACACACGCACACATGCGCATAAACCTCACGAGACAAAAACAACAACTTTAAACTTAACAGTATCGCCATTTGGGCCGTGTCCTTCGTGCAAGCTACGTATTTTAATAGTTTCGTTGTAAAATTTACAAAAACATATTTATTCACAAGTATAAAAACAAACAGCTATTGTGCTGTAACCTTTAAAAACATATTGTAAAAGATATCGCGAGACATATGTGCGCCCTGTCAACTCATAAAATAAAAAAAGTTTTGTTTTTATAACCGAATGTTGTGAAGATTAAAGCATTTTTTGTGAGATTATGTCACTTTAGGTATTGTAGTACTTAATTAATGGCTACAGGTGAATCATATGAGTATTTCGACAAGGATTATTTTAAGCATCTTATTCTAAAGAAAGCCGTAAATTACTAAAAGTTTTAACCACCCATGTATAGGCCTGATCGTATATGCGACTGGTTGCGCTCTGGAACTTCACATAGCAGAGGGATCTCAGACTATGATTCAGAAAGCGAACTTACCTACCCTATAGGTATCTGTGTAAGCACACCAGCTTAGAACAGCCGGCAAAAAAACTCGACATGATAAAGTCTACTTTCAATAAAGCTTTAGAAGAAATTGAGTTTCTTATCTTTCTATCGCTTGTATAAGGCACTATGTGCAGATTTTTTGAGATTATTTTAGCCTCGCTTGCCCTTCGGAAGCCGTTCACCCTAAAAAAGTCCAAAATATCTTAGTAATCTAGATTTTGTTACTTAATGCGATCTTCAGAAATGGTATAAAACGAGGCAAAGTGGCTATTGGATCATTAAAATACAAGGTAGCTAATTAAAGCTCAAACAGAATACATAAGAATTATTTTAATGTAATTATATTAATTTAGATTTACCTTTTGTAATGTGGATAAAAAAGCTTTCGTTCCAAGAATAATATCACTACAAGAAACTCAGCGTCTTTTGAATTATTCGGACGTTTTGCTTGGAAGATAGCACTTTTTTGTTTTCATCTATTTTTCTTGGGCATCTACTTTCCTTACTACACACCATTAGTCTTTTGCAGTCCACTGCTGGTGTTCTAGCCCTGGTTTACTTGGCGGCTCAATAACTTGACTCAACAGGAATGCTTGGCCTACTACACCACGCTGACCAGGCGGGTTGGTATAGGATATATGTCAAGTTTGCAAAGATCGTATTTGCTTTGTGTTTTTCCTTACGCACCTCGTACGATTCCCACAGTGTAAAATGGGATAGAGACACTAGTGTTCTATATCTGACACCCCACGACAGTGCTAATCTGGAGATCTTTCGAGTCGATGGTATTACTCAAATGACTGCAGTGGCAGTGGCGTCCGTCGAGTCAACTTTAGTGGAGCTGTATGGACATTTACTTACCGCAATAGCGTTGGTTGTCGGATGGGTCATTTATTCTCCATTTCATGAGGTCATAGATAAATATAATACTTTACAGTACAGATGCCGCAAGTCGTCCATAAAAATTGGCTACGTTAGATCCTTAATATTAGACCTTTATTTTTATAAGTACTTGTTAATACCGTAAATAATACAACAGATGGCGCTAGTGACGAAAAAAATGGGAGTCGATGGTAGCGACATCTTACGTCTCATTTTGTAAGCAATGTTATTTTAAATTAAAAAGAAGAGATGGCGCTATAATAAAAAAGTATTCTGTCTAAAATGTAGAAATATTATGATATTTCACCTTGTCACCCAAGTGTGCCTCATTTCAAGGTTATAACACGATCAACCGATCTAGTAGGTACCTATTTTACGTATGTACCGGTGGCGTTAAAACATCTAGCGATATTTTTATGACTTCGTGTCTTTCCGTTCAAAATTTGGAATGCACTTTGTACACTGTTCCATAAAGCTGATATTTGACATACTTACGTAAGTTTGGTGGCTATGTTACGGTAACATTGAAATGGTGCAGTGATGAATGACCTTGTGAAAGCACCTTGGTCTGATGATGAAGCCGGGAAGATGGTTACAGGAACTTCTAAACTACATATTATGATAAACTACTCGTGTTTGGGCTCGTTTGAATTGACTTGACAAAACCTATGACCTTGTGAGGTTGCCTTGGTCTGATGATGAAGCCGGAAGATGGTCACAGGAACTCCTAAACTACACGTGATAAGCTAGTAGTGTTTGGGCTCGTTTGAATAGACTTGACAAAACCTATGACCTTGTGAGGTTGCCTTGGTCTGATGATGAAACTGGAAGGTAGTCACAGGAACTCCTAAACTACACATGATAAACTAGTAGTGTTTGGGCTCGTTTGAATAGACTTGACAAAACCCATGACCTTGTGAGGTTGCCTTTGTCTGATGATGAAGCCGGAAGGTGGTCACAGGAACTCCTAAACTACACATGATAAACTAGTAGTGTTTGGGCTCGTTTGACAAGACTTGACAAAACCTATGACCTTGTGAGGTTGCCTTGGTCTGATGATGAAGCCGGAAGGTGGTCACAGGAACTCCTAAACTACACATGATAAAATAGTAGTGTTTGGGCTCGTTTGAATAGATTTGACAAAACCTATGACCTTGTGAGGTTGCCTTGGTCTGATGATGAAGCCGGAAGATGGTCACAGGAACTCCTAAACTACACATCATAAACTAGTCGTGTTTGGGCTCGTTTGAATGAACTTGACAAAAACTATGACCTTGTGAGGTTGCCTTGGTCTGATGATGAAGCCGGAAGGTGGTCACAGGAACTCCTAAACTACACATGATAAACTAGTCGTGTTTGGGCTCGTTTGAATGAACTTGACAAAACCTATGACCTTGTGAGGTTGCCTTGGTCTGATGATGAAGCCGGCAGGTGGTCACTGAAACTCCTAAACTACACATGAGAAACTAGTAGTGTTTGGGCTCGTTTGAATAGACTTGACAAAACCTATGACCTTGTGAGGTTGCCTTGGTCTGATGATGAAGCCGGAAGGTGGTCACAGGAACTCCTAAACTACACATGATAAACTAGTCGTGTTTGGGCTCGTTTGACAAGACTTGCCAAAACCTATGACCTTGTGTGGTTGCCTTGGTCTGATGATGAAGCCGGAAGGTGGTCACAGGAACTCCTAAACTACACATGATAAACTAGTAGTGTTTGGGCTCGTTTGAATGAACTTGACAAAACCTATGACCTTGTGAGGTTGCCTTGGTCTGATGATGAAGCCGGAAGGTGGTCACAGGAACTCCTAAACTACACATGATAAACTAGTAGTGTTCGGGCTCGTTTGAATAGATTTGACAAAACCTATGACCTTGTGAGGTTGCCTTGGTCTGATGATGAAGCCGGAAGGTGGTCACAGGAACTCCTAAACTACACATGATAAAATAGTAGTGTTTGGGCTCGTTTGAATAGATTTGACAAAACCTATGACCTTGTGAGGTTGCCTTGGTCTGATGATGAAGCCGGAAGATGGTCACAGGAACTCCTAAACTACACATCATAAACTAGTCGTGTTTGGGCTCGTTTGAATGAACTTGACAAAAACTATGACCTTGTGAGGTTGCCTTGGTCTGATCATGAAGCCGGAAGGTGGTCACAGGAACTCCTAAACTACACGTGATAAACTAGTAGTGTTCGGGCTCGTTTGAATAGATTTGACAAAACCTATGACCTTGTGAGGTTGCCTTGGTCTGATGATGAAGCCGGAAGGTGGTCACAGGAACTCCTAAACTACACATGATAAAATAGTAGTGTTTGGGCTCGTTTGAATAGATTTGACAAAACCTATGACCTTGTGAGGTTGCCTTGGTCTGATGATGAAGCCGGAAGATGGTCACAGGAACTCCTAAACTACACATCATAAACTAGTCGTGTTTGGGCTCGTTTGAATGAACTTGACAAAAACTATGACCTTGTGAGGTTGCCTTGGTCTGATGATGAAGCCGGAAGGTGGTCACAGGAACTCCTAAACTACACATGATAAACTAGTCGTGTTTGGGCTCGTTTGAATGAACTTGACAAAACCTATGACCTTGTGAGGTTGCCTTGGTCTGATGATGAAGCCGGCAGGTGGTCACTGAAACTCCTAAACTACACATGAGAAACTAGTAGTGTTTGGGCTCGTTTAAATAGACTTGACAAAACCTATGACCTTGTGAGGTTGCCTTGGTCTGATGATGAAGCCGGAAGGTGGTCACAGGAACTCCTAAACTACACATGATAAACTAGTTGTGTTTGGGCTCGTTTGACAAGACTTGACAAAACCTATGACCTTGTGTGGTTGCCTTGGTCTGATGATGAAGCCGGAAGGTGGTCACAGGAACTCCTAAACTACACATGATAAACTAGTAGTGTTTGGGCTCGTTTGAATGAACTTGACAAAACCTATGACCTTGTGAGGTTGCCTTGGTCTGATGATGAAGCCGGAAGGTGGTCACAGGAACTCCTAAACTACACATGATAAACTAGTCGTGT
Organism: Euclidia mi; assembly: GCA_944739405.2. Classification (NCBI taxonomy): domain Eukaryota; kingdom Metazoa; phylum Arthropoda; class Insecta; order Lepidoptera; family Erebidae; genus Euclidia; species Euclidia mi. Next base: position 41,963,380 of record OX123183.2, on the reverse strand, counting down.
TTGGGCTCGTTTGACAAGACTTGACAAAACCTATGACCTTGTGTGGTTGCCTTGGTCTGATGATGAAGCCGGAAGGTGGTCACAGGAACTCCTAAACTACACATGATAAACTAGTAGTGTTTGGGCTCGTTTGACAAGACTTGACAAAACCTATGACCTTGTGTGGTTGCCTTGGTCTAATGATGAAGCCGGAAGGTGGTCACAGGAACTCCTAAACTACACATCATAAACTAGTCGTGTTTGGGCTCGTTTGACAATAGTTGACAAAACCTATGACCTTGTGTGGTTGCCTTGGTCTAATGATGAAGCCGGAAGGTGGTCACAGGAACTCCTAAACTACACATGATAAACTAGTCGTGTTTGGGCTCGTTTTACAAGACTTGACAAAACCTATGACCTTGTGAGGTTGCCTTGGTCTAATGATGAAGCCGGAAGGTGGTCACAGGAACTCCTAAACTACACATGATAAACTAGTCGTGTTTGGGCTCGTTTGACAAGACTTGACAAAACCTATGATCTTGTGAGGTTACCTTGGTCTGATGATGAAGCCGGAAGGTGGTCACAGGAACTCCTAAACTACACATGATAAACTAGTCGTGTTTGGGCTCGTTTGACAAGACTTGACAAAACCTATGACCTTGTGTGGTTGCCTTGGTCTGATGATGAAGCCGGAAGGTGGTCACAGGAACTCCTAAACTACACATGATAAACTAGTAGTGTTTGGGCTCGTTTGAATAGATTGACAAAACCTATGACCTTGTGAGGTTGCCTTGGTCTGATGATGAAGCCGGAAGGTGGTCACAGGAACTCCTAAACTACACATGATAAACTAGTCGTGTTTGGGCTCGTTTGACAAGACTTGACAAAACCTATGACCTTGTGTGGTTGCCTTGGTCTGATGATGAAGCCGGAAGGTGGTCACAGGAACTCCAAAACTACACATGATAAACTAGTAGTGTTTGGGCTCGTTTGAATAGATTTGACAAAACCTATGACCTTGTGAGGTTGCCTTGGTCTGATGATGAAGCCGGAAGGTGGTCACAGGAACTCCTAAACTACACATGATAAACTAGTAGTGTTTGGGCTCGTTTGACAAGACTTGACAAAACCTATGACCTTGTGTGGTTGCCTTGATCTAATGATGAAGCCGTAAGGTGCTCACAGAAACTCCTAAACTACACATGATAAACTATTAGTGTTTGGGCTCGTTTGAACAGATTTGACAAAATCTATGGACCTTGTGAGGTTGCCTTGGTCTGATGATGAAGCCGGCAGGTGGTCACTGAAACTCCTAAACTACACATGAGAAACTAGTAGTGTTTGGGCTCGTTTGAATAGACTTGACAAAACCTATGACCTTGTGAGGTTGCCTTGGTCTGATGGTCGGTGGTCCCAGGGTCTGTGGTGCATGCTACAGATAATATAATAGGTACATTACTATACTAGGTGGTGCTTTCCTTTGAGTTCTGCTTCGTGAAAATTGATATTATTTATTTGTATTATTATATTCTTAATTAAATTGGTATTCAGGCGAAATTAATGTAACCTAAATGGCGAACCCCTGGCGAAGCGAACGTCGAGATTGCAAAAGGGGAATAGGTAGGTAACTATTAAAATGTAGAAATGAAACAACAGTTCATTTTATTTTTTTATTTATGAAACCATGATACCTCGTCAACTAACAAAAAATCTTGCAAAAACGTTGGAATTTTTTCTCTTCAACTTTCACGGGAACGAAGTCGCGCGCAAAAGCTAGTCATTACAATTGGTTTATTAATTCGGCCTTACAAGCAAGTTATGCAAACGTGCAAGTTAGTTATTTAGATAATTAACTCAAATCCAGATGTTGGCAAATTAATATTTTTAAATTGATAAATTAGGTCGTTTTTTATTCCTCCATTAAAGTGGATAAACAGAATTAGATAAAAAACTAAGGCCCACTTGCACAACGATTCTTAAATTGAATTAAGATGTATTTAACGAGAAAAAAAGTATTAAACACCACTAGCGTCTTGCACAACGAAAAATTTGTCGAGTAATATAATTTAAGAACTGTCAAAATTAATCACCGAAAATCGGCTGTTTAGTGGCTAATTTCATTTAAGAACTGTCACACTGATGTTGGCATCTTGTCATTAGCGACGAAAATTATCAATAATTATATAACTGGACCGGACGACGCAGCAGGGGGAGGCCTATGTCCAGCAGTGGACGTCCCTAGGCTGACATGATGATGATGATGATATAACTGATAACAATGTACCTACTTGTGTTTTGTTAACCCTAGAATTCTACATTATTTGGCGCACATGTTATTCCTACACCGGGGTGCTGGAACACCCCATACTAAAATTACTGTAATCCTTAAAATAAAAAAAAAATCATGAAAATACGTTTTACTAAACAGAATCGGTAACTTGAGATCACAACACACAGCCTTATTACACAAAGTTAAATGTAGTTTGAGCAACAGCGCTTGTAGGATTTGGTCCTTTTTGAGGATTACTGCAATGGACTAAGTTGGCATCCAGTGACGGTCCTCCAAATTTTCATGTATCAGTTCCAAACCCAATTTCAAACCTGTCTGCTGAAATTTTATATTTGGCTTATTATTTGATCTTGAACACTTGTAAAGAACCCAGGAATTACAACTGGTCCCAACTTCTATTTCTTCCTCGCCAGATTTGTGGTCTGAATTAAGCTTATTTCTTCGTAATTCAAACCGCTGACAGCCATCCGAAACAAAATAAATAAACTTCATTGAATTTTACCTTCATAATATCTAAAAATATCTGTATTTAATTCATATAAGACTATTGTTTTAATAAATAATCAAATTTAATAACTGATTACATATAAATGCATCAATCGTAATAAATTAACAATCTTACGATTTTACTAGACTGGGGTACTGGCGTACCCCACAGCACTTATACAGGCGACCACACAACGCGGCCCTCGTCACGGTATTGACGTAACGCGAGTGGTTGACACCAAACTAAAATAATCCGACGCGCGAATTCTTGGATATTAAAGAAATTGAGATATTTAGAAAACAAATCGGTGTGGAGTGCACCTGCACCCCATGTAGGGTTCTAGGGTTAATGCTCAAAAGTTTCTAGTTATTATTTGTCAATTGTCATTTCGTTGCTAGGCGACGACAATGCGTTTTGTTTTATGCTCAAAGTATATATAGTCTAAGGTTTTATGCGAAAGCATACGCATAACATCGTTAAAATCGTAACAAAAAGGCTTCATACCATGAAACAAAACGTAGAAACTACTTTACCGACCTCATAAAATGTTTAACTAAATCTAAGCGTTAATGTCGTTGTGCAAGAGGACGCTAAATACTTTTAACTTAAATTATTTTATGTTGTTAATTCTGTTCAAAAAATTTAAATTAAGGAGTGACTTAAATCAAACGTTACGCAAGTGGGCCTAAATTTAACTATTATAAAATCATTTATTTTGTAGGATTCGTAATTTTGAAGCTGATTGTAACGATTTTTTTTTAAATACTTGCAACACTTTCAAAGTATTTCTTTAAACGTACGCGATCGCGTCTCGCGTTTTGCCGATCCACGATCGTAACGGAGTACTTTTACTTTCATGGGATATTATTCCTTACCGCCATACATTTACGGAACTTTGTCGCGCAAAACACTAAAATATTTGCAACACTTTCAAAGTATTTTTAATTGAACGTACGCGAACACGTTTCGCGTATTACCGACTCCCGACCGTAACGTAGTAGGGTAATTACGCTAAATGTCGGCATCCTTACGGTTTTTCTGTTTTGGAATCGGTCTGGCACCATCAATTTGCAACGAAAGGATAGCCTCCGATGCGGTTTTGGATAGTTTGATAAATCTATTTCATGTTTATGGGCATAAGGTTGACATTTCTACTACAAGGAAAAAGTACTAAGGTTTATATGCGTCGAGAACGAAAAATCCCTAAAGTTCGCCATTCACGGGCCATGGTCGGTCGCGTTTTCCCCAAAAATCGGCCGGGTATAGGATGTTTTAAATGAAGACGGATAAATATTATTAATATGATTTATTTTGGCAGGAGTCTCACTAAGTATACGTTAAAGGTAAAGTATTTTTTTATTTGCACTTAAATAACGTTAGGTAAGTATTACAATTTATAACAAAGTAAACATCAAAATAATTATAATTAGTTTTGGATATCTTTTCAAAAATAATTCATACCAGTTTTGGCCCAGAGTATCATTATTGAATATATTTATATTTTTAAGCTACGTAATTAACATGGGTTAAGGTAGCAAGTTCCAAAGAGCAATTTATATCTTATATTTCCATACCATAATAAGCTAATATAAATGTTTTCAATAATATCAACTGCTACATTTAAACTTAACTCTTTATATTATAAAAAAATAAACGTATACTTAATAAATATTTAATTTTGAGAAAATAAGAAAAGTAATCAGCCTGTATAGTTGGGCTCGAATTCGAGGCTGGTCGACATTACGATCGTTAATGTTTCTAAAGCCAGCCTCTATTTTGTGTACATTATTTCTCGAGATTCAACTAATATCACCCCGGCCGGTATTTGGCGATTAAACGTAAAATAGATTTATTTGCCTATATGCGTTGCAAATTCTCTTATTAAGGCAAAGGAATTAGTACAATTGGAAATTATAAAACAGACTGCATTTACTTTTAGTCGGCCACGGCCGAGAATTCGGTTTTAATTCAAAATTGGTATTCTATTGGCGGCCTCCTATTTTCCCTTAAAACAATACGTTAAACATTGAAAAATCTATCTCAAAATATAGTAAAAATCACTAATTACTAATAATAATGCTTAAAACAATAAAAAAGGAATGTCTGACCGTTCTAATATCAATCCCCGAAGTGTGGGTATTCACAGCAAGTAAGGTACTTTAAATATGAAATTGACGCTTCGACGGCGCAATCGCTACTGACGCTCAGTGTGCGAAGAGTGTGTAACGTAATCGGAAAGTAACGGTTGTACATATAGATTATGAACTAAGATTGTAATTCGAGTGGCAAATTTGTAACTTCAATACGTTTTAAATGAACGCAAGCCGAAAATGTGCAGACGGCCGAAGTTTGGGGAGGGGCCGACGTATGGCGTGTTTACCCTACAGATACTTTTATGAAATAATATTCCTTACTGCCATACATTTACGGAACTTTATCGCACAAAACACTAAAATACTTGAAAGTATTTTGAGTACTCAGGAATATAAAAATTGCAAGGTTTTGCGCGACAAAGTTCCTTAAATATATGGTAGTAAGGAATAAATTTCCATGAAAGTATTTAGAAAAGTCCATTACCAAATTTTGCGATAAACATCCTTACTCATATTAAGATAAGGTTTATTTTTCAATACAAACTTGCATTACCAGGGCGTCACATGAAGTTTTCTATACTCGAGTGCCCAAAAACTTGCAAGTATATTGATACCTGGTTTTCGACCCTGGTATTTTTATAGAGACGCACTTGGTGTACTTGGTACGCGATTTTGCAATTGTGCGACTCATGAAGTCATGACTATCGGCATAGATAAATTTAATACTATACCTATCGGGAACCAAGCGAATGAGTTCTAGACTTCTAGAGAAGTCGGCTATCAAAGTTTAAAAATGCGTTTTGTTTTTTTCATTAGCTTGATTTACAACATACTCAACATCAACTGTTTATTAGTTGCTATTGTCTGTTCAAGATACCTACGAAAAAAAATAAAAGGTAAAAAATATCATTTATGAATTGAAGGGACAGGCGTATTTTTGTAAAATTAACTGCATCTTTCGCTTGGAGTATTTAACTTAAATCTACTTTTGTTGCGAAGGCGACATTAAAAGAACCATTTTATGGTTTGTTTACATTTTATTTTTTCGTATCTTGAACAGACTATAGGTAGGTACCTATAAATGTAAGACGCATTGATTAACATAATTTATGAAAATTTATTATATAATACTACTACAAACACAGTAAGTTTTTATTATGTATAAAATTTAAATTACACTACTTTTACAGTACTCGCCAATCTTTATGGCCGCTCTGAATGTAGCCATCGGTACGAAGTTGCGCATGGTACAGTCGGGTGGACATTTCATAACCAAGAAAATATATTTGTAATTATTGAAAATTAAAATCTTCAGTTACGTTGTTAGATTAGCTATATTATCTTGTTTAGTTACATATTCAATCAAATTCGATTAATGTAAATTCAGTTAGGTGAAGCGACTTTTAAGCTTAGACTTCTTTCCTTCTTCATAAACGTTAATACGTCAAACACCATTTTCCGTGTTTGGCGACATAAAACATTAAAAAGACCGCGAGGCATGATCAATGAATATGGTTACTATCTACGGAATTCTATATTCGAACTATAGATAGATCTGTAGATTTTAGACTCGCGTTTTACTACGGAATCCAATATTCGAAATAAAGATAGATCTGTAGATTTTAGATTCGTTTTTGACAGTTTTTGACATAAGCTCCATACAAAATAATATGTCAAACACGAATCTAACATCTACAGATCTACCTATCTATAGTTCGAATATTGAAAATGGCCGTTAGACATAAGCTCCATAGAAAATATATTATGTCAAACACGAATCTAAAATCTACAGATCTATGTATAGTTCGAATATTTAAAATGGCCGTATATCAGTACAAATAACAACAAGAAACAACAAATAAGTAACACTATGAAACTATTCTAAACGCGACGATACTGTTAGAGCTCAGCGAATATGTGAGTCGTGTACGAACGTAGCACACTCACACTAACGCGCGGGAGGCGAGGACGCTAGCGGGTGGAAGACAGCGCGCGCGGGCGTGCCCTGCCTCCACGCTTCGCGTACGTCCCGCTGATACCTGATTTTGTGTTCTGCGCAGCGCAATGCGGCTAGGTTCGGAGCGGCCATAAAGTTTGGCGAGTACTGTACGTACTTAAATGTAAAAACAAAACGCAATCGCTCGACTAGGTACCTATACAGGTACTTTTTAAAATAAATGCTCATGGCCGTTCATTGGTTAACATAATATCTTACTTTTTCAAATATTTGATGTTTATTTAATAAATATTTATTTATTTTACCATCTACAGATTAATACCAAATTAGATAAAAATAAATATATACATACGTAAAAGCGCCATCTATGAATGCCGAGTGAAAGTTAACTCATTGTAACGTTTTACTACAAGCTAGTACGTATTTTGGCCACCAGAGCAACGAAGTGCACATCATATTTTTCAAAAATATTCATATTCAATTAAATGTTTCATTTTTTTATTTAATTGTAATAAAGGGATTTTTTAATTAATAAATATCATATTTTAGAACTTTATTTTCTTATTTTATTTATTGCATGAAATTCATCAATAACAATCGATACTAGTAAAGCCATCTGTTGAGAGAGTTAAGAATGACGGAAAACGTTCTAAGGAATGAGATCCCATGACGAGGTTATACCTGCAGCGGCCGACTTGTGTTTGATGTCTGTTTAACGATTTTCATATCAATAATTGCAAACTGGATGTTTGGAGTTTGTTTGTTTGTTTGGTTGAACACACTAATCTCAGGAACTACTGGTCCGATTTGGATTATGATTTTTGTGTTCGATAGCCCATTTATTGAAGAAGGCTAGGATATATAACATTACGCTAGTGAGCCATGGACGCGGGGCTTCAACAGCGCGGACGTAATCGTGGCCCCATCTACTTACTTATAACGATTCAAAACATTGTTGTTATCCGTACAAAAACCACTTCAAAAATCCTCGCAGTGACCTCAAAGGTATAGTGCTGTTGAACTCATATAAATTATCTTAACAGATGTTTAGATACAAAATAATCCAATAATCTTTTACACGCAGAACAACACGATACAATCACATTTTCTGATAAATAGTAATTTTATTCTGCAATTTAAAGAAAAGAAACCCTTTCATATATGGCATTGAAAATTTCATGAGATACAGCAAATCGTAGCAAACAATCCTTAGAGACCGTTAATGTAACATGTAGATTTTATTTTGTACCATTACCATGCAATATATATATATATATATATAATTCAGATACCTACATAAATATTAATGAATAAACCAAATAATATTTTATTTCTATAGAATTATATCTAATGAATTACTAAATATCGCTGTACATCATTATTAATATTTGAATTTAATGATCGGGTGGCCCACCTCATTAAAATACTAATCAGTCCAGATAAGTTTGACAAATTCTACTACTCCAACAACAACGTAAACTATATCAATGAATACAGATTTACATAGAAGCGCAGTTCTTAATAATTTCGTATGCCGATTCCAAGTGGGAACTGTCTCCAGTTTAGTTCGTAGTTGGCGCCTTTGGCGGCGCTCCGTCTCTGTAGTTAAGATACACTGGAGGAGAGAGAGACAGCTGCCACAGCGCGACTGCCACGCCGCGCGCCGCCAAGCGGCAATTTAACCCACAGAAAGTTGTCTTCAAAGCGCCCATATGAAATGCGCCTCTATATAAATATCTCAGCTCTTTGACTATACCATTCGAATGAAATTACTTTCAGTCAAATTTAGATCAACCATGAAGATTGACGTGACTTAAAAAATATATGTGATGTGTTTACTAGGCATAGATCTATATCGATATCAGTGTACAGACATAACTACACGGCACAGTAGCTCAGTTTATGAGAACCACCGTTTGCTTATATATATATATATATATATATATATATATATATATATATATATATATATATATATATATATATATATATATATATATATATATATTAAAACAAAACTCCCGCATTATGATTTAATCCCGTGTCCCGGGACTTTACAAACATATAACTAACGGTCACAATGAACACCCAGACTCGAAGCAACCATTTGTGAATTACACAAAATGTTGCCTCGTGTGGGGATTGAACCCACAACACACGGCGCAGTGTCAAGCGGCGAGGCGGCCGCTTACACCACTATGCCAACCGTGCCGTCAAACCATTGTGTTATCCGTACAAAAACCACTTAAAAATCCTCGCAGTGACCTCAAAGGTATAGTGCTGTTGAACTCATATAAATTCTTAACAGATGTTTAGATACATATTGAAGACACATGACAAAATTCACTTGCAAAGCGTATGAAGTAGTAGCAAGTTTCAAGAGATATATGCTTCTTATAAAGACACGTTTTTGCTCACAATGTATTTTGCCTGATATAATTAGAACAATAATTATATTAGCCCTGAGTATATCCTGCTGAACAAGAGTCGCTTCTTTCTATGAGAAGACTTATGGGACAGCCTAACCGCTGGCAAGTGCGGTGGCAGAATATGCAATTACCTCACGATTTTTTTATCTTCACCGTTTAGGATAGATAGTATTAGTGATGATGAACAACTTATAACGCACATAACTTGAAAAGTCAATTGTGCATGCCGAGAGTTGGAATCTGAGTATTTTCGCATATCGGAGGCTTGGTCTCTTTACTGAACTGTTGCCGCTTTATCACCCGACGTTCGTGAGTCATAACATTGGACGGATAATAATACATAATTTGTATTATGTACTCATTTATGATTTAGAATCATTTGCATTATGTATTTTAATAGCTCACTACCATACCACACCCGTATAAATAAATAAATTATTGATTAAGATTGGTCCACATTAGTTGATAACATTGTCTTAAAGATTACAAGCGCGTCATACTATGTATTCGTATTCGTAAAGTTATGATACAGTTAGCATAGACGCTTTGCCTCCGGTGCATCGTTCGATCTAAAGGTGCAAAAACCTGGTGCAATGTATTACGTGACACGGGAACACATGGTTGCAGACTTTCTAGCGAGCGATAACTTCGCTAGATTATACAATCAGCAGGCTGATGTTTATGAGGGCTTTATGTTTGAATGCCAATATCCCAAGAATATAAGCTAAAGATTTTGCCAGCTTTCTTCCAAAGAGCCATCAGTGGTATTAAAAAGTAAGATGTAGAATTAGTAAGTATGGTGCACATTTTTCTATTCTTTGGTCTCAAAAATCTGCAGCCCGATTCCGATTTACCGCGTTTTAAGTTAACATTTATCGAACCTGTTGTACCATACTAACCAAAAATAATACCTGGGAAACGTTTTATTTTTTTAAAGTTTTGTCATTTTTTAAAGCGCAATTAAAAGCGCGCGCGTGCAATGTTCGAAAAACCTACTTATCCACGGGCTTACAGGGCATCTTAAGAACATATTGGCGGTAAATGCATCGATTTTGTACCGAATTAGAAAAAATCCATACTAACTTTGAGCTTCAATATCTTCTGAACCAGTAATTTCCCTGGTATGGTGCCCAAGTAAAAAATTTTCGTAGTGATTGGTACAACATGGGATTTCAGTTTTCGTTAAGGGTCTTTTTACACCCTGTATAGTCGGCAAAACTTCCGAATTCTTTTTTCATTACTACTGATTTCAAGACACTGCCGCGCGCGGCTCACGACAGCCGTCGGCCGCGCGCGTCAGTCGCGGGCCTCGGCAGCGGTGCTATACATTTTCATACTTTGACTATTGTCGCGAGCGATCGACGACAGTCGTAGGCCGCGCGCGGCTGCGATCGATCGCGATGCACGGAATGCTACCTTAAGGAAAAGATTGTAATAATACAGGGTGTAAAAAGAACCTTAACGAAAACTGAAACCCCCATAATGTACCAACCATTACGAATTTTTTTACCTTTGTACCATAGCTGGGAAATTACTGGTTCCGGAGATATTTAGGCCCAAAATAACTATGTTTTTTTTTGTAATTAGGTACAATATGAATGCATTTAGTCTGACAACTTGTTCTATAGATGTCCTATGCACCCATGGATAAATAGGGATTTCAAAAATTGCACGCGCGTTCTTTTAATTGCGGATTTAAAAATGAATTTCCTTAAAAAAAATCGTTTCCCAGGTTTTATTTTCGCTTAGTATGACTTGGTATGATGTCCAAAACGAGTAGACTTCGGCTTGGTGATGGGTCTTGTGACACCCTGTATATTAAACAGTAGTCACAATATACAAAGATTTATTTTGATGGTACTGATTTGATTAATAGATATTTGAAGCTCTTTTTGTATTATATTCTTATATATATACACACACATATATATATATATATATATATATATATATATATATATATATATATATATAAGAAGTATTCGAATCATTTGTCGGCAAGTGCAATGTTATGAAGTTCTTCATATTTTTTTAAAATCAACCTTTCTTTTTCATAAAACGGTACCGGAAACTCTATTTTCGTTTAACCTTAGCCAGTGTCTTCCTATGTTATCTATGTTATGCTCTGCCGCGCATTCAGCACTAAATGTATATTAAACATGATATAATTCGAACAAAAACGAACATTTCAGCGAGCTTATCTTAATATAATCTGAACTTGTTAGAAGTTTGGACAAACAAGTAATGAATGGGACATCCACATTGTTTGCCAACGGCTCTACATTTCATAGTCAGTTGCAAATTCACAATTCTTAACAAAACACCAGATATAAACGTAAAGCTCTCGAAGTGGCTTTATTTTGGTGATAGATATCTTTTCCCTCATCATTCATTCTCTCATCTTGCCACACCTATGAAGCCTTTGCGTGATTAATCAGTTCTTGCTTAAAGTCTGGACGTTCTTCGATTGAATGTTTGTAAAATTCACCACGATATAGGATTTATTCCCAGTTCGGGAGTTGTCTGAAGTGTACATATATTGACATCCACACTGTATAAGGTAAAATCACCTATTACGGAGGTATTTGGCAACATTTGAAAGTAAGAAACAAAAATAAGCATTTGTAAGTATTTTAAGGGTACCAAACAACTTTATCGTCAAAACTGGAACTTAAATTTTGTATTGCTGTTGAGTCTATATTTATTTTCATGATATTTCTTTTTTTTTAATATTTAAATAGTCAGGTCGATTGTCCTTTATATACGGAGGTATGATTTTGGTCAGAGCCTATTACAGCGGTAGACGGCTCCTGATACAGGGGTCAGGAATTATATTCAATGAAGTCCCGTACGAATAATATTTATTAAATAAAATAAATGTGTTAGTAAAGTAAAATGTAAGTTTTTCATTCATTGACCATTGATTTCATTACATTCGTAACGTAGTCTCTGGTACATTATAATATTGTCTCGAGCCTTTGTAAATACTCATACCTTGTCGAATTGATGAAAGTGCTACAGCCACCTGCGCATAAGTATTAAACCTTTTGCTGTCCATATTGTCTATAAAAACAAAATAAAATTACGTAGATTGCATAAATTTAAATAAAAAGATTTACATTAATTTCAAATTTTTATCGATTTCGGTTAAAAAAAAACATGCATATCAAATAAGAATACACAAAAAAGACATAAAGCTTTTTATTTATTTACGCAACCCTTTTTTTTATCGTGTGGAAAATGAGTTACCTCATGCCCATCCGACCGAGGAGCGGTCGAAGGGGGTATGTCGGACTCCCACCCCATGGGCTGGGTTACCGACTAAAAACCACATGGTGGCTCCGTAGCTCGACGCCTTGCAGGTACAACGGGAGCTCTGGTTGTATTGCTCCGCTGTACCTGTCGCATCCGTCCCCTTGCTTGGGACGCGTGCCCGGGGAAAGGCGGGGTGGGCAATGCCTTTCGCAGCAGACTGCGCCACACAGTCCGCTACCTTCTCGGATCCGCTTTAGGTGGGTCATTAGAGGCTCCCCCTCCAACGCCCGCAGACCTGAGGAAGAGTCGAGTTCAACGGCCGCTGCCGCCGCCTCGACGCCGCCTTCGCCTGCGAGCGGGGTTGCGTCGTTCACGCTCCCGCTCGGCGGCCTCCTTCTGGAGCATTACAACTTCACAGAAGGAGACCATTGCACGCCAATTGTGGGTGTCCTCTACCATTGTCGCTACTACGGCTGGTAGGGCCAAATCCCTCCCGATTGTAGCGACCAGGGTACTCCGCTCGTCCGCCCACGCGGGGCACACCTCTTGTGTGTGTTGAGCGGAGTCCAGATCGTCATCGCAGTGGTGGCACTGTGTTGTCTCCTCACGTCCAATCCGACTCAGATACTCACCGAAGCAACCATGCCCGGTAAGTATCTGAGTCAGCCGGAAAGTAGTGCTCTCTTTCGTCTCGAGCCAGGCGTCAAATATTGGCAAAATCGCACCGACGATGCGTTGGCGCGTGCAACGCGGTAGATGCAGCCGCACGCGCCACTCCTCATACGCGCTTCGGTGCGCATTTCGCCGGCACTCTTCGAGCGTTTCACTCGGCGCCTCCCCGCCTACCCGACGAAGGCGAACCTCGTCATAAAGATGGGCATTCACCCACGCTAGGAGATCCCAGGGTGGGAGGTGCGCAATGAGCGTCACCGCCTCATGGGATATCGTCCTGTAGCCTCGTGCCATCCGAATGGCCACCAACCGCTGCAGACTGGCTAGGATAGCCCTGCAGCGGGAGGCGCGCGTGAGACGATGATGCCACACGGGTGCCCCATAGAGAACCATGGACCGCACGACGCCACAGTAGAGGCGGCGAACTTCCTCGCGTGGCCCACCAAGGTTCGGGAGCAGGCGTTGAAGCGCGCCCGCTGCACCACGAACTCGGGGGGCCAAGCGCTCGAAGTGGTCTTCGAACGCCCAGCGAGAGTCCAAAGTGAGGCAAAGGTACTTAATAGTACGCCCCACCCGGACTTGTGCACCACAAATTGACACCACCGAGCTGGGAGAAAGGGCGTGGAACCATAGCGCCTCAGATTTGTGAGGCGCCACTCGAAGGCCCAGCTGGCTGATCGCCGAGACGACCAGTGCCACGCCGCGATCGGCGAGAGCCACGACACTGCGGAAGCCGGTTGTCCCCCGCGCCAGCACCAATGTGTCATCCGCATAGCAGACGACGCTGACATCAGAGGGGAGACCGATACGCAGGACCGCATCGAACGTGATGTTCCACAGAAGGGGTCCTAACACGGACCCCTGTGGAACTCCGTTTGGGAGCTCCCTCGTGAGCAGAGCTCCGTTCCAACCTTTTATCGTGATGGACCTCCCATTTAGGTACGACCCGATAATATCACGCAGATAGGAGGGCACGTTATGATAAATCAGCGCCCTCCTAATTGACTGCCAGGGGAGGGAGTTAAAGGCATTAGCAATGTCAAGACTGACCGCCAACGCAGCACCTCCCTCCCTGAGCACCGGCTCCGACAGGGAGCGGACGCGACGGATTGCGTCTATAGTCGAACGCCCCTGCCGGAAGCCGAACTGGCACTCAGACAAATCGGGGCCCTCATTTGACAGGTGGTCCTGGAGGCGGGCAGCAATAATGCGCTCAAAGAGCTTGCCCACCTCGTCCAGTAAACAAATGGGTCGGAACGCTGAGGGAGAATCGGCGGTCCTGCCGGGCTTTTGGATTAAGACCAGATCAGCCTCCTTCCAAGCGGAGGGGAATACGGCACAACGGAGGCAGTCGGCGAACAATTGCCTCAGCCTGTCCCCCAAGATTGCGAGCGCGAGCACCCACGCCCGACCCGAGATCCCATCGGGACCCGGGATTTACGCAACCCTAGATCTTGTAATTTTATGTTCTATGAATAGGGCCATAATAGGAGATCAAACAACCTACTTCAGAGTTACCTGGAAATAACTACCACCGTAATAGGAAAACAACTCGTGTTTTTAATAATCCTAATTCTGACCCATCAAAATTTCGATAAACAAAAGACTGTAAATGCTTAATCAAACGATAACAGTTTTTTGGCTCAGATGTGTTTTTACACATCTGAACCAAAAAGCTATCATACCAAATAAATGATTTGTGATAAATTAAAATACACGTTCCTATTTTTATCCCTTCTAAGAAACCAACATTTTGAACTCAACAGTTTTCATATTTAACTAGATTTCTAATTAAAAACACATACCGCAGAATATGGTTTCTAATTTATGAGGTGTATAATTATTTCAACTAAACTTGGAACTAATGCAATAAGTTAATAAATTGAAAGTTATACACAATTAAACATGGCCAGTATTTTCCTCTACACCCATAGGTATATTTCGGAGTTATACCACCGTATTAGGGTTAATCTAAAAAATTCGTATCGTATTACGGCGGTATTTTATTTCTTATTTTTTGGGTAAAAAATGAGTTACAAATATGAAACAAGCAATTTAAATAGTGGGTGTAATAGTAGGAAAATGCTATAAAAACAAACTTAACGGGTTATTAATACGAAAAATTTAGTTTATAAATAATAATAATAATAATCTTTATTGTAACCATAAAATATTAGTATACTTACTTTTGTTGTTCTGCGTTTGTATGGAAACGCCTCTCACGTCGATGCCGTTACACAAATTGTTTGATCTTGTTGTATTGTTTATGTGCTATACTTGCAAACGTCAGTTAAGACATGAAGTAATAAATTTGGAGTAAATAGTTTACGTTTTCGTGTACTTAAACTAAGTAAAACAGGAATAAAACTCGAAAATAGAAATACCACCGTAATAGGAAGCGATCTTGACTACCGCCGTATTATGAGCTTTTACCTTATTCTTCCTAAGATTGTAGATAAAACTCTTTACCAACCGGTAGCACTAAATATGTTTAAATATCAACAATGACAAGTGATTGCAACAATTGCATAAATTCTAGCAATGTCATTTCGCGCAAGCAGACAGAGCAGATTAAAATATAGAAGGATTTATGCTAAGGGAATCACATCTTTTAGTACACGTGTTAGAAACTAACCTCAGGATCTCTTGGATGATCAAAATCATAGGAGCCGGACGAGGTACAAAAAATAAAATAATTTTAAAACGATCATTTAAATATAAGAATAATATGTACATAAATGAAGTATTTTTATAATAAAGTTCAAAATGAGTAATAATTTTACCTTAATAATGTTGAACATTTACTCAAAACCTATTACACATACAGTTTCGCCCGGCGCTTCTCGGTATAAGAACAAAAGTTCTTTATTCTATCGCGATGTTGTCCAAATCCGCGAAAAATAAAACCGCGCGGAGTGCGACACGATTCGAGTTAATTCGAATACAATCCTATAAGGACTTTACCTGTGTCATACAGTAACTAAATAACTGACTCGTTATTTTATTGCCTACTAGCTCTAGCCCGTGGATTTACTCGTGTGCTGTGTTGATAAAAATGGCTCCTATAATTTAATTATAGAACAATTTGTGAATTCACTAATTAATACTGTCATTTATAGTGTAGAGTTTCGCCGATCAGCGTCATTATTTACACCGCCAACAATACAGGGAGTTGATTTGCATTCGCAAAACATTTTATGGGGTGAATATACTACTATAACTTTATACAAATATATAAAAAAAATAAGTCACTAAAAGTAAAAAAAAATATCATCATACACTTTGAAAATTAACTCAGTGTATTGACCACCGTCGCCGCTCAGTTGATCGCCATTACAGGTGCCTAATACATACAAGCACACGGACCTACAGTGACTGCGCGATACAGTCTTATTTTGCACGATTTAACAGTTTATTCTGATTTACTATCGAAGTAAAATTTAATAAAATAGGGTCTTATATTATCGCACACTGTTTAAAATAATTTTAGGTGAATAAGTATAATGTCTTTATTATATTACTAAAATATTTTGCAAATGCAGATCAATATTCTGTAAATTAAAACTTAAAAATTATTAAATAAACTAGCTTTTGCCCGCTGTTTCGCACGCGTAAATTACGATTAGATATAATATTTTGTACAAACACCCCTACCCTGCTCAAGGAACATATACGCTAAATTTAACCTTCTTGCGCCCAGTAAGTTCGTTCTGTAATGTGTCTGTCAGTCAGTCAGTAACGAAAAATATTTATATACACAGATTGAAGTGATTCCATAGAAAAATTAAAGTTTTTACACAAACTCTGAATCCCTTTTCCACCCTCTTAGGGGAAAATTTCCAAAATAAATGTCGTTGTGTTCGCTCACGTCATTTCCGGATCCAATAAACAAAGCATGAAGTTAATCCCTTGAAGGCATAATAGGTTCTATGCAAATTATAACTCCCCTTTTTATCCACTTAGGGTAAGAATTTCCAAAAAGACTTTCTTAGTGTTCACTAACTTCATTTGAGGAACTAATAGGTATACAAAGTTTGAAGTTAATCCATTGAGGGAATAAAAAGTTTCATACAAATTCTGACAACCAGTTTAACCCCTTTAGGGAAGGAATGTGCCCCTACACACCTCAAGGTACACACATGCTAAATTTCATCTACTTGCGCTCAGTTGTTTCGGCTATGTATGTATGCGGTATGTCTGTCAGTCAATCAGTAACGCAAGGATTTTATATACAGACAGATTATACAAATAATTAATATTTGACTGCCTCTGTGGTACAGTGGATAGCGTATGCGTCTGCTAAACGGGAGGTCTCGGGTTCGATTGCCGGGTCGGGCAAAAGTATTGCTGAGTTTAGCCGAATTCTCAGTAGCAGCACGGAGTCTGCCAACGTGCCCGGTAACGGCAATAGGCTCGCCCCCTATAACGTGGGACCTTATATGCAAAATGGTGAAATGTGGGTGTATGATTACACCTCTGCCTACCCCTTCGGTGATACAGGCGTGAGACCATAAAAAAATAAACAAACTGTCTGTAATCTCAAAATAACTGTATTGCATATTGTTGATAACCCGTTTCCAGTACCCCAATGATTTATTTAGATTGTTTTCTGTCTGTCTATGTATTCAGGGTAATCTTAAAAATGGCTGAATCGATTTAGATGTGTACTTTACTAATGGTTCATGAAAACTCTCGAACAAACTATGAAAATGTCATTTAGGCGTAGCTGCTCGCAAAAGCTAATTTTGTACCTATATCTCAGCGACATTGTAAAAAAAAATTAAATAAATTATCCAAGTTCAAAAACCCTTTCTTAGTATTTAAATTTAACTATTTAAGGTTAAAGAAATGAGAGAAGCCTTGGTCAGCAGTTGGACAAAGCAGATAACTGATAAAAATTGCTTTACTGCTTAAAAATATATAAAAATAACAAAATAACGGATTTAAGTATTTTGGCTTCTATTAATCATATAAAGAACCATCCCACGTTTTAGTTAGCGAAGATGAAGAGCGCTTAGAGATGTGCGTTATGAGAGCCAGCCGCATAAATTTAAATTAATGAAAATTAAATACACATCAGGGACGATGAAAAAAAATGAAGTGCAGGAATTAAAAGTTTCATACAAACTGGGACCCCTTTTTGAACTCCCCGTTTTAGTGGTGAATTCACTAACGTCACTTGAGGAACCGATATACAAAGTTTCAAGTGAATCCATTGAAGTTTTTTTTATATTACAAAATGGGACACCTTTCTTATGGGGAGCGACTTCGAAAACTCCTTTCTTGGTGTTCACTAACGTCATTTGAGGAACTTATATACAAAGTTTGAAGATAATCCAATGAAGGAATAAAAGGGTTTCATACATTTTCCGACTCACCTTTTTAACCCTTTAGGGTAAGAAATTCCAAAAAGATTTTCTTAATGTTTACTAAGGTCATTAGAGAAACCAATATGCAAAGTTTGAAGTCAATCCACTGAAGGAATAAGTAATAAGTTTCGTTTAATACACACTTTGAACCCCTATCTTACTCCCTAAGCGAAGGAATTTTCAAAAAACAAATTGTTAGTGTTCACTATCGTCGTTTCAGGAACCAATATGCAAAGTGTGATGTCAATCCATTAAAGGAATAAAAAGTTATATAGAAACTTTGACCCTCAATCTTAGCGTCTTAGGGATGGAATTTCTAAAAAAATTATTCTTAGGGTTCACTAACATCGTTTGAGGAACCAATATACAAAAATTCAAGTTCGACTCCCCTTTTTAACCCTTTAGGGTAAGAAATTCCAAACAGATTTTCTAAATGTTTACTAAGGTCATTAGAGAAACCAATATACAAAGTTTAAAGTCAATACACTGAAGGAATAAAAAGTTTCGTTTCATACACACTTTGAACCCCTATCTAACCCCCTGAGGGTAGGAATTTCAAAAAAAACAAATTCTTTGTTTTCACTTTCGTCGTTTGAGGAACCAATATACAAAGTTTGCAGTGAATCCATTAAAGAAATAAAAAGTTAAATACAAACTTTGACCCTCAATCTTACCTTTTTAGGGGTAGAATTCCTTTAAATCTTATTCATAGTGTTCACATTTATCATTTGAGGAACCAATATACACAGTTTGAAGTCAATCCACTGAAGGAATAATAAGTTTCATACACATTTTGACCCCCTATCTTACCCCCTTAGGGTAGGAATTTTCGAAAAACAAATTCTTAGTGTTCACTATCGTCGTTTGAGGAACCAATATACAAAGATTGAAGTCAATCCATTAAAGGAATAAAAAGTTTCATACAAACTTTAACCCCTATCTTACTCCTTTAGGGGACAAATTTCCAAAGAAACAAATTCTTAGTGTTCACTATCATCATTTGAGGAACCAATTTATAAAGTTTGAAGTCAATCCACTGAAGGAATAATAAGTAACACACTTTGACCCCTATCTAACCCCCTTAGGGAAGGAATTTCCAGAAAAATAATTCTTAATGTTCACTATCGTCGTTTAGGGAACCAATATACAAAGTTTAAGTCAATCCATTACACAGATAAAAAGTTACATACAAACTTTGACCCCTATCTAACCCCCTTAGGGAAGGAATTTCCAAGAAAATAATTCTTATTGTTAACTATCGTCGTTTGAGAAAGTAATATACAAAGTTTGGAGTCAATCCATTGAGGGAATAAAAAGTTTTATTCAAACTTTGACACCCAGTTTCCGAAAATCCTCTCTTAATGCTACCCTACACTCCTCAAGGAACATACATGCTAAATTTCATCTTGTTGTGACCAGAATTTTTGTATATTGGTTCCTGAGAGAACGCGTGAACCCTAAGAGTTATTTCTTTTGAAATTCCACCCCTAAGACGCTAAGATTGAGGTTCAAAGTTTGTATGTAACTTTTTATTCCTTTAATGGATTGACTTCAAACTTTGTATATTGGTTCCTCAAACGACGATAGTGAACACAAACAATTAGTATTTTTGAAAATTTCTACCCTCAGGGAGTAAGATAGGGGTTCAAAGTGTGTATTAAACGAAACTAATTACTTATTCCTTCAGTGGATTGACTTCAAACTTTGTATATTGGTTTCTCTAATGACTTTAGTAAACATTAAGAAAATCTTTTTGGAATTTCTTACCTTAAAGGGTTAAAAAGGTGAGTCGGAATATGTATGAAACCTTTTTATTCCTTCATTTGATTATCTTCAAACTTTGTATATAGGTTCCTCAAATGACGTTAGTGAACACCAAGAAAGGAGTTTTCGAAGTCGCTCCCCATAAGAAGGTGTCCCATTTTGTAATATAAAAAAAACTTCAATGGATTCATTTGAAACTTTGTATATCGGTTCCTCAAGTGACGTTAGTGAATTCACCACTAAAACGGGGAGTTCAAAAAGGGGTCCCAGTTTGTATGAAACTTTTAATTCCTGCACTTGATTTTTTTTCATCGTCCCTGATGTGCATTTAATTTTCATTAATTGAAATTTATGCGGCTGGCTCTCATCTAAGCGCTCTTCATTTTCGCTAACTAAAACGTGGGATGGTTCTTTATATGATCAATAGAAGCCAAAATACTTAAAACCATTATTTTGCTATTTTTATTTATTTTTAGTCCGTGTGGTGACGGATTAAGAATACGAATTGTCACCACCCCATATCATCCCATGGGTGTCGTAAGAGCCGACAGAGGGAACATATTATGCAGAGAACAGCACAGTAAGAGAAGGAAAACTTGATACAAACCCTATACCAACCCGCTTGGCCAGCGTGGTATAGTAGGCCAATTCCTCCTTTCAAAGGAGAGGCCTAGTCCAGCAGTGGACTATTAAAGGCTGATGATGATGATGATGATTTAGTTTTAAGCAGTAAAGCAATTTTTATCAGTTATCTGCTTTGTCCAACTGTTGACCAAGGCTTTTCTCATTTCTTTAACCTTAAATAGTTAAATTTAAATACTAAGAAAGGGTTTTTAAACTTGGATAATTTTTATTTAATTTTTTTTACAATGTCGCTGAGATATATGTACAAAATTAGCTATTGCAAGCAGCTACGTCTAAATGACATTTTCATAGTTTGTTCGAGAGTTTTCATGAACCATTAGTAAAATACACATCTAAATCGATTCAGCCATTTTTAAGATTACCCTGAATAAATAGACAGACAGAAAACAATCTAAATAAATCATTGGGGTACTGGAAACGGGTTAGTAACAATATGCAATACAGTTATTTTGAGATTACAGACAGTTTGTTTATTTTTTTTATGGTCTCACGCCTGTATCCCCGAAGGAATTGGCAGAGGTGTAATATTAGACCCACATTACGCCATTTAGTATATTAGGTCCCACGTAATAGGTGGCGAGCCTAATGCCGTCACCAGGCACATTGGCAGACTTCGTGCTGCTACTGAGAATTCGGCTAAACTCAGTAATACTTTTGCCCGACCCGGCAATCGAACCTGAGACCTCCCGTTTAGCAGACGCATACATTATCCACTGTACCACAGAGGCAGTCAAATATTAATTATTTGTATAATCCGTCTGTATATAAAATCCTTGGGTTACTGATTGACTGACAGACATGCTACAGCCGAAACAACTGAGCGCAAGTAGATGAAATTTAGCATGTGTGTACCTTAAGGTGTGTAGGGGCACACTAAGAGAGGATTTTTGGAAATTCCTCCCAATTTGTATGGCACTTTTTTTTCCCTCAATGGATTAACTTCAAACTTTGTATACCTATTGGTTCCTCAAATGAAGTTAGTGAACACTAAGAAAGTCTTTTTGGAAATTCTTACCCTAAGTGGATAAAAAGGGGAGTTATAATTTGCATAGAACCTATTATGCCTTCAAGGGATTAACTTCATGCTTTGTTTATTGGATCCGACGTTAGCGAACACAACGACATTTATTTTGGAAATTTTACCCTAAGAGGGTGGAAAAGGGATTCAGAGTTTGTGTAAAAACTTTAATTTTTCTATGGAATCACTTCAATCTGTGTATATAAATATCTTTCGTTACTGACTGACTGACAGACACATTACAGAACGAACTTACTGGGCGCAACAAGGTTAAATTTAGCGTATATGTTCCTTGAGCAGGGTAGGGGTGTTTCTACAAAATATTATATGTAATCGTAATTTACGCGTGCGAAGCAGCGGGCAAAAGCTAGTTTTATTTTATATTAGCCTGTGAGAGACAGCAAATTAATCCCAAGTGGTTTTGTTTGCCGCAATTAACTGCCAGGCTACCCTGAAGACAACTTTTTATGTTATTATAGTACTGACTTTTATTTTTAAACTTATTTTACTGAAGCTTGCTGTTTTATTTAGTACTAGCTTTTGCCCGCCGCTTCGCGCGCGTTAAATTTGGGGTAACACAAATCTACTTTCAGTCTCAAGTTGTGTGAAGACACTCCTGATTATTCTAAAGACTTCAGAAACTCTATAGGGTAAAAAGTAACTCGGTCAGTATCCATGACATTATCTACCGTTATCTTTCGAGAGGTACATAATAAAATCACCTTGCATACAGTCAAATGTCAAAGCCATGTTCTAATACATGTTCAATATCTTCTTAATATATAAAATATTTGCATTACTGACTGACTGACAGACACGCTACAGCCGAAACCATTGGGCGCAAGAAGCTGAAATTTGGCGTGTATGTTCCTTGGGGACCGTAGGGGTACACTAAGAAGGGATTTCCCGAAATTCCCACGGGATCGGCCAAAACGGGTAAATTTAAAAAAAAATGCAGGCGTAGCTGCTGGCGTCCTCTAGTATCTCTATGAACATTTTCGCATTTTTAATATTAGTAGGGAACATCGTTTCAGCCGTTTAAGCTTATTATATAATTACTAGAGGACTTATGCAGGCTTATTATATAATTTTTAATACGCTTTGAAAACGCTCACTCAATACATTCCACCGAACTAACCCAGTAATACGAAAATATAAACTGTTCTAAGGTAGTATTTGTGCAACAACTGAAGCCGTTTTTCAAAGAGTCCAAAGTATTCCGAAAATAAATTATTTGCAAACTGTAGTCGTGCCAGTTTGCAATTGCACAAAAGGCTGTGGTACCGACCGGGATGTTGGAAAAATATCTTTGCATACTTTTAGCAGTGCTTTAGGGTGCAAAATAAGCTAGTGTAACGGCTTAGCTATTTGACTCAGCAATATGTAAGGACTTATCCGACATGACTGCTGTAGCGTTCACGTATTAAAGTTACTGTACATATATTCATAGAAAACAAACAGTTCATTGCCGCGTCTTTCCATCACTGTTGGAATGGTTATATGGAGGATTTGTAAAAAATCACAATAGTCTTACTGCACGCATCGCGTAGTGGTTCACGCGGTCACCTCGCCGTTTAACACTACACCTCATGGTTTGATCTCCACCTGGTACAACATTTGTGTGCTCCACAAATTGTTGTTTAGGATCTGGGTGTTCGTTGTGTCCGTTGCTTGAATGTTAGTAAAGTCCCAAGGACACAGGATTTGTGCCGCAACCCTTCTAAGAGGGAACGCTATATCACCAGCAGTGCTTGTCTCAAAACCACCCTATTTAATTCCGTAAGTTTCGTAGGAGGCGACCGAGGAAAATATATGAAGCATATTGTATCTTTGCGAAGAGACTGGCCAGCGAGTCAGTCAATAGGAGTATTTGACCTACCACATGTAGGTCAAATACTCCTATTGACTGACTGTGCTACTGTGAAGCAAATTATTGCAGCAGTGGATTGCGAAAGGCTCTAAAGGTAATTAAATATGTTATAACACGTTAAGACTGTCCGTCTTCTATGGGACATCCACATCGTTCGGAAACGGCTCTACATTTCATAGTTAGTTGCAAATTCACAATTCTTAACAAAACGCCAGATATAAACGTAAAGCTCTCGAAGTGGCTTTATTTTGGTGATAGATATCCTTTCCCTCATCATTCATTCTCTCATCTTGCCACACCTATGAAGCCTTTGCGTGATTAATCAGTTCTTGCTTAAAGTCTGGACGTTCTTCGATTGAATGTTTGTAAAATTCACCACGATATAGGATTTATTCCAATTTCGGGGGTTGTCTGAAGTGTACATATATTGACATCCACACTGTATAAGGTAAAATCACCTATTACGGAGGTATTTGGCAACATTTGAAAGTAAGAAACAAAAATAAGCATTTGTAAGTATTTTAAGGGTACCAAACAACTTTATCGTCAAAACTGGAACTTAAATTTTGTATTGCTGTTGATTCTATATTTATTTTCATGATATTTCTTTTTTTTTAATATTTAAATAGTCAGGTCGATTGTCCCTTATATACGGAGGTATGATTTTGATCAGAGCCTATTACAGCGGTAGACGGCTCCTGATACAGGGGGTCAGGAATTATATTCATTGAAGTCCCGTACGAATAATATTTATTAAATAAAATAAATGTGTTAGTAAAGTAAATTGTAAGTTTTTCATTCATTGACCATTGATTTCATTACATTCGTAACATAGTCTCTGGTACATTATAATATTGTCTCGAGCCTTTGTAAATACTCATACCTGGTCGAATTGATGAAAGTGCTACAGCCACCTGCGCATAAGTATTAAACCTTTTGCTGTCCATATTGTCTATAAAAACAAAATAAAATTACGTAGATTGCATAAATTTAAATAAAAAGATTTACATTAATTTCAAATTTTTATCGATTTTGGTTTATAAAAAACATGCATATCAAATAAGAATACACAAAAAAGACAAAAAGCTTTTTATTTATTTATGCAACCCTAGATCTTGTAATTTTATGTTCTATGAATAGGGCCATAATAGGAGATCAAACAACCTACTTCAGAGTTACCTGGAAATAACTACCACCGTAATAGGAAAACAACTCGTGTTTTTAATAATCCTCATTCTGACCCATCAAAATTTCGATAAACAAAAGACTGTAAATGCTTAATCAAACGATAACAGTTTTTGGCTCAGATGTGTTTTTACACATCTGAACCAAAAAGCTATTATACAAAATAAATGATTTGTGATTAATTAAAATACACGTTCCTATTTTTATCCCTTCTAAGAAACCAACATTTTGTACTCAACCGTTATCATATTTAACTAGATTTCTAATTAAAAACACATACCGCAGAATATGGTTTCTAATTTATGAGGTTTATAATTATTTCAACTAAACTTGGAACTAATTCAATAAGTTAATAAATTGAAAGTTATAAACAATTAAACATGGTCAGTATTTTTCCTCTACATCCATAGGTATATTTCGGAGTTATACCACCGTATTAGGGTTAATCTTAAAAAATCGTATCGTATTACGGCGGTATTTTATTTCTTATTTTTTGGGTAAAAAATGAGTTACAAATATGAAACAAGCTATTTAAATAGTGGGTGTAATAGTAGGAAAATGCTATAAAAACAAACTTAACGGGTATGGTAATACGATAAACTTAGTTTATAAATATTAGTATCCTTACTTTTGTTGTTCTGCGTTTGTATGGAAACGCCTCTCACGTCGATGCCGTTACACAGATTGTTTGATCTTGTTGTATTGTCTATGTGCTATACTTGCAAACGTCAGTTAAGACATGAAGTAATAAATTTGGAGTAAATAGTTTACGTTTTCGTGTACTTAAACTAAATAAAACTCGAAAATAGTAATACCACCGTAATAGGAAGCGATCTTGACTACCGCCGTATTGGGAGCTTTTACCATATTCTTCCTAAGATTGTAGTACTCTTTACCAACCGGTAGCTATAAATATGTTTAAATATCAGGCAACAATGACAAGTGATTGCAACAACTGCATAAATTCTAGCAATGTCATTTCGCGCAATCAGAGAGAGCAGATTAAAAGATACAATGATTTATGCTAAGGGAATTACATCTTTTAGTACATATGGGCGCAAATTAATATATAATGATTATATTGTTACGAAAATGTTAATAATATTTAAAATTGATATTTAAATAACTATTTATGAACACAGAACTGAGAACTTCACTACTTTACAACATTAGACACTGTATTGGCTGCTTAACTGTTTTGTAAAGATTGGGTATTTAATTTATCGCTTAGTTATTAAGATAACTCCAGAAACTTTCAAAGTAAAATCAATTAGTATTAAATTACATTATTCTAACACTTATTTTTACGGTAATAAATAACATGCGTTTATATTTGCATCCTGTTGATAGCGCCATCTGTTGACAATGTTGTAAAGCAGCGTTTGGTTAATAAAATAAATTTGTTATTCGTGTAAAATAAATCATTTGGTGTTGTGCAAAATTCATTACAATATAAATGTCAATTTTTGATTAGTTTATAATTAATTGTATAGTAATTTCAATTACCTTATTCTTACTCGTCTCTGCCTATATGTTGTAAAGGAAGAAGCAGTTGTTAAACATTAAATGTAATGACGGTTAGTGTATAAAAAGGACTGTAGGTCACATTTTCACCAATGATGACCTGAAGACTGATGCGACAAGCGCTTGGAAGCCGTGTTTGGCGCTAGTCAACCCTGATCGGAGACCGCACGGTGTGTCGGAGTTATGGCGAGCACGTCTACACTTCACGTGAGGCCACGTGCGAGTGAGAGCGACTACGACGGGGTGCACGCACCGGGATGTGCTGTGGTGTGAACGCTATTCTGCTCTGAGTGCTACCAGAGGTTGCAGACGCGGGTTGTTGATGCACTGACCAGAGGTATTTATCCAGAGCTGATTTGATTAAAGTTTTTGAGAAACATCCTAATTTTATAAATTATGGTGCTTACACGATTACCTACTGTCCCCGTAAGGATTACCAGGTAAATATTATACAGTCAAAATTACGAACGTTACACCCCAAATAGAACTTACAGGTAACGGTTGTTTATCAACGTTTGGTACATAGCAGTGCTACTGTGCTTATAGTCATGTTATGCCGTCGGCTGGGGCTCTTGTCTGTTTATTAATCGTTAGGCCATGTCAGAAACTTTCTGTAAATCTTACTTATCTATACAAGAAAGAGAAAATAACTTTGTTGTTATGTGGTTCTACTAATGTTATTATTAGTAAAGAACGGTATAACTACCCTTTTCAATTTGAAGCTTTGATATAGATGCATTGTATAAATTACCTGATTTGCTTTCAGTTTAAATAAGCTAATTGATGTGCTGAATATGAATTCATTTGGTAGTCAATAGGTTATCTCAATAGTAAGACATTAAAGGAATCAAAACATTATTGATAGCCCTTGGTTACACATTACATAAGGCTAACTAACTGCATTACTTATGGCTAGTGCTCACGGCGCGATTATAGGAAGCCTCTCTTGATAAATGACTATCCACCACAAAAATAATTATTTACATAAAGCCAGTAGTTTCACAGATAAGTGCATTCAACAAAACAAACTTCAGTTTTATTATATTAGTACACACATATAATCAGAAGGTAGATATTAAAATAAATTTGTGATACACATTTTGAAAGCTAATATTTGTAAAGTTACATAATTGGCTTTATTATATATTTGTGTTCTCTGTAGGTGCCTACATGATTTCATTTTAACATTATGTTGAAATTGTTACTGTCAAACTGCAGCTCAAGTTAAGGTTATATAATAAGACAAGGGAACCAGACATATCTAAATATTTGTCGTTTAATTTTATACCTGTATAGAATGATTTGTTCCGACCATGATAAGTCCTTGCTTAATCCGAACTACTGAAGCTAGAAACATGAGATCTGAACAGTAGATTCCTTTATGGACATAGGCACTCACTTAGATTCTATAATAGTCCACCTCTAAGCATTTTAGGTTGAAAGTCTTAAGGCAGGTGACTGCTTATCTTGTATAAATACCAAGCCTTAGTGTTTTACTTGGTAAATACAATTTATTTTATTTGCGCGTTCATTTGCAAAGTTAGTTGCATCTATATTCAAGATGACAACCAGTGATAAACCAATAAAATTTAGTGCCAACCTTATTGCTTAGCTCTTGTGGGATACAAGACGGCTAGGAATATGATTATTAGGATAATGACAAGTGGGTTTATAGAACATGATGTGAAAATCCATATTATCTCTTTTCCCATTTAGCAGTATTTATTCTTGGCAAATAAAAGTAAATGTATGGACTACTCATGCTTTATTTCTAAGTCAGTTGTGATTAGTCAGTTTAAATTTATTTATTCAGCTAAACAATTACTAATTGTGTATGAATAAATAATAATTACATTAGCACCACATGTTAACAGTTTAAAATAAATATTAACATTATTTAGAAAATTCCCTTAAATATAAAGTCAAATAAAACTATTGATATAAACTCACCACCATATTAACTATACAAACTGAGTGGAATCATTTTTAGAAATAAGACTGCACTACTCTTGCTTTTTAATATTTGTAGCTTGTAAATTTCTCTTTTATGCCTCAGTTGGCAAACAGTTCAACAATTTCACAGCTTGCACTATGGCTTAAAAATATTCAATATTAGATTAAACATGTTCTTACATGAGTAATTCGAAATTCTTGGATCTGCATGGTTTGAAATCATTTTATATTTATCATCAACAGCACGGCTTCACGTCTGAACATAGGCCTCTCTTTGTTCTTGTCATTTTGTTTTCCTGTTTGATGTGGATAAAACTAATTTTAAATATATTATGTTTTAACTATTTTATCAAAACTGCAAAATATGGGTATCCTGATAACTTTATATTTGATTATCTAAAATGGCACTGTCAGATAGAACCTGAGACAATTCAGTGTCTTTTGTATTTTACCTTATGCGTAAAATATGGGCTCCAACACTGTTGTAGCTAAGATAACTATAGACCAATGCACAGGTTGAACATGCCTGATATATAGATATAGCTTAATAGACCGGACCACTTTGTAAGAGTAGAATTTTATTTCATCTAGTTACGAAGGTTCATGGAACTAATATTGGGTGGGAAATGTTGCCCACCACCTGTCTTTTGAGTGTTGCAGGTTGGTGATGACATCCTGGCAGATGACCTGGGTCCTGGACTTAGCGTGAAGAGAGGATGGACGAGCGGTCCTTAACTGATTGGTATGTATGGATGACGGTGGCCCGCCCTTTTGACGTCGGTGGTTTTGTGTGTGGGCTGCGCGCACACGTGCCGCATGGGTGCTGTACTGAGCTGGAGTCAAGCATTGTTTGCTAACCGTTGTTGCTGCGCAACATCGGAGACTGTATGAGCGGCTTGACCGTATGGGCGGAGGATTCGTCAGAAACCGATTTACGTGGGGGGTCCTCTACCTCCTCCACTGTCGTTGTTGGACCTATGTAATTGCATTGTATTGATATAACTGATCATGACGAACGATGATGATCATTTTATGTATATGCATTGATGTGTTTATGAGGCAAATTTTGCATTTGTGTTTGAGTAAAATTTTATTTTTCCTATCCAACATCCTTCCCAAAACGCTGGCTGGCCACCATGCGTATCCTTGATCCTGGTCTTGTTGGCTAGATCCCGTGATGGGTGATGCCATGTGTTGGCTAGATCCCGTGATGGGTGATGCCGTGTGTTGGCTAGATCCCGTGATGGGTGATGCCGTGTGATGGCTAGATCCCGTGATGGGTGATACCGTGTGTTGGCTAGATCCCGTGATGAGTGATGCCGCGTGGGCTAGATCGACCCTATGTGGGTGATGCCGTTTGTGGGCTAGATCCCTATGTGGGTGATGCCTGTGTGCGCTAAGATCCCTATGTCGGTGATGCCAGGAATTGGCTTAGCCATGGGTGAAGCCTTGTTTGTTAGATCCCGTGATGGGTGACGCATGCCTCAAGCTAAGATCCTATGACTAGGTGAAGCCTTGTAAATAACTTTTAGTTCATTCTGTATGATAAACGTTTATTTATGTTATTTTTATATTCCTTATTTTTGTTTGTTATGCTGTTTATTCTGTAACCGTTAAATAATCAGCGCGAGGAGCGCGCTGGATCCGAATGGCCGTATGGGCGCAAATTAATATATAATGATTATATTCTTACGAAAATGTTAATAATATTTAAGATTGATATTTAAATAACTATTTGTGAACACAGAACTGAGAACTTTACTACTTTACAACATTAGACACTGTATTGGCTGCTTAACTGTTTTGTAAAGATTGGGTATTTAATTTATCGCTTAGTTATTAAGATAACTCCAGAAACTTTCAAAGTAAATCAATTAGTATTAAATTACATTATTCTGACACTTATTTTTACGGTAATAAATAACATGCGTTTAAATTTGCAGGCTGCAAATATAAACGCATGTTATTTTTGAGAGCGCCATCTGTTGACAATGTTGTAAAGCAGCGTTTGGTTAATAAAATAAATTTGTTATTCGTGTAAAATAAATCATTTGGTGTTGTGCAAAATTCATTACAATATTAATGTCAATTTTTGATTACTTTATAATTAATTGTATAGTAATTTAATTACCTATATGTTGTAAAGGAAGTGGTAGTTGTTAAACATTAAGTGTAATGACGGTTAGTGTATAAAAAGGACTGTAAGTCACATTTTAATTGAATTCTGTGCTAGAAATTAACTGATAATAAACCAAGTAATATTACGTGAGTGTTTTTATTATGGAGTCTGGACACCATAACCCTGGTGTATCGCCGACATACACGTGTTAAAAACTAACCTCAGGATCTCTTGGATGATCAAAATCATAGGAGCCGAACGAGGTACAAAAAAGAAAATAATTTTAAAACGATCATTTAAATCTATATATAAAAGAAAGTCGTGTTAGTTACACTATTTATAACTGAAAAACGGCTGAACCGATTTGGCTGAAAATTGGTGGGGAGGTCAGAACCAGGAAAAACACATAGGATACAATTAGTTGCAAAAAATAATCTAGGAGGGATTTTAGGGAGGGTCGAAATTTGTAGGGACAAACCTACTACCTATTGACAGTAATAACGCATGCGCTGTAATAATTTAGAGCTGCGCGCGTATGTGCTATCGTGTATCTGTAAGTACTGTCAGATTATTACATTGTCATATGGTGCACTGTCATTACTTTGTTCATAAACTAATACTTAATTATTGTAACAGCCTTGGCTAATCCCTACTAATATTAGGTATAAATGCGAAAATGTGTATGTATGTGTGTACCGATTTCACACTAAACCGGCTGAACCAATATTCTCTACTCATAAATGTGAAAGTGTGTAGGTATAGAGATATATCGGACCATGGCTTTGACATTTGACTGTATGCAAAGTGATGTTGTTGAGCACCGTTAGGTAGATAATGCCATGAATACTGACCAAGTTACTTCGTACCCTATAGAGTTTCTGAACTTCTTACAATTAACAAGAGTATGAACGTTGGTGTTTCAGTCCTGTTAATGCGGAATTTTAATGCACCAAAGCTTTGTAATGGCAAACGGCTACAAGTTACACCTAGGACAAAACATTATAAACGATATTCGCTATTACGAGTCAGACTCGCTCATAAAGGGTTCCGTAGTGGAGGTATCCACTTACCATAGCCATTATCTTCGACTTACTATTAATAGTATTTGTATAAACGACAAAGCTATATTTGCGGTTTTTAGGATGTGCTTTATTTCAAAAACTGCTGACTACATATCGTTCAAACCAATTTTCGTTGGAAGTTTTTATAACGATCTACAGCATAAGTATATTTTTTTTAGATTTGTCTCTCTCTTATTTTAAAAGTTAGAGGGAGACACACACCTATTTTACCACTTTGGAACCATATATCTTTCAAACGCTTGACTTTGAGAAACAATGGTTTTAGGAACCTCAGTCTTTTTAACGACCCATTTTCCACATCAGTTCCATGTTTGAAGAGCCCCTCGTAATCGTAATATTCAATATTTTTTATTTTCTATAACGTCGTAAAGCGGTTCACAGTTCTACTAATTTTCAAATGTGTAAACTGAATAGTTTCAAGCACGACATAGCGCGTCTATAAGGATTCTCTGTTTAGCTATTTTTTACTACGGAACTCTAAAAATACTGTTTACAGAAATGTTTTAAATACTTCTTGCGGTTATATTTCTTATTAGTCATAGTCCCTATGAACAGATTTAAAACGAAAGCTACTACCGAACGATGAAGGATTTTTGTGTTATCCCGAATTTAACGTGAGCGAAGCCGCAGGCAAAAGCTAGTAAAATATATTCATAAAATACAATATTCGTTTGTATAGGTACCTTTATAAACTCTGTAATTTAGGATTAAGCACTGATGGCTTTGGTCACTTTGTTCAGAATTTCCTGGAAAAGTGGTTTAGAAAAAAGGAATAAGAAAAAAGTCCTTGAAAAGGCGATACGGAGTTCGCCGGGTCAGCTAGTATAAGAATAATATGTACATAAATGAAGTATTTTTATAATATGTAACGTTTTTTCGTGTGTGTAGAGAGATAAATTAAAGAAGCATAGCGTTCGTTACAAAATATAATTGCTAAGAAGCGTTACACAATATAAACCCGGTAGCTAGTAGCAAGA
The DNA here is from genome assembly GCA_944739405.2 of Euclidia mi. NCBI lineage: Eukaryota > Metazoa > Arthropoda > Insecta > Lepidoptera > Erebidae > Euclidia > Euclidia mi. The sequence goes on along the minus strand of OX123183.2, from coordinate 41,930,712 downwards.
GTTAAGACTCAGGGCAGGGTAGGCAGGTAGGCTGACGAGGCTTCGGTCCTCCAGAAGAGAAGGCAGCACTTAACTGAGGCAGCGTCCAGGATTTAAGAGGGGGGTTCGCTGTCGCGCCGCTGTATTTATTTGCCCTCGGAGGGGAGCGGCCGGCAGGAGAAGTGGTAGGGGCCAGCGCTGTAGTGTGCATCGCTCGATGCGACGTCACACACTCCCCCCTTTAGGCCGGAATTTTTCCTGGGGGAAAAATTCCCTGGCCCCCTGCCGCCAACAGCGCCTGGAACAGAGAAGGCGAAGTGGTGTCAGTCTTTTAAGTTGCAAACACCACCTTAAAGAAATTTGGTTATGTATAACCCCCCAACCATTCATACATCACGCATTCAATGGACCCCTTTAACAACAAAAAAAATCCTTCATATCTCGCACACATGCCAGACACACTCACAACCAGTGCACTAGCTATCATTCAAACCAATCCGGTTCCTGCTTGAATGCAAAACACGTCGAGGATTACACATAAGCATAACTGAGATAGTTTTGAATAAATAGTTAATATTTATTAGTGACACTTCAAAACAATAGTTTAGAATTCTTATATATAAGTTAAGTTAAATAAAATACAAAAGAGCTGCTCAGTTTATGGAATATCTGTTATAATATTACTGCATAAAACAATTAAAACAAAAAGGTCAACTCGACAACAAAAGAGTGAGTGACAGGTCATAAAACTCAACGCAGGTAGTCGAGACGGATGTAGACGAGAGTAGGCCTTATGTGCGCGGGATAAGGTATTATTTAGAAAGCGCGCTAGCGGCTCGCTAAATAGAATGGGTTAATATTAATATCTCCGAGCATACTTTATAACGTAAACAAGGTGATTAGCACAACAAATAGATTCAAGAAACTTCGAACCCGTGAGACGCAGTTGATTACAGTTTTAACCACTGAGTCAAAACAAAAAGGATTTTAAAGATAAAAAAATTTGGTATTACTATAACGACCATTATGGACTGTGGGTGAGCAGAAGTAATTATATCAACAAATTTGACGAGATTTTTGTATGAGATTAATAATTATTGTTTGTAATTACTTAATTTTAAATCTTTAATATGCCATTCGCCAACTGGCTTGCCAGTCATATCAGACAATTTGTAAACTAAAGGAGACTTTTTAGCTACAACTTTGCACTTAATAAATTTAGGAGCGAGTTTTTTATTGAAATATTTATCTTTATAGCTTAAATAGTAAGTACGCCGCCACACAATATCGCCGACATTGAATTCGGCCGGTTTACGACGAAGATTATAAGAATTACAATTACGTTGGTGAGCGGCTATCAAAGCGGCCTGTACTTTTTCGAAGATAGGAGACAAATGGCCGAGGGCCTCCGCATATGTATCAAGCGGTTCGAAGACAATATTAGGGTCAGATTTGTTGACCACATAGTGTGACCCACAAGTAACCAATTCACGACCAAAGACCAGAAAATATGGATAATAGCCAGTTACCTCGTTTACTGCGCAATTTATTGCAAACTGAATCTTAGGAACGACTAGATCCCAAACGCGCTGATCTCGTTCGATAAAAGTAGAAATAGCCGTCATAATAGTTTTATTATAACGCTTGACTGAGTTTACATGGGGTGTATACAGCGGCGAATAATGCAAATTAGGAATTTTGTATTTAGTTATCAAATTTTTAAATGTGGAACTAATGAACTGCTTACCATTATCGAGAACAATAGTTGACGGAATACCATGGACCAAAAAAACGTTTTCTTCTAAAATTTTAGTCATTATTTCGGCAGTAGCTCGTTTAATGGGAAAAAACATACAATATTTGGAAAAACAACAAGAAACAACAAAAATAAAATTGTTTAGCCTTCTAGAAGTAGGTAGTGGACCAATTAGATCAATGCTTAACATCTGGAATGGTTTATAACAAGACTTAGATCTACCCATATGACCTAAGGTTGAATGGTTTTGATGTTTGTGAGCTATACAAACATCACACGAATTCACAGCCTTAACAACGTCGGAATACATATTCGGCCAGTAATAATTTAATGCCAAGCGCTTGTAGGTTTTAAAAATACCTAGGTGACCAGCCGTGGGCAGCGAATGGTTCTCAGCAATAATATTAGATCTTTGTTCCGACGGAATAACCTCCTTCCATTGAAAATCTCGAGTTAAAGGATTTAGACACTTTTTAAAACGATATAATTTATTATTAATAATTTGGTAGTCCACGAAAGATGTGGGATTGTTTAGACAACCTTTATAAATGTTTAGATATAAATGTTTAGATATAGGTGTGTGTGACGTCGCATCGAGCGATGCACACTACAGCGCTGGCCCCCACCACTTCTCCTGCCGGCCGCTCCCCTCCGAGGGCAAATAAATACAGCGGCGCGACAGCGAACCCCCCTGTCAACTACACCAGCGCCAGATCCACCCAACAGGGGATCAAGGTACAGGTGGCCACGTCCCAGGACCACCGCGCGCTGACCAGGGTGTTGAAGGAGAGGCAGATCTCCTTCCACACTTATACCCTCCCCGAAGAGCGGCTCCTCCGAGCCGTTATTAGGGGAGTACCGAAGGAGCTGACGACCGAAGAGGTCAAGGCTTCCTTGCTCCAGGAGCAACTGCCTGTGCACGAAGTGCACCGCATGACAAAGGCGAGGACGCGTGAGCCATACGACATGGTTCTCGTCGTGCTCGACAAATCAGAGGCGGGGAAAGCCATCTTTAGGCTGACCTCGATATGCCACCTGTCTGGCATTAAGGTCGAGCCTCCCCGCCGCAACAGCACTATAAGTCAGTGCCACCGATGCCAGCTGTATGGGCACTCGGCGCGTAATTGTTTCGCGCGGCCTAGGTGCGTCAAGTGCCTAGAGGACCACGCAACCGCCGACTGCAAGCGCCCCAGGGACAAGGCGCTTTGCGAGGACCCTCCCGCATGCGTATTGTGCGGGCAGCTGGGTCACCCCGCGAACTACCGCGGGTGTCCCAAGGCACCGCGTGCCACTCGACCCGCGGCGAAGGCGCCTCAAACGCCCGCACGCAAAGTCCTCCCGGGGCCCACGGCCCCAGCCCCCGCCCGGCCCTCTGGCCCGTCTCAGCCTTCAGCTTGGAACACGCCTTTAGCGTTCCCGTCGTTGCCATCTCGCCCGCATGCTCCCCTCGCGCAAACAGCTAGGCCCGCTACAATCCAAACCCCTACACCCGCGTTAAAGGTGGCCCAGCCCACCACTAACCCGCGCCCGGCGACGGTACCGGTACTCGTTGCCAGCCCCAACTCCCCCCAGGTTGAAGACGACTTCAGCCTGGTAGCTAGATTCGCAGCGCTCGCGAGCAACGCTGATATTAGCGCCATCGCGGCGGAGCTTAGGCGCGCTCAAGGCAACTTAAATGCCATGTTAGAAATACGTTTCAGGTACGCGTACGTATTTCAGTCATTCGAAAACTTTAGGGCTTAGTAATGGATAGGCACACTATAGGCAGAGTCAAACCACGATCACTCAAGGTAGGGTTTTTCAATGCTAATAGCATTGCATCGCAACGCGATGAAATAGGCACGTTCCTTAGGGACCATCAGACAGATATACTACTCGTGCAAGAGACTTTCTTAAAGCCAGCACACAGAAACCCTAACATTGCAAACTATTGTTTAGTGCGTAATGATAGGCTGAACTCGCCCGGTGGGGGCACTCTGATATACTTTAAGAAGTCTCTGCATTGTATACCTATGGATCCGCCAACCTTGGAGTACATTGAGGCCTCGGTCTGTCAACTCGCCATGACAGGGCACCCATCAATTACCCTGGTATCTGCTTACCTCCCACCATCGTCTAGCACTTCACACAACCCTAAGAGGCTCCTGAAAAAAGACCTTCAGGCCCTCCTGGGGCTAGGCGACTCGGTTATCGTGGCGGGCGATCTGAACGCCAAGAACGCCCGCTGGGGGTGTCAAGTGACTAACCCACGCGGCACGATACTCGAGTCACTCTCTGAGTCGCTTAACTATGACATTATAACGCCGCTCGAGGCGACACATTATCCTGATAACGTGACGCACAGACCTGACATACTAGACGTGGCCCTTTTAAAGAACATAAGTTTACGCTTGTGTTCGGTAGAAGTGTTACACGAGTTAGACTCCGACCATAGACCGGTCCTGTTAGACTTTGCACCCAGAATAGGGCCCATAGACACAGGGCACAGGCCGACTAAACTGGTCACTGACTGGGCACGACTCGGGAAAGAACTCGTGTCGTCCTCGCCAGTGCTCAGAGAGCAGATACCACTAGGCGCCAATCAAATGGGGGTCAATGACACACTACAAGCGGTCGATAGCTTCACGAGTCACGTGCAATCGTTAATTAACGATTGCTCACGGCAGGTACCCGAGACGGGCGACCGTCGATGGAGCCTGCCCGCTGATGTACGTGACTTGTTGCGGCGTAAGAACGCAGCGATTCGTGCCTACGACCGATACCCGACTGAGTCCAATCGTCTCACTATGCGCTCTCTACAGCGTGACGTCAAGTCGCGTATTAAAGAGATGCGTAACTCTCGATGGGAAACTACACTTAGCGAGCTAGAACCCACTCACCTCGCCTTCTGGCAGCTATCTCGTTCGCTCTCTAAAGATGTCACCAAGACCTGTTTACCACCTCTAAACAGGCCTAATGGTCCACCGGCTTTCGAGGACGGGGACAAGACAGAATGCCTGGCAGACAGCCTGGAGCAACAATGTACGCCGAGCACGTCACACATAGACACAGACCACCTAATAGAGGTAGATAACGAGGTGGAGCGTCGAGCCTCTCTCACGTCGCCACCTCGTCCCCTGACAGACAGACATGACGTAATAGGAGACGACGATGACGAGCAACACATACCCCTAGCCACCCCCGATGAGGTTAGGATGATCATTAAGGGTTTACACCCCCGTAAAGCTCCCGGCTCGGACGGCATAACAAACAGGGTCATTAAAATGTTCCCCTTAGCTTTCATAGTCATTTTGACTACTATATATAACGCCGCAATTAACAACAACATATTTCCACATCAGTGGAAAGAAGCCGTGGTAATAGGAATCCACAAACCCGGCAAGCCTAGGTCCGAGCCTAGTAGTTATCGTCCTATCAGTCTGCTTAAAGGTTTAGGGAAAGTTTACGAGCGGCTTTTATATGTTAGGCTGAAAGCATACGCTGATGCATCGCTCTTGGTCCCTCACGAACAGTTTGGGTTCCGAACCCGCCACTCGTGCGTACAACAGGTTCACCGTATCGTTGAGTATATCAGCGTGCGGCTGCAGCGAAATTTATTCACCGGCGTTGTTTTCTTCGACGTAGCGAAAGCTTTCGACAAAGTGTGGCACAACGGCTTGATTTACAAGCTTTTCACTATGGGAGTGCCTCACAAGCTCGTGCTCATCATACGAGACTATCTGTCGGATAGAAGCTTTCGGTACCGCGTTGAAGGCACGCTCTCTTCGAGTCACGCCATCCGCGCCGGTGTCCCTCAGGGGTCAGTGCTCTCGCCTCTCTTGTATTCATTGTTTACCGCTGATATACCGATGCATCGGCTAGTGCAGACAGCACTTTTTGCAGACGACACAGCCATCTATTACGCAGGCGCAGACCCTGGCGCAGTCAGTAGGAAGCTCCAATCCGCAGCCAACGCCCTAGGCGCGTGGTTCCGGAGATGGCGGATAGAGGTCAATCCCGAGAAGAGTCAGGCGGTGCTTTTCCATCGGAGAGCCCCTCACCTGTACCCTCCGGGTGCGACCCCACAAATAAGGATGTTTGGGTCCCCTATTCAATGGACTAGGGAAGCCAAATATCTAGGTGTGATTCTTGATGATCAACTATCGTTCCGCTCACACATTACGAAGGCTCGCAATAGAGCCTCCTTTGTGCTTGGGCGCTTACATAGCTTAGTCAACCCTAAATCTAAACTATCGCTCAAGAACAAGATTAGGTTATACACATCGTGTATTAGGCCTATAATGACATACGCTAGTGTAGTTTTCGCACACACTAGGCCACACAGGATCCATAGGCTACAAACACTTCAGAATAAGTTCATGCGGCGAGCTACGGGCGCACCGTGGTACGTACGTAACGAGGAGTTACATGTAGACTTACAACTGCCGACCATCAGGCAATTCATGAAACAGTGCTCCCGTAGCTACTTTGACTCTGCTTCGACACACCCCAACCCACTATTGGTTGCGGCGTTAAACTATACACCATCTAGGATTTCTAAGATTAGGAGACCTAGGCACGTATTAGACGAACCTGACGATAACACTACACTTGCTCAAATCAGAGCACACACGGCTCGCGCAGCCATACAACTTCGACCGCGGTTCCGTACTCGCCGACGAGGACGGAATACGCGACGCGTTAACGTTAATACCGCGGGACACCTTAGTCCCGCATTGCCGGCAGCGCCCCAAGCCGAGGTCCGTGGGAGTCCACCCTTGGGGAGTCAAAACGCTGTCTAGTATACTTTAACGGGTTGGGAGCCTTCTGCGCTCACCCATAGTCCGCGTAAAGTTGTCAAGGCCATCAGCGGCCAACAACTAGTCCACACACACAAAAAAAAAAAAAAAAAAAAGCGAACCCCCCTCTTGAATCCTGGACGCTGCCTCAGTTAATTGCTGCCTTCTCTTCTGGAGGACCGAAGCCTCGTCAGCCTGCCTGCCTACCCTAACCCTAAGTTCAAAATGAGTAATAATTTTACCTTAATAATGTTGAACATTTATTTAATACCTATTACACGTACAGTTTCGCCCGGTGCTTCTCGGTATAAGAACAAAAGTTCTTTATTCTATCGCGATGTTGTCCAAATCCGCGAAAAATAAAACCGCGCGGAGTGCGACACGATTCGAGTTCATTCGAATATAATCCTATAAGGACTTTACCTGTGTCATACAGTAAATAAATAACTGACTCGTTATTTTGTTGCCTACTAGCTTTAGCCCGTGGATTTACTCGTGTGCTGTGTTGATAAAAATGGCTCCTATAATTTAATTATAGAACAATTTGTGAATTCACTAATACTGTAATTTAAAGTGTAGAGTTTCGCCGATCACCGTCATTATTTACACCGCCAACAATAAAGGGAGTGGATTTGCATTTGCAAAACATTTTAAGGGGTGAATATACTACTATAACTTAATACAAATATATGAAAAAATAAGTCACTAAAAGTAAAAACATATATATCATCAAAGTGATGAGTAATAATTTTACCTTAATAATGTTGAACATTTATTTAATACCTATTACACGTACAGTTTCGCCCGGTGCTTCTCGGTATAAGAACAAAAGTTCTTTATTCTATCGCGATGTTGTCCAAATCCGCGAAAAATAAAACCGCGCGGAGTGCGACACGATTCGAGTTCATTCGAATATAATCCTATAAGGACTTTACCTGTGTCATACAGTAAATAAATAACTGACTCGTTATTTTGTTGCCTACTAGCTTTAGCCCGTGGATTTACTCGTGTGCTGTGTTGATAAAAATGGCTCCTATAATTTAATTATAGAACAATTTGTGAATTCACTAATACTGTAATTTAAAGTGTAGAGTTTCGCCGATCACCGTCATTATTTACACCGCCAACAATAAAGGGAGTGGATTTGCATTTGCAAAACATTTTAAGGGGTGAATATACTACTATAACTTAATACAAATATATGAAAAAATAAGTCACTAAAAGTAAAAACATATATATCATCACTTTGAAAATTAACTCAGTGTATTGACCGCCGCCGCCACTCAGTTGATCGCCATTGCAGATGCCTAATACATACAAGCACACGGACCTACAGTAACTGCGCGATACAGTCTTATTTTGCACGATTTAACAGTTTATTCTGATTTACTGTCGAAGTAAAATTTAATAAAAATAGGGTCTTATATTATCGCACACTGTTTAAAATAATTTTAGGTGAATAAGTATAATGTCTATATTGTATTACTAAAATATTTTGCAAATGCAGATCAATATTCTGTATATTAAATCTTAAAAATTATTAAATGAACTAGCTTTTGCCCGCTGTTTCGCACGCGTAAATTACGATTAGATATAATATTTAGTACAAACACCCCTACCCTGCTCAAGGAACATACACGCTAAATTTAACTTGCACCCACTAAGTTCGTTCTGTAATGTGTCTGTCGGTCAGTCAGTAACGAAAAAATTTTATAAACACAGATTGAAGTGATTCCATTGAAAAAATAAAAGTTTTTACACAAACTCTGAATCCCTTTTCCACCCTCTGAGGGGAAAATTTCCAAAATGTCTTTGTGTTGAAATTCCTTCCCTTAGGGAGTAAGATAGCGGTGTGTCAAAGTGTGTATTAAACGAAACTTATTACTCATTCCTTCAGTGGATTGACTTCAAACTTTGTAAATTGGTTTCTCTAATGACCTTAGTAAACATTAAGAAAATCTTTTTGGAATTTCTTACCCTAAAGGGTTAAAAAGGTGAGTCGGAAAATGTATGAAACCTTTTTATTCCTTCATTTGATTATCTTCAAACTTTGTATATAGGTTCCTCAAATGACGTTAGTGAACACCAAGAAAGGAGTTTTCGAAGTCGCTCCCCTTAAGAAAGGTGTCCCATTTTGTAATATAAAAAAAAACTTCAATGGATTCACTTGAAACTTTGTATATCGGTTCCTCAAGTGACGTTAGTGAATTCACCACTAAAACGGGGACTTCAAAAAGGGGTCCCAGTTTTTTTATTTTTTTTATGGTCTCACGCCTGTATCCCCGAAGGAATTGGCAGAGGTGTAATATTACACCCACATTTCGCCATTTTGCATATAAGGTCCTACGTGATAGGTGGCGAGCCTATTGCCGTTACCGGGCACATTGGCAGACTCCGTGCTGCTACTGAGAATTCGGCTAAACTCAGTAATGCTTTTGCCCGACCCGGCAATCGAACCCGAGACCTCCCGTTTAGCAGACGCATACGCTATCCACTGTACCACAGAGGCAGTCAAACATTAATTATTTGTATAATCTGTCTATATATAAAATCCTTGCTTTACTGATTGACTGACAGACATGCTACAGCCGAAACAACTGAGCGCAAGTAGATGAAATTTAGCATGTGTGTACCTTGAGGTGTGTAGGGGTACACTAAGAGAGGATTTTTGTAAATTCCTCCCCTAAAGGGGTTAAACTGGTTGTCAAAATTTGTATGAAACTTTTTATTCCCTCAATGGATTAACTTCAAACTTTGTATACCTATTGGTTAAGTTAGTGAACACTAAGAAAGTCTTTTTGGAAATTCTTACCCTAAGTGGATAAAAAGGGGAGTTATAATTTGCAAAGAACCTTTTATGCCTTCAAGGGATTAACTTCATGCTTTGTTTATTGGATCCGTAAATGACGTTAGCGAACACAAAGACATATGTTTTGGAAATTTTCCCCTAAGAGGGTGGAAAAGGGATTCAGAGTTTGTGTAAAAACTTTTTTTTTTTTCAATGGAATCACTTCAATCTGTGTAAATAAATATTTTGCGTTACTGACTGACTTACAGACACATTATAGAACGAACTTACTGGGCGCAAGAAGGTTAAATTCTGATTTCAGAGAGCTGGCTGAAACCTCATTTACTTTCTACTGCTTACTCTCTCCCCGGTTTTGTTCTTCTACGCAACGATAGGGTGGATAGGAGAGGTGGTGGCGTAGCCATATATCTCCGTAGTACACTCTCGTACAAAATTCTTTTATCTTCACCGCCTAATCATTCTGCTTCCTCTGAGTATCTTTTTCTTGAGGTTTCAGTCAGTGGAACGAAAACCGTTCTAGGAGTAGTATATTGTCCACCCTCCGTTAATTACTTCTCCAGTCTCGGATCGATTCTGGAATCTTTAGGGTCGGAATATGCACACCATATTATCATGGGAGATTTCAACACGGACCTCCTAGCCATCAATTCCTCTCGCTCCCAGAACCTTCTAAAATTGATTGAGTCTGCCAGTCTACACACTCTTCCTCTCGAACCCACTCACCACAACATCGGAGGTGAAGACACTTGGTTAGACTTGATTATTACCTCTGCCCCATCCTGTGTACATTCCCATGGCCAATACCTTGCTCCCTGTTTTTCTCACCATGACCTCATCTACCTATCCTATCTCCTTAAACCTCCTAAACCTCGCCCTAAGGTTCTGCACATGCGTTGTTTTGGACGTATGGATAGCGAGAAGCTGCAAAAGGATGCTGCTCTACTGGATTGGTCTTATTTGTTAGCAGCCAACACCGTAGATGCAATGGTTTCGATCTTCAACAATACTGTAATCGGCCTCTTTGATAAACATGCTCCTATCAGGAGAATTAAATTAAAACGTCCCCCCGCTCCTTGGCTCACTAGGGGCGTTCAAATGGCCATGAGGCGCCGAGATCGAGCTTTCCGGAAGTTTAAAAAGGAGCGATCTGACGAGAACTGGAGTCTGTACAAAACTGCAAGGAATCGGTGTAATCAGATGATACGAAACGCTAAACGCCGCCATATTTTCGACAATATTAATTCTTCTTCCTCTGCTAGTATCTGGAAGTTCCTTGGGACCATAGGTATTGGCAAACAGCAACGGACAACTCCTCAAATTACGACTGGTTTGGATGATTTAAATAATCATTTCACATCGTCTTCTCAACTGGATCTTCAAACCAGGCGTAATACAGTTGACTATATTGCTGGGCTTCCCCGTCCTAATGTTGCAGCATTTCATTTTTCTCCAGTTGCATTGGGTGAGATCAAGAAGATTATCCTGTCTATTAAATCCAATGCTGTGGGCTTTGATTCTATCAGCCGCCGCATGATAATCCCGATCCTTGACCATCTTATCCTTCCTATATCCCACATTGTGAATTTTTCAATTGACAGTGGCTCTTTCCCCTCCCTGTGGCGTAAAGCCTTTGTTATTCCGCTGCCTAAGATCACGAACCCTTCTCTCCCTAACCATTTCCGTCCTATCTCTATCCTGCCTTTCCTATCTAAAGTGCTGGAAGCCTGTGTACATAAGCAGTTGTCTGAATTCGTGTATCAAAATAACTTGCTTAGTCCTCTGCAATCCGGATTCAGGCCAGGCCACAGCACGACTTCTGCACTCCTCAAAGTGACTGGCGATGTTAGGGCAGGCATGGAGGACACTAAAGTCACTGTACTGACTTTGGTTGACTTCTCGAACGCCTTTAACACCGTCAGTCACGATGTCCTTCTATCTATCCTCTCCTATATCATGATCTCTCCTGATGCACTGGAATGGTTCTCATCGTATCTTCAGGAACGCCAGCAGTCTGTTCGCTGTGATGAAAGGTCATCTAGTTGGCGCGACATTAGCTCTGGTGTTCCTCAGGGTGGCATTCTCTCTCCTTTACTATTCTCTATTTTTATTAACTTCTTAACTCCTAATCTTCGCTGTTCGTATCACCTTTATGCTGATGACTTGCAGTTATACTCCCAAGCGAGAGTGGATGATATAACAGTGGCCATTGCTGATATGAATAGGGACCTTGAGTCAATGATGGCCTGGTGTAATAAATTTGGCTTAGCCGTGAACCCAGCAAAGTGCCAGGCCATTATTATAGGCAGTCGCCGCTTAATACCCAGCATAGACTTAAAAACGCTACCACCAATCATGTTTAATGGCTTGGCTATTCCATACTGTTCAGAGGTAAAAAACTTAGGTATACACATGGATACTACTCTCAATTGGCAAGCGCAGGTGACGAAAGTCAGTCAGAGGGTCACTGGAACTCTTAGAGCACTTTACCGGTTCAAGAATTTCCTTCCTTCCAAGACCAAGACAATGCTTGTGCAGGCCTTAATATTTCCCATAATCGACTATGGTGATATGTGCTATTATGACCTGAATGCAGAACATCTCAATAAGTATGACCGACTTCTCAATAACTGCATTCGATTCATTTACAATCTTCGTAAGTATGACCACGTCTCTACTTATCGTTCCGAACTTAAATGGTTACCAATTCGCCAGCGCCGGTGTTTGCGTGCTCTCACTACTCTCTTCTCTATTCTCAAGTCTCCTTCCCCCCCAACTTATCTCACACCATACTTCCAATATCTATCTTCCATAAATGATAGAAATCTCCGTTCTTCTCATAATCTTCTTCTTTCTTGCCCTAGTCACACTACTGGGTTCGTCAACTCTTCCTTTGTTGTGCAGTCTATTCTCTTATGGAATACACTCCCTCCTGAAGTCAGAATGGCCACTAACCGTTTTACATTCAAAATCAAAGTACGAGAGCTTCTTTTCAAGAGATTAGAGGAATCAGCACATCACTCTCATCCATTATTATAAGTATTTATGTATATGTAGTATGTATATATATTTAGGTTTATATATGTATATATATATATATATTTATGTATAAGTAAGTTTATATAGAACTATTTATTGTGTATGTATTATATCCCTATTATGTATAAAATAATTATTAAGTTACACAATAATTATTAGTATTAAGTCATAACTACTACTCTAGTTTACAGTCTAATTGCACCTACCACTTTTATCTCTTCACCACCTTAAGGTTGACAGGTAGAGAATGCCTTATGGCATTATGTCCACCTTTGTACATTGTTTGTGCATAAATTTAAATAAATAAATAAATAAATAAATAAATTCATCGTATATGTTCCTTGAGCAGGGTAGGGGTGTTTGTACAAAATATTATATCTAATCGTTATTTACTCGTGCGAAGCAGCGGGCAAAAGCTAGTTTTATTTTATATTAGCCTGTGAGAGACAGCAAATTAATCCCAAGTGGTTTTGTTAGCCGCAATTAACTGCCAGGCTACCCTGAAGACAACTTTTTATGTTATTATAGTAGTGACTTTTATTTTAAACTTATTTTTACTGAAGCTTGCTGTTTTAATTAGTACTACTAAATAAAACAGCAAGCACACTGTTAACAGCAAGTAGTACAGTTTTATTTAGTACTTTTTTTGTCACCAGCAAGCTGCCAGAGGGTATGGGTATAGGTGTGGTGTGTGATAGAAAATAATACGTAACTCACGTTGTAGAGGAGTTTATTGTCCACAGTCGTACACCGTTAACACTAAGTTCAGAAGGCACAATAGAGAAGAGTTCACAAGCACAAGCTGAAGCACAGTATAGATGAATAGCGTAAGGATGAAAGTAGAAGAATGATAGATAGATGCAGTATAGTAAAGGTTAATAACATAGAAATCGAAGCTAAATCGCAATTTCGCGTGTTTATAATATTAAAGCGACAAGTGTGCGCTCCGCGTCGAGGTAAGGTCCTGACTGGTTTGACCTTGCGCGGTGAGAAGGAATGCGCCCGCGTCCGTAGCCAGCCGTATATGACTATTGATAATTATACAGGTATCGGTAATTAGTGATGATGGCTCTGTCGATAGTTCAGTGAACATCGACTATCGATAGAAAATTTATCGACCAACTGGTAAGGGTGTATATATGATGGTGTTCACTGATTGTGTTTAAATGTAAATAAACATATATAAATTGTATAGTAATTTGTAATTGTGTTTGTTTGTAAATATTAGTTTTAAGTTTTAAATTATATAGATAAACATATGTAAATAATTTGAATAAAGTGTATAGTTGCCTACAGAGGGCATACACCAGAGCGGATGCACAGCGCGTTGCACGGTTTGGCCAAGAACTTCTGTCGCACCCTACGGGAAGCCGTGGATATTAGCGGCTGGCCAAAGCCGTGCAAACCAATTACTGCCAGTCTTCGCTGCCACCGTTGCGATGCTCTGATGGATCACTGGCTCATGGGCCGCAAGAGAAAGCTGACTTGCTTGTCAACCTCTTTGCGGCCAACTCCCGAATCGATGACCGTGGTTCGCAGCCGCCATCTATAAACCACTGCGGCTACTCCATGCCTGATGTTCGCATCAGGCAATGCGATGTTCGTGCGATACTGCGGTGTCTCGATGTCCGGAAAGCCAGTGGTCCCGACGGTATCCCAGCGGTTGTTCTTAAGAAATGTGCAGCCGAGTTGTCTCCAACGCTCACACGCCTGTATCGCCTGTCTTATTCCTCTGGCGTCGTGCCGCAGGCTTGGAAGGAGGCGAACGTACAACCGATTCCCAAAAAGGGGGATCGTTCTGATCCAGCTAACTATCAACCCATAGCCATCACCCCTATTCTTTGCAAGGTATTCGAACGGGTTATCAACACTAGGGTGGGTCACATTTGTATGGAGAAAAAAAAAATTTCTATTGATATGCGCTATTGATAAAAATGTGTCATTGGGGTATAAGAACTAACATAGAAAAAATGGGGATAATCGAATAACATCTTCTGCCTCCGGATTGACCTTCAAATATAAAAAAAATATCATAAATTTCTTATTTTCAAACTTTTTTAAATAATTGTTTTTATAATGTAGGATTGATATCAACAAAAAAACTTTATATAAGAAAACTGTATTTTAATTAATAATGATGATATAAGCAGAAGAAAGTAATAATGTTGTGTTCTTAAGATAATTTACTCTACACGAAAATCCTTTTTTACTATCAAATTTAGGCATAAGCTTACGCAATTCAATCTTGGCTTTGATGAATCCTTCACGAGCTGATTTTGAGCATACACTTCCTGAAGCTTCAGTCACAGTTTTTACTGCCCTCTCAACGGCCTGAGTGTGACAAGGTAAACGCAAAAAATCAATTTTATTGTCCTCTTCGACAATTAAGAGACATTTTATATTCTTCAGTAGGAATTTTCATCAAAATAGGTGGCTCTGTAACTTGACTTTGCCAGTTAATAAGGTCATAATAAACTTCAGCATCCACGTTTATGTCCAGAACCTAAAACAGCCTCAATTTTTGTGGTTTTTCAGCTCGTGCTTTTAAAATCCGGCGCAGTGCCAATTCTCTTACATGTTTATCATTGTCTGTTAACATTGACAGTAAGAGATTTTCAGCATGGGCGTAATAACCGTTGCGTTGTATTACAGGATCAATAATTGCCTTGAATTCTGTCGTCAAGTAACGAGACCTTGAAATTAAATGCCATAAATGTCTTCCTCCGTCCTTACAACTTGGGTGACTTTTAATGTCAAACCACGACGGAGCAAAAACTTTGACCACATAGGTTGCTAAAGTAACAAGTTTATTTGATGGATCTGATGATGCAATGTAGAGGCGAAGAATCCTGTTAGCAAGCGTCAGCCACCTAGCATGAGACATCTTTCCAGGGGATTTGTGCACTAAATCTTCAGGACATTTACAAGATATAATAGCCGATACAATTCTGTACAAATACAACTGGTCAGTGCTGAGATTTTTCGTATCTATCGGTTGCATTTGACCTGGAATGTTTCGAAATGTCGCTAGAGGTTTTTCTTCACAATTTTCTAAAGCTTTTCCGATTTCACCTGCGAAAGTTCTTGGACCAGAAGTCTCACCATCAACTGATGAAAATAAATGTCGAAACGGCAATTCATTCATATGCAGCAAGCAAATTAACCACTGCAACGGTCTGTTTAATCTTTTTTTAAGTAATCTAATAACACCCCCGAATATTCCGATGTTCACATTAGTTCCATCACACCAAATAGCCATCAATTTGTTTAAAAATACATTTTCAGTCAAAGGAAAATTATAAATTTCCTTTTCTATAGATTTAGCAGTTCCTGATGCAGGTGTGATATGAGACAAATATATGCTATCTGGTTCTTTGATTAAGAATATATGTTCCTTAATTCTGAAGTCTTTATAGACTCATCCACCTCTTTTCTTGGTAACCAAAGTTTTATCTTTTCTACCATCTACAAGAATTTTTTGCACTCTTTCATGTGATAAAATTGGTAATGATGCTTTCTTCCATAAAAATTCTATTTTTTCGATGACAACATCAGCAACTTCTTGAAAAATTGGTTCTTTTTTAGTGTCTTTGTTGATTTTAATGTCACATCTCGTCCACTCGTAGCACTTTATCATTTCTTCATAAGTGGGAAGCACATTGTCTTTTAAGTCACTTGTATCACCAAATATAGGACATTTAAAACCTTTACGAGTACGATTCATTTTAAAAATCACTGTAGGACACCTTTGCCGTAGCAAAATACAGCACAAATGAATGGTTCAACCACACATGTGACGTGTTTGGTTGAACCATTCAGTTGTGCTTCAGTTATAGGTAAGCTTGCTCAAATTTAAACAAAACATTGACATGTAATGTTTTATGTTTTGGGTATCGTAGTACTAGAACGTATTATTCTAATATAAATAAAAGTAGTTTTGATAGTGTGGGTAGTTTGATATTTATTTACGATAGCTTTGAAACCTCAACTTTTGTGTTAAAAATTACGAAACTTTAAACCTGATCCGGAGGCAGTTACACTGCACCGATTGCAATAATATTAAAAATATGTCATGCCAGCATTAAATGACAACTTATTATTGCTAGCGAAATCCATAATTAAAAAAAAAAAGTTTTTTGACCCACCCTAATCAACACCCAACTCGTTCGCTACCTAGAAGATCGCTCTCTTATCAATGATCGCCAATATGGCTTCAGACCGAAACGATCAACGGGCGATCTTCTAGCGTATGTCACTCACCTTTGGGGTGAGGCTATGGACAGGCACGGGGAGTCGTTGGCTATCAGCCTCGACATCTCCAAAGCCTTCGATAGAGTCTGGCATCGTGCGCTACTTTCCAAGCTTCCGGCTTACGGCTTGCCACCTCGATTGTGCAACTGGGTTGCTAGCTTCCTGCATGAACGACGTATTCGAGTTATTTGCGAAGGTCAAAATTCAAAGTTTATGCAGGTAAATGCTGGTGTGCCCCAGGGATCCGTTTTATCGCGCACACTTTTTCTTCTGCATATCAATGATATGCTCACTTTTGGGAGCATACATTGCTATGCAGATGACAGTACCGTGCATGGGCGGTATCTCGGCCATCCTGCGGCTAAGCAGGCCGACATTGAGGAAAATAGGCGACAACTTGTCGCTGAGCTTGACCAGAAGGCCAATTCTCGTATTTAACAGACACTGACACTGAATTTTGACTGAACTGCGATTTAATTTTGAATTGACTCACAATTGGTATTCTGCTCCGCTTAATCTCCTTATAGTATTATTTCGATATAATCAATTTATAATCTCTTGTTGATCTTAGAGGTAATGTCAAAAACTCAAAAACAAAAACATGCATTTTGCCATTGTATGGGAAAATACATTAATAGGAATGGTTATTGGATGCCAATACGTTTACATGCCAAATTAAAATTAATATACAACTAAGTAATAAAATTTCGGTAAGTAAATATATTGGTTCCTTGGATCGTGTGAATTATTTTCAATAGGTATTCAATAATTAAAAAAATTAATATTCAATAATAGAAATAATTCAGACATTATAAAGATTTTAACGATGGTAACGTACAATTGGGTTTTTTAATTCGTTTTTTCCTCCTGATAATTTTATCTCATTTGTTGAATTTCTCGAGCAAAAGTTTCGCGAATATTTCGATCTTGAAATAAATATTGTCAATGCTGGCAACGAAATACTTAACATGTTTGCATGTTGTCCACCAGGATCTCCTAGCCAGATCCCCCAGAGGATCCTCGTGAACTCATTAGTTGTGAAATTGTATAAAAGCAATTAACGTTTACAAAACCAGTGACTATCAGAAAGTTATCAGCCATCGATAGGGATTACAAAAATCAGGTGCATGCGATTTTCGACCTTATTGACGTACCTCAGAATTTATAATTTTAATAACGTGTTAGAAAGCAAGAAAATACCAAAAAGAAGTTTATCATGAATTGTCAATAAGGTCGAAAATCGCATGCACCTGTTTTTTGTAAGCCCTATCGATGGTTGATCATTTTATAGTAATTTGTTTTGTAGACATGAATTTGTCTTACACAATTTCTTTTTAAACTTATTTTAGATACCTATCCCCGTGGTAAAACTAGTGGCACATAATAGCTAAAGGCGATTCCTATGTTTATTAGCAAAATAGATCATAAATATTACCAGAAAAATATTCAACACTATTAGTGGTATCGTTGGGAATGTCAAATAAATCACGTGATCACGTCGTGTCCTTGGTAACAAATGTATATTTTTATTCCGTGCTTTTAAAAGTATCAGGTGCATGCTTTTTTGGTTCCACTCGCTATTTTATTTACAACTGTACTTCTGCCGTATAGCGAATCGGTCGAGTCCAAGAATCTGCCCAATTCACGAATCTGTCGAGTTGGGAATTTGCCGAATCACGAATCTGTCCATTCCAGAATATGTCGTATACCGAACAAGCGATTTGTCTTAACCTATTGTGACAACCCTACCAAAATAGGTAACAAATTTACAAGCTCTTAAGAAGCTGCTTCTCTGTTCGGTTTATTTACTCATGTGGTTATATTATGTACGATGGTATCATTGTGAAAAACTAGAAATACCTTACCTGCTCTACTAATAATTAGCAGAATACCGTTCACACTAGTTCACATTTGGTTCAACTTTCGATGTAGTCCCGATCTCATTCAAGTGTCAGTTAAGTTACGAGAATACCATTTATGACGCCGAGACTAGATCGATATTGGAATTTGAACAAATATAATTACCAGAATTGGCCTTCAGGTTTTGAACAGCATCTCGAATCGGGGTGTTGAAAACATGGTCAAGTTCAACGCCAAGAAGACACAGGTGTGCGCATTTTCAGCAAAGTTATCTCCATTCTTTCCCCAACCTTCTCTTCTGGACACTCCACTACCGATACAGGACAGTCTAAATATACTTGGTATGGACATACGCCGCAATCTCAACCAGAGAAACTACATCGAGGGTGTCATTAAATCGGCATCTCGAAAACTCGGAGTCCTGAACAGAGTGAGGAGGTTTTTCACGCCGGAGCAACTGTGTCTATTATACAAGACTCAGGTTCGCTCCTGCGTGGAATCCTGCTCTCATCTCTGGAACGGCTCCGCTCAGTACCTGCTAGATGCTCTTGATAGGTTGCAGCGGCGTGCTGTCCGTATTATAGGTGACCTTGAGGCTACTAAGACCCTTGAATCTCTGCAATTACGCAGGGACGTAGCCTCAATGGTTGTCTTTTACCGTTTGTATCACGGTGAGTGTTCAGAAGAACTCTTTCAATTCATCCCACCCTCTCCTTTCCTATCCCGAACAACACGTGCCGGGTAAAGTGCCACGCTTACACAGTTGAGCAGATACCGTCACGTACGAAAAGGTTCGGTACATCTTATCTTTGCCGTACCATAAAGATGTGGAACTCACTGCCAGCTCACGTGTTTCCTTCCTCCCTTGATCCTGGGTCCTTTAAGCGGGGCGTGAAAAAGCATCTCTCAAGGCCGTCAAACTGAGGGCCGTCATGTCACATTGCCTAACCAGCAATTGGGTATGATGGCCTTCCTAATAGGACTTCACTGTCAGCTTACCATCAGGCAGCGTGAAGTCATTTTGATACGTTATTTTTAATAAAAAACTAGCTTTTGCCCACCGCTTCGCGCGCATTAAATTTGGGGTAACACAAATCTACTTTCAGTCTCAAGTTGTGTGAAGACACTCCTGATTATTCTAAAGACTTCAGAAACTCTATAGGGTAAAAAGTAACTCGGTCAGTATCCATGACATTATCTACCGTTATCTTTCGAAAGGTACATAATAAAATCACCTTGCATACAGTCAAATGTCAAAGCCATCTTCTAATACATGTTCAATATCTTAATATATAAAATCCTTGCGTTACTGACTGACTGACAGACACGCTACAGCCGAAACTATTGGGCGCAGGAAGCTGAAATTTGGCATGTAGGCATGTTCCTTGTAGACCGTAGGGGTGCACTAAGAAGGGATTTCCCGAAATTCCCACGGGATCGGCCAAAACGGGTAAATTTAAAAAAAATGCAGGCGTAGCTGCTGGCGTCCTCTAGTATCTCTATAAACATTTTTGCATTTTTAATATTAGTAGGGAACATCGTTTCAGCCGTTTAAGCTTATTATCTAATTATTAGTTTATATATTCGAACAATTTAATAAACGTGCACTATATGAGATTATGTATGACGTGACAGTATTGACAGATATAGCACATGCGCAGCACTCAATTAGTAGAGCATGCGTTCTTACTTCTAAAAGGTAAATTGGTGCCGTACAAAATTCTACCCTCCCTACATCCCTCCCAGTTTATTTTTTGCAACTTATGGTAGCCTATGTCCGTCTCCTTGGTCCAATATATCTCTATATTAAATTTCAACAAAATCGGTTCAGCCGTTTTGGCGTGAAAACGGAACATACATACATACACACTTTCGAATGTATAATATTAGTAGGGATTTTATTTATGTATTTAACTAGTTTAAAACTTAGAATATAATTATCCTTTTTGGTTGCGTGGGTAAGACAGCAGTCACTCTGTAAGAAAGCTGAAATAAATCTATGATTATACTGCCGTATCTGGTTTGACTACAGATCAGGCTAAGGACTCAGATGCAACCGGGACAACGTTGGATGATGATTTATTTAAGACGGCGAGCTGATGGTCATAGTGCAAATTCTTCTATAGTGTTGTTTATCCTTCTAATGTTTGTACACCTGGTTGCCTTTGAGCACAGGACATACACTTTGTAAAAAAAATGATACTTATGTAGGTCAACTGGATCGACGGTGAACTGAAAAAAGTTACACTATTACTAAGCAGTAGATGGACATAAAAATACGATGCGTTTACGTTTTTTATCCAACAAATGAAGAATCTGATAGATACAAGAATTGCCCCAAATACTTATGCATCATTTTTTCCCCTTTCGTTAGCCCTTAAGCTCAACTCACGCTATTCAGTGTTATTTGTATAAAATTCCTATTTGCGAAGCGTAGTACTTCTCAGCATCGACATCGCTTAAATGTATGTTAAACTACAATTTAACACGAATCAAATTTTATGAACATTAACGTGTGTAGATATAATAATTATACGTGCCGCTTTGAAAACGTTCACTCAATACATTCCACCGAACTGACCCAGTAATACGAATATATAAACTGTAACTTAAATAGTATTTGTGCAACAACTGAAGCCGTTTTTCAAAAAGTCCAAAGTATTTCGAAAATAAATTATTTGCAAACTGTAGTCGTGCCAGATGTTCTCTTTAATATAATATTTTGCAATTGCACAATAGGCTATGGTACCGACCGGGATGTTGGAAAAATATCTTTGCATACTTTTAGCAGTGCTTGAGGGTGCAAAATAAGCTAGTGTAACGGCTTAGCTATTTGACTCCGCAATATGTAAGGAATTATCCCACATGACTGCTGTAGTAGTCTTTCCATCACTGTTGGAAAACCATTCCAACAGTGATGGAAAGACGTGGCAATGAACTGTTTTTTTTAGATGCGGATATGGAGGATTTGTAAAAAATCAAAATAGTCTTACTGCACGCATCGCGTAGTGGTTCACGCGGTCACCTCGCCGTTTAACACTGCACCTCATGGTTTGGTCTCCACCTGGTACAACATTTGTGTGCTCCACAAATGGTTGTTTAGGATCTGGGTGTTCGTTGTGTCTGTTGCTTGAACGTTAGTAAAGTCCCAAGGACACAGGATTTGTGCCGCTACCCTTCTAAGAGGGAACGCTATATCACCAGCAGTGCTTGTCTCAAAACAAAAATCGTTAGGCCATCTCAGCAGCCTTCAAGCGGCCGATAAACATTCAAATCAGAGTAGGGCTCACACTCATAAGCAGCGAACAGGACCATTACGATATCAATAAAGAAAAACAATTCACTGTGATTAATATCCAGTAATCCGTGTCAGAATTCATTGAGTAGTAGTATAAACCAGTCAGCAGAGGTGGAAATAAAATAAAATAGGAAAGCCAAAATCAAGGATGGATCGGTACGATATCGGCTGTCGATTAGGGCATGAAATATCGGCTCAGCCGGGATATATGCTGTGCCAAGCTCTCACCGATGACTGGCAACTGATTGATTTATTCAGTATTTTTTATTATATAAGGCTTTGTCGGTAACCAGATTATCGAAAAAATAATTCATGTCTGCATCGTCTCCCGGGCTCGATAGCGTAAGTTTACATTTATCCTTGAGGCCCCCACATCGGGAAACAGCAACGATTTTTCGACACAGTTGTTCTTAGTTTTATATTCTATGTGTTTGGTTTTTTTTCCAATATTGCTAAAATGTCACATAATATGAGAATTTCGGAAAGGGTGTGGCGTTATCAGTTGATTCCAAATTAAAAGGTATGATGCTAAGTAGCATGAACACGGAAACGTATCACTTGCCTGTCACGACGATGATTGTATAAAGGGGTAGAAATTTATATGCTTGCAGAGGTCACTAGAATAGCTTTCACACTCATCGAATAAAGCGTAGCTATACGACTGCTGCTTTGCACCGCCTTTTTTATTTTGTACTTCTTTATTTTAATAATTTTACGTGGTGTGGCTCTCTCCTTGCCCTTTTTTTTAAAGATTCATTGACACTAATATGTCAATGAATCAAGGTTATATTTACTACCAACTATAGCAAAGAATCGTTTAACATTAATATGACCTGCTGACCTAAAAATATAATTATCTGGACAGTCTTGGCATTGAAAAATGTACACAGTTACACTACACGCGTGAGAATCAAAGTATTCCACAAAAAAAGAATACAGAAGACAATTTTTTTTTTATGTTAAACTAAGTGTTATTTTCCTTTTTTTGTTTAACAGACTGAAGTCTTCCTTCTTTAGGAGTGTTTTCTTTACATTGCGTTTTGTCAAACCAGTCCATTTGCGCGTGTTTTAAGCTAACAATTTGCGTTGCATTTAAAGCTACTACATCCGAAACTGATCGATGTTAAAAATGAATGAAATATATCGACACCACAAATTCACTTGGGCACCTCATATTATTATAATTTTGTATATGTTTGTCAGCAGGAGAGTCCGGGGTTTTAAAACTTAATCAAGCAATTAGCGTAGCGTTAATAGGTCAGGAAAGTAAAGCAACGCTTGCACAGGTATCACTCGGATGGGTGACCGCTTGCGGCATTTACATAAATTCGTTGCCATATTTCGGTGGTCATGTAAAGCTGTCGGTCCCGAGGAGAAGAATCGGTTGGCAATGTCGGAGGCCTTATGCCCTTGGCTTTGCCCTTCCGAAAACTCTGACACCTCAGTTGGCCACACACTCACACAAAAAAGAACTAGCGATGTAAACTATAATGCAAGCAATATGTCACATCTTTCGAAGGTTGATATAACTCTTTCTTATATAATATTATCATAAGCACAGAAGCAAGAAGCCGTAACGACAGTCGTAAGGCGGTAAGAAGCTTAAAGTTTTTATGAATGCAGCCATTGAGGCACGGTGAGGCAAGCGCAAATTATTAATATTAATTTGCATTGAAGAAAAAGCAACTATATTTTCAAAGCTCATTAAAATGTTGATAATAGTACTTCTTGTACATGGTAAAGGGTTTGTCTTCTAAATAGGATGAGGATTCAAGATTACTGTTTAATAATCTGCTTGGTGACAGATTAAGAATACAAAATCTTACCACCCTATTTAATTCCGTAAGTTTCGTAGGAGGCGACCGAGGAAAATATATGAAGCATATTGTATCTTTGCGAAGAGACTGGCCAGCGAGATGTACGAGTAGTAGATCAAATCCTCCTATTGACTGACTGTGCTACTGTGAAGCGAATTATTGCAGCAGTGGATTGCGAAAGGCTGTAGAGGTAATTAAATATGTTATAACACGTTAGAACTATCCGTCTACTACGTTAGTCGATCTGGGGATTTGTTTAATTCTTTGTCATCCAATACGTTTAAGTGTAAGCAATCATATAATAATAAAAAAGAATGTCTAAAATGTCATGGAAAATTATTGAGGCACAAAAGAAAGCTTCAATAGTCATAACAGAGCTGATCTAATGCAGTTATATTGCAATTCTGTTCACCCCTTCAAAATATAAAGCCTTATATAATATTGTTTGACTATACTGAAAGACGGCTAGTTCTTAGAACACCAGCCGCTAGTTCATTGAAACTCTGATCTTGCTACTGTGAAGGACTTCTTAACCTTTCTATTCCTGCGAATTGTAAATATAGCTATGAAATAATAGTTATTCAACATAAATATATAAATAGCCCAACCTATTGCCTCAGCGATGCCTTTCTCTTCAGACTGATACTGCTTTTTATTTTGTTTTATCAGCCTGCGCCTAGTGTCATGGCAACCAAAGAAGATAATCTTTTAAAATGAGTTCACTGATTTAGAGAGAAAATTTAAATACTGATCAAATGCACGTTGAGCTTTACGGCTTAATTATGAGTTTACTCATGAATAAAACTACGTTTTTAAAACTCGAGTTCAAACATTCCTAAAATCACATAAATTATAACGACAACAGTAACCAAATGATTACTTATTATATTCATAACATTCTATAACTCACTTCTACCACCTACTGTTAGATTTAAGGTCAGTACGTAACCAAGGACTCGTTGTTAAGAAAGCCTTGCGCTAATTAGCCCGTTGCAAGACCAAAATCTAAGTACCCATTGAATCTTCCTTTTTGTCACTATAGCAGCATTGTGACTTACGCTGTTTTTACTGTGACTGAAGGGGGTTCTGACAAGCAGTGCAATAAACCCAACAACTCAAACAAACTATCCTTATTCATTTTAATACCCTGAACACTAAGCTTCAATTTTATACAAAGAACAACGTGCTAATGAAATGAAATGAAAAATGTTTATTCATACGTAAAATAACATACACATTACATTTTTTCTTCCGCCAAACTGTATGACAGTTTATTGGCAGATGACACTCCCTTTACATTATAGCCCGTGTACTTATTTATATTAATAATTTTCTACGTAGAAATATTTTCTTATAAAGACTACTGATGTCAGGAGCTGTGCCCTATCGGCGCAAAACATGCTTTCTTAACAAGCCAAGAAACGCCCTTAATCGCCATCCGCATATGGAATTGCTAGGCAGCTGATTCTGCTGTCGTCATAGTATTTGCGCTGCGACGTGTTGTGTACTGGGACAGACGCCAAACGCCAAAATGTCCATCACACGGCCCTTTGTGGGTCCCGTGCAGTTGAGACCCAGCGTCGCCGACGACAGACATCAAAACTCTTTGATATCAATCCTCACAGACACTATAACATATCTACACAACATTAAGTATTTTACTGAGAAATCCAATATTTTATTCATGTATTCAACATACGCAAGAAACAACACCAATATTGTGGATTGTCAGAGCATTTGGCATTTCTCAGTGTAGATGATATGCGATGTAGACGGTAGACATGTATTAACCGCTTAATGCGAATAACTATGTGTGATATTAATCTATGTGTAACCTAGTTATTCAGAATCTGTGATTGCTACGACCCGTATATTGCTACGAATTATTTCTTAATTTGATTTTATTTGTGTTTTGTATATTATTATGCAGGCTGTTTTGAGTCCACGTAGCAAAAGCAAAGTCTTTGATTAATCGGACAGTTTCCAGTCTGATATTCAAATCGAGATAAAATATTAGAAAATAGTTTTTTCTTATTCTTTTTTATTTTATAGACTCACGCCTGTATCCCCGAAGGGGTAGGCAGAGGTGTAACATTACATCCAAATTTCGCCATGAATTTTTAGGTCCCACGTAATAGAGGGCCAGCCTATTGCCGTTACCGGGCACATCACCAGTCTCCGTGCTGCTACTGAGAATTCTGAAAAAAACAGTAACACATTTACCCGACCTGGGAATCGAACCCGGGACCTCTGATCAGCAGTCGCATACGCTATCCACTGGACCACGGAGGCAGTCTGAAAATATGTAATACCTATAATTACTATTTTGTTTGCAATTTTAGTAACACAGTCAATCTTTTCATGATTTTTTAAATGTGTATGATATAATTTACATTGCATATCATGTCTTCAGTAGGTAACTATTCATATTTTGTTAATCACAAACTCAAAGCAATGTTTTATACGTCCCAAACAACCGGCACAGTATTTATATATGACTTAATACTAAAAAACTGTTACTATCAAATCATAAAACATACAATTACCTACACAAACAAAATATAAAGATAAGGTAAACACTAACGAAGAGAAAACTCATATCAATAGTTAAACAACTTAAATTGCATAGTCTACAAAGCGATACATTTTGTTAACGTAACATCGTACAATAAATATGAACATACGTACTTATTACTTACTACGTTTATTTTACTATAGTGGACCAACGCGGACAGAAGCTCGCTGACGTACTAGTACGTTACGGTCTAAGCATTACAGGACTAACTTAATATGTATTTTTGTAAAATGCACTGTTGTTACGTTGCAATCCAGAACAGAAAAATCTAGTTTAAGTAACAGAAACCACAAATAATGTTACCAAGTTTTAGTAACAACATAAAAAGACGTAGCGCCGTAACAAACATCTAAATGTGAAACTTCTGCTGTCCCATTTTGAACATTCTCGCAAAAGGGTATACATAACTGTGAGAATTTCGCTATGTCCTGTTTTAATAAATCTCTATTTACAATGCCGCGCTCGCGGAGTGGAAAGGCTTAAGCCAAGACATTTTTCTTCATTCGCAAGTGTGTGCTAACAAACTCGGTGTCGCGGTGTCGCGCGGCGGTTGGGGACGTTTACCCTTCTCAATCTTACAGAATTCGGTTACAATCATAATGCTCCGCCGCGGCGCCTCCACACACAAAACTTTTATTTTTAATCTCGCTTTATTAGATCACTTTGGATGCTCTTAAAGGTCATATTTGCTTGAACTGATAAAAAATGTTTACGAAATTTGACTTACAAGCCTGAAAATTATATCTAATTCACGTGAACTTAAGCTGTAGCTAAGAATAGCAGAGTAAGCTAGTTTTATTTTTGCGTCTTTAAAATATAACGCGAAAGTTAGATGACGTTATAGCGCTATAACATTTATTAAGATAAACGGCGCGGACAAAGTTACACAAGAAACTACATACATAGGTAGTTATTTATATTATATCTCTGTCGTAATTATTTGCCCATAAACATATACATTAAGCTGTCTCATTACTTTCATGCTCAATCAAACGTGATATATGGTTCTCATAGACACAAAAAGGCATATTTCCATCCGTAAAATCCTTCATATAATAAAAATATCTATCTTATCAATTATTCGCTTATCTCCATTCATTTCAATGCTGGGATGTTTTAAACGTTGACCACGTAGCCTGATTCTATATAACGATTCTATGGAGATGACTTTATAATTTATTTAGGCGCCGTGTTATCTGAATACTAATGAATTAACTATAGCTTAGAGATGTCCGATCGGGTTGTACGTCCACCTCCCTCGTACCTTGTAAAATATTATTTGTTTCTAGAATAACAAATAATACAATGGTGTTTCAGTAGTGTTAGTTTCTTGGTGGTATTACCACAACGAGCTTTGGACGCTTCACGGGAGAGAAGAGGTTTAAAATAATAGAATGTAATAAGCTCGCTAAATCACATCGCCTTAAATAAGAACTGTGAAATTGGACTTTCAGTGGAACACTCGGCGTTACACTGTAGGTAATTATATATGTTTTCGCCCACCGCCGCCGAATATGAGATATTTGTGTCGGTAACGGGACGTTATGGCCGACCCGTAACTTTTCAAGTAAATGTTCTCAATGCGTTTTATATATCTGAAAGCACTACTCGTATTCAAGAGTAAAACCCACTTCCATACGTTGTCCGCCGGGGTCACTCATAAATTTCAATGTACTATTCTGGCTAGCGTACTTTAAGTGAAATATCTACTCCATTTGGGGATCCAAACACCCAAACTACTTGATGACTTCCAATACACTTACGTGACTTACAATATAAAAACACAGGTAGTTTTATAACAGTAATCTTTTTACATCCATTCCACGATGCCATATATTATTATTTTACTGTTACGATAAATAAATTATTACTAAAGAACACAATTTTCTGGATAACAACCAAATAATAGATAGTATAGATGCATGTAGTCTTGTTCATATATAGGTAGGTATGCAAGCGGAAATATTGAATTAAGTCAAATTCTAAAGCGTATACCAGTTACTTAAATAATAAATAATAATAAATAAATAATTTATTTCCAAACAACTTAACCTAATTACAATTTTGTGCTTAGACAGTTAATAACAAACAATTTGCATATGGCTAAGTATATTGATGATTTGTGCAACTGAGTTTAAACTAGGAGTAATTCCTGTATTATAAACTCAGAAACTTCCAATATCCGTGATCGACAGCAGCCTCTACAGTACATCAACAGTTCAACAATTAAATCATTTACATTATGTTTAAAAAGAATGTCTAAAGGAAAAATTAAAATAAAATAAAAATAAAATCATATTGTACCTAATAAACCTTTTTTTGTTTCCCTTGTATTTGTTTGAGGAACTTGCTACAGTATATGAAGGGTACAGGGGAAAAACATGCTATGTCACATTTTTATGTTTTTTGAACAATTAATGCCATTGTGAAGTATAAATTTGTTAGAACGAAACGCCAAAACATACTTTGCAGTAACATGCATAGTCATGGAGTAATATTCATAGTAAAATATTGATACAGTGCAATAACAAGCAATGTCCAACTCGTACAGGAGAAAAATAAGCATTGTCCATCGTTTTTGGTTTGTCGTTTGTTTAATGACGTCTTGTTTTTTTAGGTTGTTTTGTTCGTCCTGTTGTGTTATGTGGCGTGTGTTTAATATTATATTTTTATTGAAAATGTCATCACAAGAAGAAAACGAGGTTAATCTGAAGCAACCTACCAAAAAACGTAAACTTTACGGTTGATTGTCGGATGTTAATAAGAAGATAAGACTTCAAAGTCATGAAACTGGTCCAAGTTGTAATTGCAAGAGATACAAGTATTTTGAAGCTTCACAGCTTCAAAACACTTGGAGGAACAGAGGGCTAGAATTTTGTAGGATTTCAACCTGTTGCCATCTAGGGATGAACAAAACCTTTATTTAAGTGGTCTAATAAGTGTTTTGGAAATTCAAAGAAGACGACCTAGAAAAGAAGAACCTGAAGCTAAGTTTATGGATATCCAGGCCCTGTCAAAGTTTTGTGGACCTAAAGCTAAGCAATACTTCCCACAGATAAAATATAATGATACTTAAACAATAAATATTTCATGGACATTGCATATTATTTGCCTGTATTTTCTGACTTTGATCTGTTTTCCTGTGCTAACTCAATAAACATAAGAATGAAAATGTTTTTTTTTACTACACAACAGAAACAAATATATTTTCTTTATATATAAATATATCTTCCTTCTATTTGAAACTTTATTGTACCTTTTTTCAAGGATCAAAAGATTAATTTAGCAATTTCTCAGTTCATTGTCTTTGTGACATTGCATGTTTTTCCCCTGTGCCCTTCATATGTGTACGCACATACTACATGTGCGTGTGTATAGAGGGTGCATGTGCTTGCATGTGTATTTATTTATGGATAGTTTAAGCAAGTGTATAGCGTGTGCATGTGTATACGTGTATAATGTGTATGCCTGTGCGTGTCTTTGTTCGTGAGTGTTTGTATGTGCATGTGTGTGTGTGTGTGTGTGTGTGTGTGTGTGTGTGTGTGTGTGTGCGTGTGTGCGTGTGTGCGTGTGTGCGTGTGTGTGTGTGTGTGTGTGTGTGTGTGTGTATGTGTATGTGTATATGCTTGTGTGGGTGTGTGTATGTATGCTGGCCTGGCTCATAGATTTGTGTGCAAAAAAAAATCGGCTTTATAGTAATCCCACATAAGCAGTACACTTTTTAACTTATGTTTTCATTCCCTGACACTTAAATGTCGAGTATCCAAAGCCCTATTAATTGTGTTATAAGTACTTATACAAAGCACTTGAGAAATCCTAAGAATCGCGTTCCAAAAGTTGTTGATACCTTTGAAGGAGGTAGTTTAAAAACTCGTTTTAAAGCTATATCTTTATAGTCCGGACTATTCAGTGCTTCTTTATGTGCTAACAGAACGAGATTTTAAATATACAGTATTCTAACACTTAATACTTCTGATTCTTTAAAGACCTGAACTGTTGGGAAGCGGGAAGTCTGTTTAAGCATCGTTTTGAGAACGGCGCAATGAGCTCTTTCCAAAGGCAGTAGATGTACGGAAGGTGTCCCACCCCATGCCAGAATACAATAGGTTAGTATTGATTATCATAGGGATAGATAAACTCTTTTCAACAAACTAGGTGATGACAACATCCCCTAGATTTTTTATTACATAAATAATTTTTCTAGCTCCCTGATGTCGCATTAATGTGATCTGAGAAATTCAGTTTATGGTCAATTAAGACGCCGTGATATTTGACAGTTTGTGCTCTACAGATCACCGTACAGACACGACAGTTAGAAAGTGGTGATAATTATTTAGTGCTTATTATATGTATACCTAAATTATTTAAACACAATACTTGCGTTGGAAACATCTCTATTTATTTAGAGCACTTTCAATGGCCAAGAAAAATGGGTAACATAGGTATTTATTACCGATCCCGCCACTAAAATAGAGCTAAAAAACCTTTATAGCAAATGCTTCGTTTCAGATTTTCCGACCGCTCTGAAACATAGGGCCTAATAAATATTCCCCCTGTCGGATCTCCCTTCGGCGAGACGGGCTTCGGCTAAGATGAGGAAAACCGCTGAGATTTGTAACATAAACCCTGCTGTCACCGGAAAACAACGTACATGCGATAGTATAGGCGCAGAGCGCGCGAATATTCTGTACAATCACACGAATTATAGCGCACTTTGAACGCGATTGTGGTTTTACACGTAACTCGCAGGACAATTGATTTTGGGTGTTGTGCTGCGGTATGCGTTTGACGTTCATATTTTTTATTATGATATTGCTTTACAAAAATTACACGCAGGTACTACGTGTACAATTTTGGTTAGAGTGCTGTTTTTTCAGCTAGACTACAACAAAGCCTTATTATAGGATTAAAGCCTTTATATTATATACGTGTAGTACGATTTTTCTCATTCGTGGGACACATGACGTGTATAATTCGCAATATAGTAAGCAATATTATACGTCGTAAGTAAACTGATTTTCATATGTCGTCTACCAGAAAGAATACCTGAAATGAATTCTATCACATAAAGACATAAATATATGTATTGTCTTAAGCAATATTTTAAATCCTATTCTTGAATAATGTATTTAAATAACTACAATTATAGAATACCAACTGATAGACAGTTACATAAAATTTTTGCTTATTGAGCTTTTTTATCTAATGGGATAACACTTGGTAGCTGCGATAGCCCAGTGGTCTATGTAACGGACTGCCGGGACGATGGTCTCGGGTTCGATCGCCAGTTACCCCGGGCACACACCTCTGACTTTTCGAAGTTATGTGTGTATTAAAATGTTAATTAAGGCTCGCCTAAGGGGCATGCCTGCCTAAGACTCTCCCATTACCCATCTCAATGGAAGATAGCTCAAGTTGTAATGATCCTTAAACCTGGAAAACAGCCGGAGGAAGCCTCATCCTACAGGCCAATTAGTCTACTTCCGTTGGTAGGCAAACTATTTGAAAAAGTTATACTCAATAGAATGCGTGATCACCTAGATGACATTCTGCCTGAACACCAATTTGGATTTAGACAAAAACATGGCACCATAGAGCAGGTACATAGGTTGACAAATACCATCAGTCATACGCTTGAAAATAAAAAATATTGTTCAGCAATATTTTTAGATATAAGTCAGGCATTTGATAGGGTCTGGCACGATGGTCTTCTGTTCAAGCTAAAAAATATCTACCTCACTCATTCATCCACATTCTAAGGAGTTACTTACACAAAAGGTGCTTCGAGGTTAAACTTAACGGCGTTACTTCGGGCTTATACGAAATCAGGTCTGGTGTGCCTCAGGGGAGCATATTGGGACCCGTGCTATACCTTATCTTTACAGCTGATGTACCAACGGCTGACAATACATTAATTGCAACTTATGCAGACGATACTGCAATAATGTTTGTAAACACCGATCCAGCAATTGCATCAACTAATCTACAGGTCCACATATCTGCTGTTGAAAAATGGATGAGAATATGGCGAATAAAGGCCAATCAAAACAAGTCAGCGCACGTCACGTTCACCCTACGAAAAGGCCACTGTCCTCCAATCACTATGAATGGGGAGCAAATTCCATCCAGCTATACCGCCAAATACCTCGGCATGCATCTGGATAAGAGGCTCACCTGGCAGAAACATATTTGGATGAAGAGGAAAGCCCTAGACACAAAACTTAGAAACATGTATTGGTTGATCGGTAAAAATTCTCAGTTGAGTAATGAAAGCAAAAAACCTGTCTGGACATACGGAATCGAACTATGGGGTACAGCATATAACAGCAACATTGAGATCCTGGAAAGGTTTCAGACAAAAGCTATTAGATCCATGTTTAATATCCCTAAATGTATCCACAATAAATACATCCTGCAGGATCTGAAACTTAAAACTGTGAAACAGGAAATTGCCATTCGTAGCAAAAGCTATCAACTTAAACTCACAAATCATGTTAATGCTCTGGCTGCCGAACTGACAGGTTCTCGAAGTGTAGTACACTCAAGACTAAGGAGGAACAGTGTTCCAACTCTTTTAAGCCGATTTTCCAAAGAATAGTGAGAGTGGTCAATGGACAACTCTTCACTTCTTAAAGAGACTAACCCAGACATAAGACAAGAACAGCTAAATGTCTACGACAGATCGCTGTGCTGAGCAGAAAAAAAAAAGAAATTAAGGCTCGCTTAACAATGTGCCTGGTAGATGGCAATAGGCCCGCCTATTACATTGGGACCGAAACATAACTGGCGAACTGAGGCTGTGTAGGTAATACAGCTCTGCCTACCCCTTTGGGGATAAAAGGCGTGAAGTTATGTTATGTTATTAAACTGCCAATCGCTAATTAATGCGTATTATCTTTTATTTCGCTGAATTTCTTTTGTGCAACTGAAAGCATTAAGTTTCAGTTTTTGGAAGGTACCTTGCGAGAGTTCTTCATGTTACTAGGTATTTTAATACTAGACATTTTAAGATTATTATTAATTTATTCTATTTAGCTATATCCTATATCCTTGGCTATGTGTAGTCGTAATCATTCGCTTTTGGTAGGGAGAAGAGAATATTTATATTTCACATTAATTTCGCTATATTTGTAAAATTTTAAAATATTGAAATTAACTGCGAAACGAAGCGCTCGCTCATTTTTCTTTTAATAACATTTGTATGGAATACAATGATGTTTAGCTTAACTCCGGAATATTAAAAGAAAACCGTGGTAAAATAGGGCAAATTCATATGTATGTATTTTAAACAAAAGCATTTATTTAATTGTAAAAATACGTTGTTTTAATAACGAATACATTCAGCGCGCTGATATTTAAATACCTAACTGCAATTTTATTAGCATTTTCATTGTGTTTAAAGTTAAATTGTCTTCAGCCTTGCTAAACTCTATTAATTAATTACCTTATACCTAAACTCTATCAATATATTACCTTGAATTGAATTATTGTCATTAGTTTATATTACCTTGAATGCCCAATAATAAAACGCTGTTCTTTTAAAGTAAACAGAAGTTCACTAAATATGATTGAAAGAATCTTATTTTCTTTACTTAAAGTTTTATGTAATACATCGCACTCAGTAGGTACAATTGCAGACATAATCCTAACAGCAACGTCTATGGTTGTACTGGCAGAGAATACCTGGCGTCCTAAGTCCGCTTGTGTACCACAAAATTGGTTGCGTAAGAAATTATATAAATTAAAAGTTAGCTCTCCCAAAAAAAAAGGCTGTAATGTACAAAGTTCATCATCGCAGCTATACAAAATAATTTCTTTCACATGAATAAACAAAACTTTTAGTTGTATCGCATATTAAATCAAAGCAACACAAAGGGATTTCCACAAGCGTATTGTATCACGCTCAATCTTCAAGTACGTTTGTCTCAGATCTTGGGATAGTAAGGATGCCCTTTTCCATCTTATCGATGACAGTTTGCGGCGAACCATTTATCGTGTCTCATTGTGAATTCAGTCAGCTGCGATAGTTCTATGTAAATTTTAATAACATTAATGTACATTATTTAAATTTATGTAAGCGTCAAAGTGAGTTATATCACACCGAACCCATGTCACCTCATCAAATTCTCATTATACAATAAATCATGACGATTATCCGCCGGTTTCGTGTGCCCTAATGAATTTGTCCCAGCGGTGACTAAAACATAAATTGTACTAAAAAGTGTGGTTATGTGTCAAAACAATATGAAGTTTTCAATTAAAACACATTACAATACATGTATTTTAAATTGCATAGTTATTAACTACCGGTGATTGGGGAAATCAATAGGTACTTCTCAAGCGGGTAGTACATAATGGACACAAAAAGGTATGAGTCCGATGTATGACTAACTTGGGTTAAGGCCGGTTTTAGCGCAACATATAAGTTGAACAAACATTCTGATGAAAATACAACATAACCACGGTTAGATTATATTACCGTGACATAACAATCTATAGTAGGCGCTATTTTGCATAGTACAGATCGCGTGGAATCTGATATGTGTCATTTGTATCTTGTCCGGCACTTACTATACAATGTTTGTGATGTAAGGAATTTAGAATTGATATTAGCCCTCAATTGCATTCATATTCAAAAGTTCATATGTTTTCTGTTACTTTTGAGTGTTAGTTCGTTTGTGTTTACAAACGAAATAAGAAGACAGTTGATACTGGCGAAGATAAACTATATTTGTTGTTGTGTTTTATTTGACTACATTAGTAGTATTTTATAGAACACAAATGAGGAGCAAGATGATAGCCTGTTGGCGCAACGGCAATCGAAGCGCTGCTGAGTATCTTAAGTCTATAGACATCTCTGTGAAAAGAAAGTCTAGAAAATCAGACAAGGAAAATTTCCAACGATATAATTAGGACTATTACGCTGAGCATGGCGCATCAAATAAAAATAAGAAATTGACCCAAAAATAGTGATGGTACAACTTCCAACTACAAATTATTAGGTATCTAATTATTAATTTTATATCATAAAATTCCTTTTCCATTAAGATCCAACAGATTACAAATATCAATGACAGTGATGAAAATCACGAATCGTAAATATTTTTGTACGAAAGCACGCACACAACTACAGCACATCGCGAAGGTAACACACACAGACATATAGGTACAATGGAAGGCCTCACCAAAATCTGATGAGAGTGCTAGTGACGTAAACGTGCCAGAACAAGATAACGTTTAGAATGAATATCGAATTAATCGTTGACGAGATCTCTATCGGTTGAAGTCTGCCGATTCGGAACAATATAAGAAACGAGCCAAATTTAATTGGGTCACGAACAAGACGCTGTCGAACATGGGACGCCATTAATTGAACCACTTCTTCTTTTACATTATAGACGAAGACACGGAAAGCCTTAAAAATAATTATTTGTCATTTTGTTCACGAGAGAAGACGTTTATTCCAGTTTATTCGAGTTATATGCTAATCCGTGACGGCTCGAGGTAATCCGAGTGCGAAATTCTAAATGTATGTCTCATTGACGTTCAAATTGGCGTGTTGTTATTCGATTTATTCGATGTATCTCTTTCGTTTATCAGTAGCGTTACTATTTGTTTTGGTATCGTTGGTATTTAATTTGATTTCTTCTGTTTCTTAATTATTTAGAAAATCATCAGAAAGATCTACATATAATTACCCTACAGGCTTAGTACCTACCAAATTGTAATAAGACAATTGTACAAAAAAAAATGTTTTTATAGATCTTAAAATTAATATGTCTATGTATATACTGTGTATGTATATACTTGCGCTGTCCCGGTTGCGATCCATGACCTTCGCCTTGGAGCAAGGGTTCCGTTTCCTTGCTGTACCTGCTCCACTTCACACGGTCTTCGGCATCCCTGGTGGTTAGTCGATTGGAAGGCATATCATCCCTTACAACGTCAAGCCAGCATTTCTTAGGCCTTCCCCGTTTATCGGGGCCCGGTGGAGGTGGCATGGCAAAACACTTGTTACCCACGTAACATGTTGTTTATCATACGACGTGGCAGTACCTTGCAAGTTTTCTGATATGTTACGTACATGAGGACTGCGGGAGTTCCTAATGCGGTGATTGCGCACATCCAGTGCAGCATATTCAGAGTTCAGATCCCAGGTACTTGTCCAGGACCATTCGCTCGGCAATATCACCGCCTATGCAAAATGACGCGGAATCTGCAGTGTTGCAGGCCAAGTACTCGGTCTTCGCCACATTCATTTTCAGACCGCCATCAAAGCGACCTTATTCACGCGTCCCCTATCCGCATCCGTCCGCGCGATATAACCAGCATGCATAAACAGCTACGGGGGTTGCTCATGTGATTCTCCATGCTGTCTGACAATACGTCTTATACCACGCTAAATAGGTACGGTCTGAGCACGGCACCCTGGTGGATCCCATGAGTCAAAAACTCGCACTACCTCTCCCACTCGCAGTCCACAAGAAAACACAAGATAAGTTTACTAAACTACGTGCATTTAACAATATAATTAGCTCAGCGGGTTACCGTGCTAACTGCCAACGTTATAATTCAATTTGAACGAGTTAACTTATAATTTTCGCCGGACCATAACATCGTATACACAAGCCATTTATTCACCGCAGTGTATAATAAAAATTTCTGACAGAATGAAAACGTAATTTTCACTGCAGCCTTAGTTTATTTCATTTGATATACTGCACTATAGTCGACAATTATGTGAGTAATTATTTTATCTGTGGTATCTACAGTGGGATTATTTTAGTTTCCCGCATTTGTCGTTGTAATTGGCTGGCTCTGAGACCTCCAATAATCGAAAAGCCGAACACTGTGCTCGAGACAATCCTATTTTTGTAAAATAAATACAGATACTATACCCATAGATCTCGTTAAATTATCGTATCTTTGAAGTTGATTCATAACGTGGTACCTATACGAAACGTTTTCCACACACAATCAATCATAATAATATGATATACCTTTTTGTAAAGACGACGTTTCGACTGGCTTGCATCAGTTATGGTCTCCAGAATATATTTAAAGGACTGGCTCGCCTCGACAGGACTAACGACGCACGACACACAAGGGTTTGTTTCAGCGTTGGCTGAAAATTTCAGACCACTCTTCTCACAGTGAGAAGAGGTCCGTGCTCAGCAATGGGACAGTACCTATATATGCAGGGCGGATAAACACGACGCATACTAATTCTGTTCCAATGTTGAATTTAACAGTAACATAAAGGCTCTAGATAGGTCATAGGTGGTGAAATTGGGCTAAAGTCTACAAAGCTAATATTTGAAATTGAATTTACTTTCATAAATTGGTTTTTAGGTTAGGTACTGAGAAAAGATTTTGGAGATTTTGGTCCTGAAATCTTTGTTTATTATTTTTGTCAATACAACGTGCTTTGTAAAATAAGTATTGAAAATAAACACTACATATCGCTCCAACATACAAACGATATCGAATATTAAAATGAATAGTTCTGCACTAGTATCTTTATTAATAAAATACAATGTTTGTGCACATAGGAAAACATCAAAATCACACCACTTGTGTCATAGTTTATTGTTATCTACAAACATTGCTACATATTTGGCATTTGGTAGCTGTTGTCAAAACAAAAGAGCGAACTATACAAGCTAATAGGAAAACTAACAAAAAAGTAGAAAAAATAGTTACCTTATCATTTTACCGTAAAAAAGCGCAGGGTGTTCATTAAGATATTGTGTGACTTTACGATAGTATAACATACGCCTTTAACACTAAAGTAGTGGTATTTTATTTTTAAAGATGCTTTTTTAGTTTTAGAATATAATATTATTTGCTTTTGTTTGTTTCAATTCATATTATTGGCATTGGTCCTTGATAAGTTTGCGAAGTTTAACAATTAATCTGACGTTTTAAAGTAGGTGAAAATAACGCTTAAAAATTAATCACACATATTAAGGTAATAAAATCATGCTAATGTCATCATTACTATGTTGACCAGTTTTTTGGCTAAATTTAGGCTTGAAAATCCCAGAAGCCATGTCAAAAAATATCCTTGATACATACTTTTACACAAGAAACAACAATTTGCAGAGTACACACAAAAACCACCTGTGAAAATCATAAATATCACACCTTCTTACCATATATTCTTATTGTGTGTACCGAGTACAAAAAATAGTGCCGCAGAGATTTGGTCCACTTTATGACGAAGTGAGCCGGTCATTTCATTCGTCGTAAACTTACTATGATTAATTTACCTGAAACTATATGAATCACCAGTTAAAAGGTTCGTAATAAAATACGATTGCCTCTACTCACATATCACTCCGAAATGCTACGCTTTTGCGTATTTGTCGTAAACATCCAAGTAAATTGATAGTATTGTCAACAGTGATATGGTAACGTAGTATGACTGATCTAGTTGTTAGTTTATGCTAAGCTGGCGATGAAGAAACTATCATATGGCTGTGTGTAATAAAAGGTATATTTGATATTATTCCTCTTAGCGTTATCCTTGTTGCAACTGGGGGTCCGCTTACTAGTCTAATAGGATTTGGCTGAATACTAGCTTTTTCACAGACCGCGCTAGTGACTGCCTGTCTAACCTCTGCAACCCAAAGAGATAGCGATATTCCATGGTTTAGACTAGCTGTCAGTTTAGTCAGAAGTATAACGACTATCAAAGATGTTCATGACAACCGGGACAGATGGCTAAACGTGCTCTCCGAGGCACGTGGCAAGCGATAATTTACAAATCGATACGCACATAAACCTGAAAAGTTAGTGGTGTGCGCCGTAGATTCGAACTCGACACCCTCTGCACTGCAGTTTGTTGATATCTCCACAAGGCAAGGCAAGGCACGCACTTTATATTTGACGCAGTAACGTCAACATCGTGACACAACAAAGAAAACCATAACGTATTGGCCCCTTCCTTTTTCCTTAAATTATGAAACATCTCTACGGCAAAACGTTCTACATATTTATTTTACAATTTCTTTGCTCTCTCTGGCATGGCAACAAGTTAATTCCGTATATTCTTTCAACTAAATTCTCAAGTTTCGATGTCGCCTGTTTACCTACTATTTTTCTTTGACTGATTCAAACGACGAATATTACTCTTAGAATATTACTTTAACTTAATAAGGTGAAGCAGGTGACCCAGTTCGCTTCCAGGAACGGAGCGATGTCGAACAAAGCTTTATTGTATATTCTGGTTAAGAAATTCTCAGAAGTACTACGGCTCTGTAATTATATCCGAGACATCCTTGCTTCCTTACACTTGGGACATCAGGTGCGAAATATAGGTGTTAATGCATCTCTTATAGCGCGCTCAGCGTGACTTAATTCTCTGTTCGTAATAAATCGGTAAAATTAAACTATCTAAGTCTACAGAGGTCTTCACTGGATGGCTGACAGTTTATATTTTTTTGCTTCAAAAGGCAAGTAAGGCCATCGGTACCGGTTTTTGTCTCAAGTCTTGACCTGTCTGTCCAAGAATCGTCAGGCCAAATTGAAAGCCTTCCGGCAGCTGAAGAACTTCGACAGTTAGCCTCACACTCATACGAAAAAGAAAATGCATCTGTATCAACTTTATAAAATTATACATGCCGCGTTAATTTGAAAGATTTTAGAAATTTGCCATAGTCATTTGTCAAATTTGTCACCAATAGCACGCATTATGCGTGCTATTACTTGGCTAGCGTGGTGGACTATGGCCTTACCCTTCTCATAGTGAGCAGCATTGGGACAGTATATATACAGGTCTGATGATGATGATGATTCGTGCTATTGGTGAGGCCTATTTCCAACATATCCATCAATAGATGTACTCTAGGTAGGTTAAGGTTATTTGAAATACTCCATGTGACATACCTTAAAAGTATTATCGATTCTCAAGAAAACTGAACTGCAGGTTCTGTAATTCAATTTCTTTGAAAATCATGTCATCACCTAGCGGTCCTTGTGAGTCCCACCTAATATTCGAATGGTACTTATCATAATAATAAGTATACGGCATAAATCATGAAGACGGGCATAAAGTATAAATTGACCAATCTCCTGCGGTGCGCCAAATTACTGTTAGCTTATGAGTCAATATTGGCGGATGCTTGCGACATATCGCAATCTGAACGTGTTCTTTATAATTTAAACTGGAAATCGGTTGAGAACATGTAATCATCATGCTGTCGTTGCTGCAATTGCGATCCAAGACATTCCCATGGCACCATAGATTCACTTTCCGTGTTATTCACCACTGTTTCCTATTCTGAAACTGCACAGTTACTAACCAGTTTGACTATCACTTTCAGAGCAAGTCAAGTTTTAGGACTAGCCGTTAATGTATTAAGATTATGGCTTCATATTATGTTTTATTTTCTTTTTTGTTATATGAAAACTAGTTCCATTACCGTGAATTCGAGGTCATTTTAGTCAAAAGCTTCCAGAAAACCTAGCTATTCCTAGCATAAGTAGTATATATTTACTGAGCTATGTGTTTACATTACACGTTTCTGTCTCAACACGGCATTATGATTTTAATACTTTAACCCGTATTGGCGATAAATTTTCCTTTAGAAATAGGCCCTCAAATACTAACTGCTGTTTTGTAATATTATTATATTATTTTATGTATGTTTAGTCTATAAGGTGAAACCTATATAGAACTGAAAAATAATTAGACCGAACTACAGTAGTTTCTAACCAAAACACATTCAAACAGACATACAAAAACAGTGCACTGTCATAATATCAGTATTTTTTTCTAGTTCCAATCATTCCCATTTGTCAAGACGCACATAAAAGGCTTACAGCGTGATTTTAATTCAACAGTGCTGCATCAGCATTGTTGAATTAAAATCACTCATCAATAATTCATCAACCTATGTTTCAACTTTTATAAGTTTTGCTTCACGGAGAGAATTATAAGTTTGTGCTGCTAGCTCTCCCGCGGGATATTGAATATCAGCTCCATTACAACTTTACCATGCTGGAGGTGTGTATAAAGCATCTTAGTGTTATATTTAGAGGTATAGGCATTTTAATTCAGGTTCTAAATTATAACAATCAAGGTATCAAACTAAATCTTGTACTTTGGTAACCAGAAAACTGATAGACATAGTTACATATTCTTAAATACATCCGTATATTTATTTTTATTATATTTTATTATATTTTGCTGTATCTGTGTATAATACATAAATGTTGCCCAGATACAGAACAATATAATCGTGTTCACCACACGACTTCGTCTATATGGGAATAGAACCCATGACCTGCGGCTGGATAGTCAGGGTCAGTAACCACTGGACCAACAGGACGGTCATAAAATTTATTGATACTGTTAAGCCATTATATCTATCATGTAATAGTGTTATGTGACTGCGAACGCGTCTCTGAAAATTTTATTTTATCATATCCAACATTTTACGGAAATGGATCAAATAGTTTAACCCAATAGAATAGGTTATTTACATAAAAAAGTAGTTAGCCCTGTAAGTTTCATTAAATAAAACATTGGCATTCAATTTAAAATATCTTTAACATTGAAATATCGGTACAAAATCTACTGAGAAAAATTACTTTCGAATTAAAACGTCCTATAATCTCGTTCTCAATACAAATCTGTCCATTTTGTAATATTCTGTAAATGTAACCATTTCTTGCCACAATCACCATAATGAACGGAATGAAGGCGGTAAGTGTGACTTAATTTCATTTCAAAAGACATTAAAACTTGCTGTCAAGAGTGAAAAATAATCTCAGCATTAAATGATTGCTTACAAGATGAACGAAGACAGATAACGCCGGCCGCGAATTACGCCTCAAGTTAGGGTTGTGCCCATCGCAACCGATTTTAATACAAATTATAATAATTGTTTTCAACCGTGCAGAAACGCTGAGATAATAATAAAACAGTACTTACAGTATGAATTCTGCGTTAAGTGCGAAAGGCGGGCGCAGATTCATCACAGTGTGCACTGAAATACTCACAATATATTACCTCCAAAATAACGTGCTAGGAAGGTTATAAAAAGTTTTTTGTTCTAGATGTCTACTCGCAGGCGCTTTACTGCTATTCAGGTGCTGGTGCCCACAACCATATTCGAAGCCTTGTTCAAATAGTTGAGTAGATATACGGTCTGTGAGCATAACTTACCATCTCGTCTAACGAAAACCATACTTGCTATTTCAAGCACAGTTCCACCCCAACATTCTAAGACTATAATACTACCCCAACATTCTAATAGTCTTCTTAATATAGGAATTTAAACTTTCGTGGTCATTTAAACTTCTTTTGTTCTTGTTATACAATATTTTGAAAGAAACTACGTATTATTTGACGTGATGGGACCTAATACGTTTACTTTTTCTATTAAGTTTATATTTTTGACAGTTCGTCCGAGAATCTCATCAGGCACTCGATCCCGACACTTCATAAGTTCGCGCCAAAGAAACCCGGAGGAGACGGTTTGGATCAAAATAAATTGTTAGCTTAGGACTCCTTATTT
Organism: Euclidia mi; assembly: GCA_944739405.2. Taxonomy (NCBI): domain Eukaryota; kingdom Metazoa; phylum Arthropoda; class Insecta; order Lepidoptera; family Erebidae; genus Euclidia; species Euclidia mi. The sequence continues at coordinate 41,888,027 of OX123183.2, read as the reverse complement.
AACTTCTTATTAAAACAGCCTGCCAAGTACAATGTTTTTCCGTGCGTAGGTACAGATAAATCAGATAAAATCCGGACTCAGTTAAGCTTTGAAAAAGTTAGTAATGAGGCGAACACTTACAAGACCATACTTACCTTTTCTTTGTAGCGACACCGACATTTTTAACTATACCAAAAGTAATTTAGAAAGTATTAAATCAAATTACAAATTCATTAGTAAAATAATTTTATACATAACTTTTTAATGTTTAGTTAGGTATTTTAATTAGTTTTGTTCTGAACAAAAGGAGAGGCTGGACTATAATAGAATAAAATTAAAATAAAATATGCATGCAAATAGTAATAAATGGAATTTATTTAGTTAGGTACGCCGCAGCACATGCATCGGCGAGCCTCAAGAACTTGTAATTAGTTGAAACGGATAAAGACCGGAACAATTTCTTTCTATCTATAACTCGAGAGAAACAGACTTATTTAAAGCAGTTATATTGCTTTTCTTCTTGATTGCAGATTGTATAATTGGTAAAGTGTGTGAATATAATGTGCTAAAAGTTAATTCGTGACATAATTTATAGTCTTAAATAGTTTTAACCACAAAAATATATCAGTTGTCATCAGGCGCTTGCCTTGACTTTCGACTAAGCAATAAAAAGTAGAATTCAAAACTCGAACTTAAAATAACATTAGGTACGCAATTATTTCAAAGCAATATTATTTTAGTAAAATTAGATGCACTGAAATAAGAATATCAGATAATCAATAACCTATTGAATTTTTTAACTAAAATAACAATTTTAATCAATTGCAATAAAACTCTTTTAAAACTGAGCTTGAAAATTGCATAATATAAAAGTGCAATGTCTTTCCAACTGTCTGTAGAGGAGAGATATTTTATAGTTCCAAGTTTCCATTCGTAGTTAAATTTAATAAGTAGGTTAGGTTTCCAGTAAAAATATAGCCGAAGACTTCTGGAGACTTCAGCCATTTCACAGTAAAAGTAGCAGCGACGCAATTTAACTTCACATTTCGTGGTTTATTAATTAGCAAAATTAGTTATTTTCGTCCGTGTGGTTGACGGCATAGAATACAAGTGTAGAACAATCACAATCTGAAGAATACACCAGTTTATTAACTACACAAATTATAACTGTGACGTTTTCATTCTTATTGTGAAATGGCTGTTAATAACACCAAATATTCAATAAACATTCATATAACAAAATTTACGTAAACTCGGATCAATAAGAGAAGAATCTGAAAAGTTCAAAACAGAAACGTCTCAAAATGCTTGTTGTACAAAATCAGGGAACACACAATTACGTAGCTGTACAAAGTAATATACGATACGGTATAACAACGAATCGCTTAATTAGAAATGTTGTCGGGACCTACGCAAACGGGCTTGCTTGTTCACCTTACCCCCAGAAACTTATCGCTGAAGCGTGTCCTTTCCATTTACAAAATATTTATTTAGCATCCTTTCCTTAAGCCCCTGTACTCAGGTGCGTGATCGCCCTAACTCAAATAACGGGGCAGACATTTAAATAAGGCACTTGTTTTCATTACACTTGTGCTCGTAGCGGCATTCATTTAATGTTTGCCGCAGAACTAATGTTACGTTTCTATTGTTACACGTGTCTTTTTGGTGTGAACCTGTTTCTTTATTTTAACTGTTCGTATGTGATGCGTGTTATGAGTCTATGTTAAGTTTACGATATAATTATTTTTAGAAGAATTAATGTGCTTCTTTGCTGTTTATGTGTATATGGGTATTACGTTTGTGCATACTATTTAGTTTTCTGTCACGAGAACGAATGAAAGATGCTTTCATCCTCTCGATACAAGCATCTTTCACATTCACCTTTTTACTTGTAATATCATTGTTTCATTCCCCCACCCGATGTTCATGTGTACAGGTCACGATGTGTAACATCTATGTCTAAATGTTAAGCGGTTACATGAAACCCACTTTAGTGTTTCATATATACTACTAATACTTGCTGCTATAATGTTCTTCTGGCAAAAATGAAAACCCATCTGTACTGGATCAAAAATATTAATCCGAGACGTCGCAGTTGACACTTGCGCTTTTGGTACGTTACGTAAAATGTTAATATTTGGCCGAATATTCCCACGCAGTTCGCTCGCGAGTCCTGGATTTCTGGCGACAGGTGATTTTTTAAGCCTCAACAGGAAACACGAATTCTCGGGCAGAAATTGCTATGGAAATTTTTCAACTCGAAAACTTTATAATTACTGAGTGGAACTGAAACAGAATTTTGTAATTTCAATACTTCTAAAGAAGGTCTTAGTAGTTGGCCTGAAATTTTTGAATGAAGTGAGTAGGAATCATACATTTTATGTAAGTCTAAGACAATTAAACCCATGAATTCAAAACTTTACTAAAGAAACGATTGTATAATTATAGTAATAAAAATTAAGATATGCCGCGTAAGATAACAAAGAAAATCGATAGCCAAGTAAATTGCGATGCTACGTTCAAACCTCAGAAACGACTCATAAAACGTGACTTCTCGAGAAACTATGGGCCTATATAACTATGTCGGTTTTTGGGAGAACAAATAAAGTGATCACTCTTGAACGCCTATGAGGTTTGAAAACACAATCCTTATATGTATTTCACTAGTTATGCCTTAGAATAATATCCGGAGCATTAGACGGCAAGCATATTCATGGCGAGAAACAGATATTCTTCCGTATATACCTACTAAAACTAGAAACCAACCCAGATACACTTGGGACTAAAATATATTGCACTAACGATAATGGTATTGTGTTTTAAATTATGTTTTATTTTAAGTTTTTTTCACGTTTGTTATTTATTTCCCCTGGGGAATAACATAATTTTGGCATGTACAGTTGCAAAGGTATGTACTTTAATGTTTAAGCTTAAAACATAGATGCTATAATTTATCTGCATTATAATTTATCGAAACGAATACTTCATACAACAAACGGAATATTAATTTATGGAAATGTATGCAGAATATAATTGTAAATGTAAAATAGATTTTTTATCCGGTTACTGGAGTTTTGAGTAACCGATATTTAAAAGGTAGGTGGTATAATTATATCCCGTAGGATACGTAAAAAGTAAATATAGTGACCACGAAAGTTCAAATTCCTACATAATCTTGTTACCATAATGACAAATAAATTAAGTTTTAGTTGATTGTGACAGCAAAATCATGAACCAAATGTGAACCAAGGTCTAATATTTAAGCAAAAAGATGTTGAAAACTGTACACATATGTATATTATCTACCTACATACATCCCCATTTTCCTTATAGGTAGAGGACGGAAGAGGTGAGGAATATTCTTGGTGGATGACAAACAATCTAACTGAATAGTAAGTGAATATTACAGACTTTTAAGAGTATATAGGTATGTATCAAATAACAATCAACAAATGTAACTAAAACAACAACAAGCGAATAGAAACACAACGTTTTATAACAAATAGATAATTTAGGCCTCCCTCACATTGGGCGTCAGCGTTCCTCGAGCGTACGCCCAGCGTGCGCTCGGCGTTCACTCTGTAGTACAAAGTGAACGCCGGGCGTACGCCGAACGGACGCCGAGCGTACGCTCGGGGAACGCTGACGCCCAATGTGAGGGAGGCCTTAAAGTTCCGTGGCGTGTTTCTTAATGACTGTACTTTTACGGAAGATTCGAACACAAATTCAACTTTCAAATGCAATAGAACATATTATCCGAATGCAACCAATCATAGCCGAATGCGTCACGCTACAAAATCATGAAGTCCCCTCCCGCAACCCGCCCCGTCCCGTTGACACCTAATTTTCGATTACTGCGCAGTTATACGCAACAACTTCAGAGGGCACTAGAAATTTGGCGATACCCAGAGAGGTTGGACTAGGTTTAGAATAAGGTTATATTTCTTTGGCGATACCTATACTTGGTACAACATTGTGTGTCATTTACAAATCCACGCTTTATAAGACTTCAGCTTGCTGGTGTTGCTGGAGAACTGGAGAGTAAAATGAATGGCAGACTGAAGTGATGGAGACAACTTTATATAAATAACAAGCTAGAAAATCTCTACCTACGGAGGGAGAAATGAATAGGAACAATCTCGTGTGCGCCTCAGGCATTCTCATTCCACAAACAAAACGCATCTATGAAAACAGTGTCAGAATATTTTTTATACTTATATTCTATAAACTTAGAAATAATTTGATATAAATCTTGTAACCAAGATTTATATTTATTGTGTGTCGCTCTATTTATAAAGTAGGCACTTTATTACCAGGCCTAAGGCTATAATTTTGCGCAATGGCCTCAACTCTATATTATTATAATATTACTTCAAAAAGTTAATAGTGTATGCCTAGAAATATAATACCGGAAGTAGCTTTGCCAGTTTATTTATATGAAACGCTTACGATTTCATTTTTCATGGAGACTTAAAAATACATTTGGAAAGCCAAGATTTCTTAGTTTTTCTTACAACGTTAAGTAATCGTAAGATAAAAAAAAGATGTTTCGTATGCACTTGAACATGTTTGTGTGTATGTACAAGAACAAAGACGTTTAATTTCATTTGATTAGGTATCTACTGTCAAAGTTCACGTCTAGGTTTTATATAAGTTCTGTCGTCTTGACCTCAAACAACGACAACCCAGCCTACTAGACGGCATATGTAAGGCGAACACTTTCTAACAACACGTTAGACGTTTATACGTCTTACATATGACCAATCCCAACACTAGTTGTAAATTATGAAGTACCGCAAATTTGAACCGGCCAATGAGAATGCATTTTATGTAGCCCTCTTCGCCCCGCATACCTCACCGCTTTGACAGAAATGTTTGTTTGTAGAAATGAAAGCATTAGGTGTCTAGTAGGCTGGGTTGTCGTTGACCTCAAATCACAAAATCGAAGTGTATTCTCTCGAAGTACAATTTAAACTCTCTAACTAGGATCCTAAGTTGTGTAGTTAGGATTCTGTTCAACTAAATTATCTGTTTGAAATTGGCACTAGTCAATAGGTTTTAAACCCAGGGTTTGTGGCTCATTAGGGTCTGGTGTCTGGATAATATAAGATAGATCTATAATCTCTCTTTCTCTCTCTATTTCTAAGAAATACAAATAATGCTCAAAGACAAAATCCTCTCAGGGAAACAACTACAACTTACAAACATTTAAGAACTGGAGACATAAAGTACTCACAATAACAATTTTTAGATCACACAAAGCTTTGTCCACTGTGATAATTGAACCCTCGATAAGTGACGCAGTGGCATCAGTTAAACTACTACGCCATACCCGACGTTTCGTCATGTATGACACCAGCCGCGGTACGGAAAGGAGCATCCCGTGATCCGACTCACGGCACTCTCGGCAAATCAAGAAAGTTTAAAAAGTACTTTTCTCATAAAACAGTACCTATAAGTAATCTTAATATATTTCAACTTATGAAAAGCTACATGACAGATAAAAAATCAGAGCCTTAAAATAATGTACATATTAATTTTCACTGTTTTCTTATTTATTTCTACTGCAGCTCATAATCATTAGTTCTTAATTCTCAATATGTGGTAAATAACCTTCTCACGTATTGTCTTTTCATACAGACATATTTGTATAAATGTTTAGGTCCTTAGTAAACTAAAAGAAGCCCTCACAGTTTTAATATATCCATCCGTCCGACCTATATATTATTATAACTTAGAGATATACCTATCCATATAAAAGTATATCTCCAAGTTAAGCCGGTATATAGGTACTAAAGCTAAGTTTCGCCAGGTTATATTATGTTCACGCTAATAAAAAAGTGAACAATATTGAAACTACTACTATATATTCAAATCTATTAAAGACATTATTTATGATTATTAATTATTTTAATTCAACATTAAATTTGTCTCAACAAAAGACGTCCACTGCTGTCCATTAGCCTCCCCTAGGCTATCCGCATTGACCGAACTTGAGGCAACCTCCTCCAAGTGCTTCCCGCTATCCCAAGAAGATGCTATTCGCAATCCCTGCTGCGTCATCCAGTGCGTGGCTACTACTCCAGAACCTTTCTGCCCCGAAAGCCATCGGTCCTTAAAAATATATGTTATGCTAAAAATCTGCATTACTCTATGGTTTTAATAAGTAGATTACATTTCCAAAGCTTAGGGTCGGAACGTATCTGACGGAAGATGCGCCGGACGTATCTTCGGTCGCGTCTATTCCGTCAAATGAGTTGGTACACATCTGACGTAAAATGCGTCGAGCGTATCTGCACACATTCGCTGAAAGCGTGGCTATTATGCACACATATTAGTTTGTTTGTACAGGGCCGCACTCAGGGCATCTCAATATTTTACAATCATATTCTTTTACCTAATCATTTTTCATGTTCCCTGATGTTATGTAGTCACTGAAGTCCTGTAGTGGTTTATATTGCAATTCGAGTTTGACTATTAAAAATATGTCGGACTTCGGAGATTTTTTATATTAGCCAACAAGCGTTATTTGAATATATTTCCTATATAGGTACGGAGGTTCAAAAATAAAAGACGATGATACAATTTGGTTACGGATTTTAACAAAATTTATACAAATGATATAAAAGGGGTTACAGCTGCAGCGCATGACACAAAATGTTTTCTATGTAGGTATTTATATAAAGTTTGGAAATTAAAAGGAGATTTATTGCACGTTCTTTCTCATGGTTCTAACTTCTACGCCTCTACGTGGCATTAACTGTAAAAGTAGAATCTTTGGTAAAAGTGGATTTTGGTTACCAATCGTGTTCTTCATGTTCTATATTCAATTTTTTTTATTTTTTTATTTATAGTCTCACGCCTGTATCCCCGAAGGGGTAGGCAGAGGTGTAAATATTACACTCACATTTCGCCATGAATTTTAAGGTCCCACGTGATAGGGGGCGAGCCTATTGCCGTTGTCGGCCACATCACCAGACTCCGGGCTGCTACTGGGTATTCGGAAAAACCCAGTAACACTTTTGCCCGACCGGGAATCGAACCCGGGACCTCCGATCAACAGTCGCATACGCTATCCACTGGACCACGGAGGCAGTCTATATTCAATTTTTTTTATTATGGTAGCACTGGTTACGTGGAGTTACGGAAACCCAACCCAACTCCACTAGTTTAGCTATCTTACCGTCTGCTGCGGGAAGAGCCTCTTTGGCCTGCCTACATGTTTCAATACCAATCCAGGACTGGTTGTGCTCGGTACTGGTTCTGTTTCTTACCAGGTTGAGATAAAAGCCAAGAGGGATAATGGGTTCAGGTCCCACCACCTTCGGGTCCTACCAACGTCAGCTGCGTCATTCCCTCTTGAGCCACTGTGGCCCTTGATCCATAGAAATGTTAGTTTGTTCAGTTTACCAGTTTAGTTTTAAACTAACAGTACCTCGTTAGTTTTTGGTGGCATTTAAGTGTGACCGCGTCCGTCAAATGCTCGGACAACCGTAGCTTTAATATTTTAATCAATGTCTCTGCTCAACGGGCTTTTTTACATTAGCCGGCCCGGCTTCGTTTTTCCACGGCGCCGGTGTCACCCGCCCTGCGTCGTCCTAACGGCCCGCGCACTCACACACGCACATGGCTACAATTCATATACAATACACATGCAGATTGGTCGGGCTTGCACCGACTCGGAAACTTGCTATCCAGCGACGCAACGGTGCGGCGCCGGCAGGAGTCAAAGCCGGGCCGGCACCGGAGTCAGTAAGTGCAAAATCGAGCCATACATTTTCTACGGCACGGCACTAATGGAAAAAAGGGCTAATAGTCAAAGACCCCAGGGCCGCCAGACCTTACTTATTTTTTCAGAAACCAAATGTATAGAATAATGTAGTATTAGTATCTGCTATGAATGTACGCATACTTCCTAGCTTTTACGTATGAGGTGCTAAATGTTACTAACTTCTAACAAAAATTATCTTTTCTTAAATTCTCAGTGCTGATTTTTGGGTCTGAGTTTTGGGTTGAATCTTACTCTACAACGCGTCAGTCAAAATCACCGATCTGGGAATGACATGGATTAGACGTACCTACGAAATTAGCGTGCATACCTACGAAACGTTGGGCAAATAATAAGCAAATTTTGACACAGTACAAATCTCCACTTATGTTTAATAGGACAGGTGTACCTCAAGGTAGTATTTTGGGACCCCTATTGTTTTTGCATATATTAATGATTTACCAAACGTCACAAAACATAAGTGTGTACTGTTTGCTGACGATGTATCAGTCATAACACCTAATAATTCAAAAGAGGATCATGGAAAAGAAGTATATAACACACTTAATCAAATACTTCAATGGCTAAAATAAAATGACCTCAAAATCAATCTGACGAAAACACATTACATACAATTTAAAAATTATAAACAAATTCCTGCTAAATTAAATATAACAAGAAAGGAGCAATATAATTTTTTTAGGACTGACCTTGGACGAACACTGTAACTGGAAGTTGCACATTGATAATATATGTAGCAGGTTGAATAGATTTGTATATGCATTGCGACAGTTAAAAAAGGCTACAAATGAATCGGTTGCTCTTACTGCTTATCATGGACACGTTGGGTCCATATTAAGATATGGCCTTTTAATGTGGGGAAACTCAACTAACATAAATAGAGCTTTTACACTACAAAAAAATGTGTTAGGGCTATTTGCAGTGTAGGACCCTTTGAGACCTGTAGGCCACTTTTCAAAAGATTGGGTGTACTGACTTTGGTTTCCATGTACATATTAGAAACAGGTTTGTTTGTAAGAAATCAGAGCAACTTATTTACTAAAACTAGTGTGAATTGTAAATATCAGCCGAGAGATACAACAAAATTAAAATGGGAAATGAGCAAAACAAAATTACATAGTAGCAACAGCTTCATGATGATAATAAAAATCTACAACCAAATACCAAAATTCATCAGGGAACTACCTACTACCACGCAATTTAAAATAAATTTAAAAAAGTGGCTCATAGATAAAAGTTTCTACACAATCAAAGAATTCTTAGACTACAAATGAATAAATAAGTAGGTAATTAATATCGTACATACATATTTAAGAAATACATCATTAAGCTGTTAACTATAAAAAATTAGGTAATTCATATTTAGTAATATCTCGTTAAAATTTTTGACATTAAGATTTTGACATTATATTTTGACATTATTGATTATTATTATAATTTTTGAATAATATTATGAGTATTATGACTTAATTTATACGGATAAAAATATAAGAAATATTGTTATATAATTAAAATTAATTGTTAACATGTCCTTGCATGTAAGATAAATATGATTATAAACTTATCCCTACAATATTCGTATGCCAGATAGAGGTGAAATGTGAACTGTAAAAAATATGAACATCTATTATGTACCATTTCAATCGAATAAAGTCATTTCATTTAAAAAAAAAAAATGGCTGCCATTTAGGTTGTACTCCAGAATATAATCGATATCGATATTGAGTCGGTTAGAGGAAAATAATACATTTTTGTAGTAAGTTACTTTAGTTAGTTTAAATCTTTTGCCAGATTAGTTTATTCCATAATGCAAATGCGGGCGAACATGATAAAGCGAAAGACGACCCTTGTATCAAACATGTAACAAAATATTCTCTTGTAGCCAATATCGATACCGTGTCGCTGAGAAAGTACCGGACATTAATGGCGCCATACATACAGTAATGAAACACACAGACTGAAGCACTGATTCATCTGGTTTTTAGACATATTTATGCACGAAAACAAAATTATTATGTTCGATACACAATGATTTGACAGCAGATGTACCACAAACCTTGGCGAAAAATATGGCGACAGTGGCACACGATTGACATTTCTAATAAAATATCGTCATGATTAATTTATTCAGTAATCTATGGCTGTCTCTTTTTTCTGACAGAGTTATCCCTAAGACAAAACGAGACAATACCTGTTTGGTGGCTTTATGTCGATTTCGTATACCTATATGTGTATAATGTAATTTTTCTATATGTACTATTTGCCCTCACCATGTATATTCCTTGACCGATAATGCGTTGACGGAAACGGAAGAGACGCTGTACGCTCGACGTACTAACGGATCATTGGTCAGGTGTGAAAGGTTGAATGTTTTTCTATATATTTGTATGTTTTGGCGTTACGCGACCGATAATACGCGACGCATCTTCTGTCAGATATGTTCCGACCCTTAGGCTACAACTGAACTTTAAATTATTATGACCCATTAAACGCTGCTACTGAACCAAACATTGAGCATAGCTCGAAAGGCACATGACCGTTATTGAATACATCAATATGCAAACGGCCTCCAAACCCCTGATTCATAATAATGAATTCTTTATGTAATTTAATATTGCGGGACAAACTAAGTCTAACTAAAAGCGATACGTGCCGGGGCCTTAACATCGGGGATTATATCTACTCCCGTACTTTTACCTGTTACAAAAAAGTTGTTATTAACGTAAAATAATAAATTATTTATCGGACAACAAGGCTTACAACGGTATAATACTTGTTTTTGTATACATTACAAACAGCTTTTCCATCAAAATAAGTGCAGCCGTGACGGAGCTTTGTATCTGGTTGTTGAGGTGATTGAAGAATAATTAAAAGTGGTTGTTTACCACAATATCTGTTGACGAACAGCAAACATATTGTTTGGAGAGTCAGATGAGCTAATGGAACATCAGATGGTAAGATTTAGTTCTAGATCAAAAATAGGTCAGTATACTTTTGGAATTACAAAAGGAACAGCACAGAGACGCGTTGAATATAATGTTTACTGAGGAACTAAGAAGTTAGATGTGACTGAAGTTGACATGTTAATTTTCATCACATCCATCAATCAAATAAAAGACTACAGCGCTGATATTATGCTTAACCTTTCATTAATTCTGTGCAACACTACTTAGTACTTCCCCGGTTGGATGGGTTATTACATAAAACGAACAAGGTACGACGACAGTTTAACATAACGAGAAAACTATTAAATAATTATCACAAAATACTTGAGTAAGCAAACTCCTTTTATGTTAGTGCCTTAATTTATTACACAAAAGTTACCCTTATGAACTGGTTTCCTTCTCTTTTTTGTAGAATTCTAAAAATCATAGAACTAAAAGAGACAGCATGCACAATTAACCTCTCGTATGCTAGATTACCAGACATAATTATAAATCTATTGTGTCTCGTGCAGATCTGCTCTTAAGCATACGAAAGGTTAAGGCCGATTCACACATATCAGTGAAGTCTCAGTTCCGGCAACGTGTCCGCACAAGTCAGTATCAGTGCTACAGTGGTGCGGCAGTGCTTCAAATCACACATGTATCAGTGCGCGGATCGAACGCACTGAAAACGGTGCGACGATAGTTCTGTTGATGATGATTTTTGCTATGGCTCTATTCAACGATACGGAACTAGCAATGATAGCCATTGCTTTAGACGAAGAAGAAGAAGAGCAGCATCAAGGATAAAAAAAAAAAACGGTGCATGAAGCATGGCAATTAAGAGAAACATAAAGAGAGTTCATGACATTATACAAAGAATTGATTGAAGACGAAAGGAAATATTTTAGAATGTCGGATTCTCTCAGTCGCTCGTCCTCCAGTTTGTTTTACGGACACCGGCGTCCGTGATCCGACAAAAAATATCGTCGCCACCGATTACAGGCCGATTCACACATATCAGTGCAGCCACAGTTCCGGCACAGTACCGCCACCGTTATAATTATTCTTTCTTACATTTTCTATGAACGCATCCACACCTGTCACTTGTCAGTGTCAGTGACGACACAGAACTCTCAGTGACAGTGCCGGCGCCGGCGATCACGAACGTAATCGGTGGCAACGATATTTTTTGTCGGATCACGGACGCCGGTGTCCGTAAAACAGAAAGGGGGACGAGCGACGGATAGAATTAGTTCGTGAAAATAATGTTTTGTATGATTTGTCTCATTCAAAGTATATGTACTTCAAAATTATTAAAAAAAATAATAATTGCGAAATCTGTTCAACTGCTCTGGAGATTTGCGCTTAGCAACACATTCAGCGATTCACTCATCAGAGTTTGATGCTGCTCTTCTTCTTTTTCGTCTTAAGCAATAGCTATCATTGCTAGTTCCATATCGTTGAATAGACCCATAGCAAAAATCATCACCAACTATCGTCGCACCGTTTTCAGTGCGTCCGATCCGCGCACTGATACATGTGTGAATTGAAGCACTGCCGCGTCACTATAGCACTGATACTGACCTGTGCGGATACGTTGCCGGAACTGACACTTCACTGATATGTGTGAATCGGCCTTAAGTCCGTGATCGCCGGCGCCGGCATTGTCACTGAGAGTACTGTGTCGTCACTGACACTGACAGGTGTGGATACGTTCATAGAAAATGTATGAAAGAATAAAGGCCGATTCACACATATCAGTGAAGTCTCAGTTCCGGCAACGTGTCCGCACAGGTCAGTATCAGTGCTACAGTGACGCGGCAGTGCTTCAATTCACACATGTATCAGTGCGCGGATCGGACGCAGTGAAAACGGTGCGACGATAGTTGGTGATGATTTTTGCTATGGGTCTATTCAACGATACGGAACTAGCAATGATAACCATTGCTTAAGACGAAAAAGAAGAAGAGCAGCATCAAACTCTTATGAGTGAATCGCTGAATGTGTTGCTAAGCGCAAATCTCCAGAGCAGTTGAACAGATTTCGCTATTTTTTTTTATAATATCTTTGAAGTACATATACTTTGAATGAGACAAATTATACAAAACATTACTTTCACGAACTAATTCTATCAGTCGCTCGTCCTCCTTTCTGTTTTACGGACACCGGCTTCCGTGATCCGACAAAAAATATCGTCACCACCGATTACGTCCGTGATCGCCGGCGCCGGCACTGTCACTGAGAGTACTGTGTCGTCACTGACACTGACAAGTGTGGATGCGTTCATAGAAAATGTAAGAAAGAATAATTATCACGGTGGCGGTACTGTGCCGGAACTGTGGCTGCACTGATATGTGTGAATCGGCCTTTAATCGTTTTATCTCTTTCTGTTTTTTGAAGTGTTACAGAATCGATGTCTACAAACCTAAGCTATATATATAGCTATAAAATTAGTCATATAGTTTATATATAACTCGTTCGCCAATCGATCGATTCAAAACGAACGAAGGGTAACAAACAGCTAACAACTCTTACAAGTTCGGTAATATCCATATTAAAGGCTACATCGTTAAAAGCGCGTGCTCATATTGTACTTTTATGTGAGTAGATACGACACTAACTTTTCCGAAACATTCAGCAGCATTGTTACGTAATATCAGCAGCTCATTAGGATTTGATAACTCTTCTTTTGTTTTATAATTAATTTTAATATTTTCTTTTATTATTTTCGAAAACGACTGGGACGACCTTGCTGTGACGGGGACTCGATTTGCTCAAGTGTGTCATTATAATTTGGACAACACATACTTAATTGACTGTGATGCTTAAAAGTCATTGTCCCAACATGACGAATCAATGCAAGAAAAGCAATACAAACAAATTAAACAATTAATTACATTCACTTGCTGTTTTGTCTAAATAGAAATAAACATACGCTTATTGGTAGTTGACACTAATTTATCACTACCAACTTTTAACTCTTGCCATTTGAAATTAATTATATAACACAGGTAGAACAGAGGAAAATATTAAAACATTCAAATCGTTTTAGTTGCGGCAAGCGCACTTCAATTTCTACAAATCATATTTCGCTGCACAAAAGCCCTCGATTAAAGCTCAACTGTTTTGTTTAATTGCACTAATTCTACCACTCTCTTTGTGTAGCCAAATAAAGTTTATCCTATTTGAATAAATTGGGTATCCCGTGTGTCAATTTTATGTCGAGAATGGCTTAAGGGTTCTGATAGAACGACCCAAATCCTAGGGTCTTTGCAACGGGTAAACAATTCTTCGTTTTAGTTATTTTTTCCTTGACGGATTGAGTGGCGCTCGTGTGGTATCAACCTTGAGTACGATGGACAACTTACGAACAGTTCAATTGGAAAAAAGTACGGACATATTTAGAACACTAACAAGAAGATGCTGGATTCTTTAGTAATCTACGTCGTACCAACAATATGTTTGACATCTGATACGTTTTTGGTTTGAGGAAATTTATCCAATTTATTTTAGTGAATGAACAGGGGTAATTTGCGTACTGCTATTGTGATTTCCGGACCAATACATCAGTATCGGTCTTTGTACGTGACCCTCCGATTTGCCCCTTGAGTACTTTGGTTCATTGTGATCACAATAGAGTACCTACATGTGAATTACTACTTCCGAAAGCTTTTCGTAAGTACAAGAGGCTATATATTATACATTTAAGGTTAAGGTACGATTTGGCGCGAGGTTACATCTGCCTGCTAGTAAAAAGCCAAGAAGTTTCGCTTGGAACAAAAAAGTAGAGCGAATTGTTTCGCCGTTATGAAGACTGAAAATATTGCAACTTACATACATAATTATAAAATCTCGTGTAATTTTGTTTGTGGTCGCTCTCCTTAACTGTTTACGATATGTTTGTGTTTTTTTACGTATGAAATTATCAACCTCCTAGCGTTATTCCAGTTTAAATCTGGGGTCCGCTTACTTAGAATAACCAGATTTGGCTGAATATTAGTTTTTCCACAGAGCCACTGCCTGTCTGACCTCCGCAATCGGAACGGATAGCTAAAACATAAATTAACAGCATGGAAAATAGCAAGCAAACAAGATTCATCCAATTGATCAGCCAAAAATGTCTTTCACATACGAAAAAGTGTAATCTACTTACTAAGCCGCACAAAATAATTTATGAATCGGTAATACAAGCTAACACTCACGGATACCAAACTTCGTAACTTCTAAAGTATTTAATAACTATGCGACCTATTCATTATAATTATATAATATGTCTCACGAAACTTTTTTGTAAGTGAATTATTTATCTTAAGTATTATTAAAAAAAGAACCTTGTCAGATTGGATATTAGCAACACATCTATACATATAATTATAATCTATAACTAACCCACGATTCAAAACGCTTAATTTATGAATCTGGAGTATGCAACCAGGCGCTGGATCCAAGTACGAATTGTAACCTACCATTTAGAATAATCCATCCCACTGCTGGGAACAGACCTCTTCACATTATGAGAAGGGCTTGGACATAGTTTATCATACTGACAAAGTTGGCAGACTTCGCGTGTCTGCCGCAAACATTATGGAGAACTCCCAGAGATGCAGGTGTCCTCAGTATTTTCTTTAATTGTTTGGCAAGCGATCATAGATTTTCTATACGAACATTACTTATGTTTGTGGTAGGTACAGGTACAGAAATAAGTCCTCTGCAACACTAGTTTGATCCCTAATCAGAAAAAGCCTTTAGAATGATACAATGTTATGGGTCCTACAATAATCCGTTAAACTACAAACATCTACTGGTGCTTCACCCTTAAACCACTGCTCCTAGTAACCTTGCACCAATAGCAGAGGGGTCTGCTGTGTTCATTAATAGGTCTCGCAAAAAATACGTGAATCAGCATTGCGTACCACTGGGCAGTTAGTACGCCGTGTATAATGCGGCGAGTGAATGCAGCGCAGCGTCAGACATGAACCGTGCCCCCAGCCGCTGCCCGCTTCTGGACACTAGTGATGCAACAAATACGAATATTGGTACTCGCCGAATAAATATTAGCTGCCGAATATTTGCAATAAAGTATTTGGATGAACATCGCTTGTCTTTTGGCTGTTTGTGTGTCGTGTGAAATGGGTTTAAGGCCATCGCACTGCATAAAGCCCGTATCCTTCACTTAATACGCATTAGTTAGGCAATGGATAAGATAAAAAAAATAAAACAGGTTATTTGACACTAAAATTACACTCATGTTGGTGCTCTCCTTTAGATCCTAGAAGAAAGCACTAAAGATTGTTTGTTATTTAAGAAAGTGCTGAAACTCATACCCAAACTAGGTAGACATTGTTTATATATCTCATGTGCGATAAGGGATGATAAAGTTGGTACAGTGTGTCACTGTTATCGTACGTAATACACTTAAAATATCTATATTTTCCCAAAAGTAAAACAATTATCGGCTTTCGCAATCATATCGCCGCATCACTAGCATACACAAACGCTCCCAATCACATTATCACAAATGAAACAAACGTATTCATAAACCTTAATTGTTTGCCATGCAGTTTACAAAACAGTTATACTCTATAATATTTTATGATGAATCACGACAATGGCGGCATTTCATCGGATATTTATTTATCTATCGTTCATTGTGTGCTTATGTTTTGCGTCCATTGCCGGCACGGCGTAAAAGGGGATTACTATTTACGGTATAAAAGAATAGAAAAGCGCTAGCCTAGTTAAAACTAACATACTGCTACGCTGAGGGCTTTTAAACTCATGACGCCACGGCGCGCACTACTAACTTTTCTTAGCTCTCATAGCTAGACTTGGTTTGCCGTACGACCAAGTTAAGCAACACTTGCACAGGTCCCACTTAAATGGGTGACCGTGTGTGGCATTTCCAACAGAGCGTTACAGTGCTTCCGAGGGCACGTAAAGGCGTCGGCCCCAGTTCTTGCCTCGGGATAAGAATCGTAAGGCCACGTCGGAGCCCGTCTGGCAGTCTGAAAACAACGACACCATAGTTTGCACACGAAAAAGAAGACTGTCTTTTCGAAGTTAAGTACATATTAACTTTGGCTAACTGAAGATATCAAAAAGATTATGGGCAAAAAATCTGCTGCCAAAGCTAAATTGGAGCACAGGCCTAGTCTTCTGAACCAAGAAAAATACGTACATCCATACGCCATCAGAAATCTCTGTAACAAGGTGTGTAGGAATGCGCAACGCCAACACATTCATAAATCCGTTGAAAACGGTGATCCAGCTAAGGACTGGAAATTTCTTAAAACTCTGGGAGTTGGTAAGACACGGCATCAATCCATTCCAAACAATATTAGCCTAGATTCACTCAACACTTATTTTTCTACTTCTTCCAATTTTTATGGTAATATGAAAAGAGCCACTTTACAACATCTTTCATCTTTGCCAACTCCTGAGTATTCTCCTTTTAACTTCTCGCCATTTATCGCTTGTGACGTTAAGAGGAGTATATTGTCAGTTACATCCAATACAGTCGGTAGTGACAGTATCAGTCGCAAAATAATTCTTTCCATCCTAGACGAAATTCTTCCAGTCCTTTGTCACATCCAAAATTTTTCCATTGCTCGTGACAAAAATTTTTTTTTTTCATCGGACTTGAAAGATATAATTCCTTTACCAAAGAACCCCAAGCCCAGTTCCTTCACAGATTATCGTCCCATATCCTTATTACCCTTCCTGTCGAAAGTCCTTGAACGTCTAATCCACTCACAGCTCACTTCCTTTCTATGTGAAAATGCGCTCCTAAATCCTTCTCAATCTGGTTTCCGCCCTGGTCACAGTACTGTCACTACTCTGGTCCGCGTAACTGACGACATAAGGCTAGGTATGTATTGTGGAAATCTAACGATTTTGACTTTATTTGACTTTAGCAACGCGTTTAACACCGTGGATTTTCACATCATACTGGGCATTTTACGCTCTCTTAACGTATCTCCATCGGCAATTGGCTGGCTTCGTAGTTACCTGTTTGGTCGCCGGCAATGTATACACATAGAAGACTCTTATTCCTCTTGGTCTTACACTAATGCCAGTGTGCCGCAGGGTGGCGTGCTATCTCCTTTACTCTTCGCCATATTTATAAACTCTATCTCAAATCAACTACTTTACCTACCACCTTTATGCAGATGATTTACAGATTTACACGCAAGCTCCTATAACTAAGTTGGCAGAAGCGTGTGTTACTATTAACACAGACTTAGAACGTAAATGCGAATGGAACAAGAGATATGGACTTATAGTTAACCCTGATAAAACTCAATTAATTATTATCGGCAGCCCTAAAATTATTTCAAAAATTAACGGGGTGATCTTCCGCGAATCAGATTTGATGGAAAAGATCTTCCTTTTCGCAAAATTGTAAAGAATCTGGGCATTTACATTGACGAAACCAAGTCCTGGAGACCACAACTAAAAGAAATTAGTCGTAAATTATTCGCATCGGCAGGCTCGTTGCGTAGGTTACGCAACTTTCTTCCAACTGCCACTAAAGTTGCACTTGCCCAATCTTTGCTTCTGCCCATTATTGACTATGCTGACGTCAGCTATATTGATCTCACTGAAGAGCAGCTTAATAAACTTGAGCGTCTCCAAAACTTTTGCATACGATTTATATTTGGACTGCGCAAATATGATCACGTTTCAGATTTTCGCAATAAACTCAAGTGGCTTCCAATTTGTCTTCGCAGGAATACTCACATTCTAACATTATTGTACAATGTTCTACATATTTAATCCTAGTACTCCCTCCTATCTCAAAGAACTTTTTGTGTTCGTTCATGACACACATGTAAAATCCTTGAGGTCGTCTGAGGATCTAACACTGAGGCTGCCAAAGCATTTCACGAATTACTTTTCAAAATCTTTCACTGCTCAAGCTGTGCGTCTGTGGAATGCTTTACTCCTGGAGATACGAAAATCAATATCGTTAAATATTTTCAAAATTTTGATCAAAAAGCACTATCTGATTTAATTTAATGATTTTCCTGTTACATTAGCCTTATTTCCTGCATCTGTATTGTCTGTCTTGACTGTCTCTTATATCTTTATAATGTATGTAAGTATATTTTATATTTGTATTTTATTTATGTTAGTATATTCATCGAATTGTAATTTATATATGTATATAGTATCTAAGATTTTCGTATTATTTTTAGCAACTACACCACCGCTCTACATTTTTGCTTATAATCATTCCTGTCCACCTCAAGGTTGCCTGGAAGAGGTCGCCCTAGGTGATAAGGCCGCCGATTGTACATTATCGTAGTTTTAAGTCTCTTTACAAAATATGTACTGTATAATGCTATGTTGGTGTGCAATAAAGCGTATATCTATCTATTAAATTGTTTATTGCCGCTTACTATACGGTGAAGGAAAATATCGTGAGGAAGCCAGCTGTGAGTTCTCCATTTTAGTACCTATATAAAAATATAATTTGATTTTTATCACCTACGCAGCGATAGCCAAGTGGAGAAACCGACGGAATGCTACGCATAGAGTCTCGGGTTCAAATCTACAGCGCGCACCAATGACTTTTGGAAGTTATGTGCATATTAAATTGTTAATTATCGCTTGCTAACCGGCGAAGGAAACATCGTAAGAAAACCTGATATCTGTGAGTTCGCCGTAATTTTCTTGAAAGACATGTGAAGTCTACCAACCCGCACTTGGCCAGCGTGGTGGACTATGGCCTTACCCTTCTCATTGTGAGAAGAGGTGCCCAGCAGTGGCGATGGTGATTATATGTATCACCCTAAATGTTTAATAAGCCGCCGTGGCAGAAAATATTTCGGAATGCCTGAACATAATATATGACTATGTCATGTAAGAGGATTGTAATATAACATTATTGCCATATAACTAAGTTACATTTCTCGTTACCGCTAAAAATATCATATGCCGTGCCGTGCCGTCACTGTCAGCCGGTCCTTATTATACGTTAAACAATAAATAATCAATGTTCGCAGTTGCAAATGAAAATTAATAGGTCAGGTTGTAGGGCACGCTTACCTTAGCGTCGACCTTCGATGGAAAGTTCGCGGCCATGTTACCAGCGTGAACCTTGGGTAAGTGATGGAAGTGACTTAAGCTTTACTTGCTTTGACGCCAATAATTACGTTTAAGACGTGGGATTATTGACTGTTGACATAGCATGTGACTTGTTGTAAAATAAAAAGTTTTAAGTCAATACTTTTGTGGACATTAAATAAAAGGAATATGTTATTTTTTATATTTAGGCAACCAGTTTTGGTTGCTTTGTTGCGTCATTTCTGGCTGAGAAAGAAAGTATGTGTGAAATGTTATTCTATAGTCGTTAAGCCGAATTACTTACTATACCATCATCAGTCTCTACAGCCGCCAGAATAAAACAACTTGCATATCTACACACCATACATGAGCCCTAAAAACATTGCAAGTTTTCTTTCAGGGTAGTCGTGTAAAAACACCTTCCTAGAGTGTTAGACCTGCCATGGATATATTGAACTAGATATGTACATTAATTATTGTGCTAACACAATTTAATGTAGATATCTAGTCCAATTCTAGGTACCTTTTTAAATTAACGCTTCACCATGTTTCTTCTTCATATTTATGATTCCTTGACATTATTCATTAGATAATGTACAAAATGTCTGCATAAACCAATAGAAGGTAACTTTATTTCGCAATACGTAGTTCATACCGATATTTTTAGCATCAATTTTGTAACAATATCTATAAAACCTATTTATAAGATGTACAAATTGTCTCAGAAGGCGTAGGTGATGATTTGAAATTTAGAAGACATCTTTATCATAGCGGAAAATAAATATCAACTTGAATGAAACGTTTAGATAAGGTCACATACAAGAATAGAACATGAAATAAATATTATATACACAGTATCACTGTAGGTAAGAATATGTTTATTTTAAAGAGGTAACGATTTCGAATATGGTAGACACAATGATATTGTTTTGATGGTATTTGGATTTGAGAATATAAAATATTGTGTCTGTCGTTACTCGTGTGGGTGTTGAAGGGCTGTTAACATGTTTTTGGTCGTAAATAACGATTTATTACAATGTGTATTAATTTTCGTATAATTTGTATCTCGTTATGTAATGTGCGTTTTAATAAACATAATTAACTTTGTATATTAACCAAAATTGCAATCTGTTTAGCAACAATCGATTTTAAACTTTCGCGATTTGTATTGGGCGATTTGTACCGACAGTGCGAACTTAAATAAAGACCAAGTGAGGGTAGGTGCCGAAACCCGCACTTCCACAAGACGGCGCTGACCTCTTATCAATCTCTCCGCGACCACGCTCGGTGCAAGACGAGCGAAACGTCGGAAACAAATAGGTATTTATACCTTAAATAAATTAATTGTACGCGATTAAGACCCGCAAACGTTCGGGGAGATGGGCCTCGTTAGCCTTGGTTGGCAACCTGTCTAGGAGAAGGAAAACTCCGAAATTAAACCAACTTTCAGGGAGCATACCCGACACAAAACCCCGATCTAAGGAGTAAACCGACCCGTGCCGAGGGATTCGTGGCCAGAGGGCAAGCTGGTCTCAAACGGAGGGTGCCTGTGTTGGTGGTCACAGGGCACAGCTAGGATTCCATCTTACCCCCGTACAGGGCTCTGCGGGGATGGACCTTTTAAATCCCTATTACTCGTGGGAACGCTATGAGGACAGACATTAATTATTCTTCAAATGGCGGCGACACGGTTCGCAACCTGTCACGTCTCGTTTCCCGCGAGGGCGAAAAGCGGCCTACGGAAAGCCGATTTGCAACATTGAATGTTGGCGGTGGAATGGACGGAAAATTGGATGAAGTATGCCAGATGATGGATGATAGAAAGATTGATGTTCTGTGTGTGAATGAAACGAAAAAGAAAGGATGTTACACTACAAAGCATGGCAGCTACGGTATTGGTCCGGAGTAGATAGTACCACCAGAGCCTGCAAGGGAGTTGGCTTAATACTGTCTGCGCGAATAAATGAGTGCGTAAAAGAGTTTGAATGTGTAAATGCAAGGCTACTATGGATGAGAATGAAAGTAGGACTTACTCGTCTTCTTATTGTAGGGGTTTACGCCCCGGTCAATATAGTAACGGGTATGTCACAACAAGAAAAAGACGAAAGGCAGGAGTTTTGGGACAGTTTAAGAGAGATTCTGAGGACCTGTAAGGATAACGAGAGATTGATTTTGTTAGGTGATTTCAATGGATGGGTGGGTAAAGCGAGATGGATTAGAAAGGGTTTTAGGTGGATTCGGTGATAAGAGTGTGAACGAAAATGGAAAAGAACTGCTTGAGGTTTGTTTGGAGTGGAGCCTTTGTGTAACAAACACCATGTTTGATCACAAAAGGATACATTTGTATACACGTGAGGCGAAAAATGTTAGAAGAAGTATGATTGATTTTGTAATAGTAGATGAACGACTGAGAAAGAATGTGTTGGATACGAGAGTTTTTCGAGGGATCGGCATCCATACAGACCACTTTTTGGTGTTAAGCCGAATAAGTGGGCTCTTTAGAGGATGGCGACACCGAGAAAATAATCAAGAGAGGGTTTTGGAAAGAATAAAAGTAGAAAATCTGCAAGAGAAAGATGTGAAAGATGAGTATAAACGAAGATTGATAGCAAGATTTGAGAGGTTCGATGGCATAAATGATATGGAAGAGTTATGGCAGTCCTTTCAAAAAGAGGTAGTGTGTGTAGCGTCTGAAGTATGTGGTGTGATCAAGAGAAGGAAACTACGAAAGGTTAAGAATACATGGTGGGACAAGGATGTACAATCAGCAGTATCAGAGAAGAAGAAAGCGTGGTTAGATTGGTTGGCTGCCAGAGCAAATGAAAGAATGGGAAAGGCAACGAGTGATGACATAGATGAAGCAAGAAAGGAGTTTGTTAGGTCTAAAAGAATAGTGAAAGAAATGGTTAAAAGAAAAAAAGGGGAAAAGAAAGATGAGTTTAATAGTAGATTATCTGACGACTTTCGGAGAAACATTAAGTTTTTCTGGCAGTCCGTTCGTGCAGTTCGAGGAAAAACTCAATCCTCAGAATACACAGCAATCAGAGACAAGAATGGAAAGATACTGAATGGTGAATCGTGTGTGCTGAAGAGATGGAAAGAGTATTTTGAAGGATTATTTGAAAGAACGACGACAGAGACATCAACAGGTGAAATGAATGGTAATTATAGCAATGATGAAAGCGATATTGGCGTGGATGAAATTTTGAAGGCACTGGCCAGTATGAAATTAGGTAAGGCTGCAGGGTATGACAGGATTACAGTCGAAATGCTGAAGGCTGGACAGGGCATCATAGTTAGTCAGCTGCAACGTTTATTCAACTTGTGCTGGAGCACCGGCCGAGTACCTGTTGACTGGGCCACAGCTGTAGTTGTGCCTCTTTATAAAGGAAAAGGCTCGCAACAAGACTGCAAAAACTATAGAGGCATTAGCCTTCTCAGCATTGTTGGCAAATTGTATGCGAAGGTACTGATTGAAAGAGTTATGAAAGTAACCGACAAGAAAATATGGGATGTACAAGCGGGATTCCGAAAGGGTATGGGGTGTACGGATCAAGTCTTTTCCTTGCGATGCATAGCCGAGAAATTTTTGGCCAAAGGTCGAAAGGTCTACTGCGCATTCGTGGATCTGGAAAAGGCTTACGATAAAGTGGTGAGGAATGAAATGTGGTCGGTACTGTCGATGTATGGGGTGAACAGCAGCCTAATTCGAGCTCTGAAATCCCTTTATGAGGATTCTAGAGCTTGTGTGAGGATAAACGGGGCATACACTGACTGATTTACCATCAACACAGGTGTTAGACAGGGATGTGTAGCGTCGCCGTGGCTGTTCAACCTCTTCATGGACAGTTGTTTGCAAGACTTGAAACATAGTGATTGTGGATTAAGGATGAATGAGTTACTTGTCAAATGCCTCCTTTATGCTGATGATCAGGTTATACTTGCATCTTCAGCGGAGGAGTTGCAGGAGATGGTAACAATCATGCATGGTGCGTTAGAGAGGAAAGGAATGAAAGTGAATGTAAGTAAAACGAAAGTTATGGTTTTTGAAAAGGAGGAATGCGTTACGGCTTGTAATGTTATGATCGATGGACAGCGAGTGGAGCAAGTGAATGAGTTTGTATATTTAGGTACGCTGTTTACAAGAGATGGTAAGAATGTAGAAGATATTGAAAGAAGAGTTAATGCAGGTAATAGAGTGAATGGAGCTCTGAAGGCGTTTATGAATAGCCAAAACGTGTCCAAAAAGGCACGTTTGGCTGTGCATAGAGGGGTGTTAGTACCTACTCTTATGTAAGGTAGTGATAGTTGGGTATGGCAGAAAAGTCATGAAAGTAGAATAAATGCTGTAGAAATGAGAGCACTGAGAAGTATGTGTGGTGTCTCTCTGACTGACAGAGTAAAGAATTGTGTGATAAGAGAGTGTTGTGGGGTAAAAGAAGATGTAGTGACAAGCATCGAGAAAGGTATGCTAAGATGGTTTGGGCACGTGGAGAGAATGGATGGCGAAAGACTGACCAAGCAGATATATAAGGCGAGTGTGGAAGGGACAGGACGAAGGGGAAGACCTAGGCGGACGTTCTCTGATCAGATTGGAGACATCCTAAAAACAGGACAGCTGAGAAGTACCCTGAACAGAAGAGCATGCATGAGGAATCTGATGGGAGTGAATGAAGCAAGAGAGATATGTCTGGATCGTTGCAAATGGCGTTCCGTAGTCTCTGCCTACCCCTCCGGGAAACAGGCGTGAGTCTATGTATGTATGAATGTAAGACCCGCTAATTTATTCTGTTTAGCAACCACAAAATTTATTGATTTATGTTCTATAAATAATTATTTTCTAATTATAATAATATATCAGATAAAACTACGTACCTACCTACTCTATTGCATTGAACTAAATCTATACTTTTATGAAACAGTCAAAATCATTGAAGAAATATTGGCAAAACAAACACAAAGTAAAATAATTTCATTGCGAAAATTCAATAGATATATTTTCCTGTTCGTCCCCATATAATTCATGGCATGAGCAACAAAGGGAAAGCCATGACAGAACAAGACGGGTTATCTACGTTTGCATGATATATGTAACCAATTTAAATATCACAGACAGCGAATTCGGGACGGACGTCAAAGGGGCCAAAATAAAAGTTAGCATTTATAGCTGGCTCGATTTGCACTAGACGCGAAACAAGCAACGAATAAAAATAACAGGGTCAGGTTATAACACAGAATGTCACAGTTCTACGAAAGTGCAAAAAATATAGCAGAAATATAAACAACCATATAGGTACGGATTTGGTTGATCCAGCTGTGTTCTAGAACCTTTTTTGACTGCACTTTTGGCGAAGTGGTTTTAGCGCTAGCCTCGCTGTGCCGAGTGTTCGGGGTACACACGGAATGAGTTTTTTGATTTGTTGTTTTGAGTTTATACTTTGTCCGTTGAATTAAAGGTTCTAAAGTCCCCCTCTATACAAGTTTATTCTTAGTGCAGTACTTTCTATAAAAAAGCTTCTGTTCTTACACAAATACTACATTAATGAATGATACATTTTTAATTATCCTCAGAAATCACCTTATCTATTGGTGCAAACCGTACAAAAATCCGTGCGGTAGTTCTGAGTTTATCGCGTTCATACAAACTTACAGACTTCATTTTATTATATTAATAGATATATTTAAAGTATATTGATAAATTGTTATTCATAGCAAGACTTTCGCAGATGTATTCAATAAGATTTCAATGTATTCATGTCAAAATTGGTTGAGATTCCCGATGAAAGTGGATCCGTACCGTAACGGCCATCTATCTCAGACGGCCGGTTACATCTTGGCTCCGAATCATATGCCCTTGCATATACAGTCGCAGCATTAGCAAATATTGCCAGCAATATTTTTATGAATTGAACAAAAAGCAAGTTGTTTGACATATAATGCGTTCTGTACGAGATCGGTCGCGCGCGGCTGATGCGACAATTATCAGAGTTTGAGAATGGAATGTATCTGCGATGAACGCGCGCGGCTAGCAACTGGTTCGGACTGTGGCATAATCTGCCGTGGCATGGCTGAGTAATAAAATGGTTTCGACTTCGCAAAGTGTGGCCTCATTATGTTATTTTACACAGTTACTTTTCACGAATTGAACCTTGAAATTCTAAGCTTAGGTGTGTTAGAACAAGTCTACAACGAGTTATTCGATGACGAAAGTTAAATACGTTAGCACACATCGGCAGCTGCATTTCATGTATGTTTGCGTAGCACATTTTGAGACCTTTTCAGTTACAAATGAAACTACTATGGTATTGCAATTTGTTTTGGTTTTATATTAATATGTGTTTTGCAATCAAAAAGCAAAATATTTATTAGAATGGCATTTTTCGCTAGGAACTTTTTCATGCAGTCTGTGTGGATATCTGCCAACTCGCACTAGGCCAGCGTGGTGGACTGTGGCCTTACCCTTATCATAGTGAGAAGAGGCCCGTGCCCAGCATTGGGACAATATATAGGGCTGATGGTGATGTTTAATATAGTACAAATCGAGAAAGTTTGAAAATACTTATTGTTACAATTTTGTAATATTCATCAAAATGTATACCTTTTTAAATCGTCCGATTTCGACTTAGATTTGTCCGTAAAAGGCAAAGTGAGGCTCGAGGGCACTTAACAAAACAAACTTATTCATGCATATTTCAGCTTTGATAGAATGTGTAGCTATCCGTTATAAAATCCGTAGGTTCGGGCTTATTTAAGGGTCATATTGTTACATAATTATGGCAGTCGGTCGGATAGTCAAACAACGAGTCTTTAATTCGCTTTAAATTCAATTGGATGGGTAAAACTTCGTTATAATAATAACTAGCAGTCGCCCGTGGTATCGCCTGCCTGAAACGTTCATCCTTTATATTTTATAGTATATATATTTTATTTTATTTATTTATTTTTAGTCTCACGCCTGTATCCCCGAATGGGTAGGCAGAGGTGTAAATATTACAACAACATTTCGCCATGAATATATAGGTCCCACGTAATAGGGGGCGACCCTATTGCCGTACCGGGCACATTACCAGACTCCGTGCTGCTACTGAGAATTTCCTGACGGAAAAACCCAATAACATTTTGCCCGACCCGGGAATCGAACCCGAGACCTCCCAATCCCACGCGCACATTTATGCCGCGAGACCAACGAGGCATTTTATACTCGTATTATAATATATTATATTTCCTTTTTAGGGGAGGCATATTAAAAATCCTCCGTTATTACTAAGCTAATCTTGTACTTTGGCGTCCACATAACTCATAAACATACTTATAAATTCCTAAATGTATTCATAATGATTATAAATAACTGCATCCAGAAACATAAAAATAACCGTTCACATGAAGTTTTGTCCTGTGGGAATCGAACCTACAACCTCTGGTTTAGCAATGAACTTCACTAACCACTAGAGCAATAGGCTAACATTACGTTTTTCATCGAGTTTCTAGTATGAGGTTTTCTATTAAAATAAAAAAGTCATATAAATCAATCCACTAGATGTACACAGAGCTTTTTCAAGTTATAAACTTTGTCACCATCGCATAAAAAATCAACTATAAAAAATGTTAAACCAGAGCGTTATTTTATTTCAGCAATACGACCTACGTGGCTGGCATGAAATACACACACTCTTTATAATTATGGCGTTCATTTAAATTGGTGGATACAAGTATGTAAGTTGACTAAGTACATTTTTCTCATTGCTATAAAAATATTTTGAACTTATTACAACAAATAAAAACGTTAATTTAATGCAATTACATCCTTAAACTTTAACTATACACATAATAAGTTTCTTGCATGTTTAATAACACCATATATAAACAGTTTGTATTTGACATCTTTATTAACGTCACAAATAATACTCGTATATCCAATACATAAGCGTATACTAACAACTATCTGTTCGTAAAAATGGATATTATTACGAAAAAGGAGCATCAAGGGAATTAAAAAAGATATTGCGATCTTTTGAGCGCAGCGGAAAAATGGGGAAGCAACCCGACTCAACCAGAAATGCTTCAAAGAAAACACACAGTAGTTAATATTGTAGACGTGAAATTTAGCTAGCTTAGTGTCTAAACACACTATGCCGAAGTTACACGACCGAAGTTCGCCATGATTACGCCTGCAATGCTATTTGAATTACTGACGACACATGAGACCGAAATTACGTTGTGTTGTGGCATGCAGCGGTCGGGCGTAAATTCAGCGACAACCTTTCTAGTATTAGAGCACAAGCGTAGTTTGTAGCACGAGCGTAAGTTCGGCACTTATGGTGTGTCATATGAACCAAATACATTGCAACGTAAAATCGGTCGCGGAACTTCGGTCGCATAACATCGGCATAGTGTGTTTAGACACTAAGCTAGCAACATTTTACACTTATTTGTGGGTAGCATATCTATGGCTGGGCGTAAACAGCATCGGTCTGATGAAAAAGCCTAGCGAAAATGGCCAAACTACACATTAAACACACTACATACTTTAATTAACAGAATGGTTTCAATGTGTGCTTATCAAACACTGGTTATTGATTGTTGGTGTAGGGGTTAGTGGCTCTAACTGCTAGGAAAGGTCGAGGGTTCGATTGCCGCCCAGGCCCAATCTTAGTGTGATGATCATGATTATTTGACGAGACATGACACATGATCATGTCATGATCACTTGTTCTGTATCGTGTATGTATTGTCTATCCTTTTTTCTTCCTGTCTGTCCGTATGAGCGCGATAAATTCAAAAACAACTGAACGTATTTTTGTACGTTTTCACCAATAGGTAGTTGGATTCCGGAAAGTTAAGTGTACAATTCATGTGGGTGAAGTTTAGTTTCTCTATAATATTTGGTATAGTGTTTGTTACCTAGTTTAGGACCAGATTTCCGTCTGTGAGTACTCCTAGGAAGATTGTTCGCGACAGACATTAAAACTATGACAGTGAATAGTGTATTCGAAACCGCGAGTGAAAATCGTATAAAATCAGTGTTATCTAATCGTGCGGTACACCGAGTTCGGTTCCCGGACGTATCAAAACGTTAAAAAATAGCTAAAATAGTGTAAATGGTTAGATTGTTAATATAAAACAACTATGTAATACATGAACATTAGTCTTAAACTTGTGCTAACTGTAGGGACCTTAGATATCGAATCATAAATAGCGTTATCAGTAGTGACAGATAAGAGTTAATACTTCATAAAACAGCTGTTTGTTTACATAGTCGTTTTATAGTTTTATAAGTGGTTTTTGGCTTCATATAGACTTGAAATCATGTCTAGATACCTTTTTATTGTTAGTTATTACCTTATATAGTTAAAATAAGCATAATAACAAACATTCGTATGTTTATCATAAATTTTGTTTACTTACGATAGTATTTAATTAAGAAATTCTGTAATTTTTTATGATTCATAAGTTATCATGTAATAGGTTCGAATTGAATTAAGATATTTTCATGGTGTTTGTTTTAATAGATGCCCCATATAGTTGCACACAACGGCCTACCAAAATTATATATATAAATTTAGTATACAATAGTTTTTCAATAGAAAATATAGTGGGCGGGCCCTTGTGTGACAGCATTTTTTGAGAGTTTTTATGGAATAACTTAGTGACGCTAGTAGTTAGGTTTAGGTATTGTATACCAATAGATAGAACTTAATGAGACCTATCTAACGATGTATAGAACATGTATGTATGTATAATAGGAACGAATCATACGTAACATTTGTACTGTATTTGAAATAAAAATAAACGAAAGATTTTCTGTGCACGTGTTCGGTGCGATGGTCGTCGATAAGGTAAAGTTTCGAGGTACTTAAGCGACCATGTATTCGGCCAGTCGTTGGCGTCCCAACCACCATCTTGTGACCTATGTAACCATCAAGCACCGCACACCTGAACAGCATCGCTCTCAACGTATGAAGATGTTTCATTTCTGAAGCCCTTACACATCGAAGCCATACAGTCCACACACATAGAAGAACACGCATCGTCGTAGGCACACGTCAGCAGCACACTACCAGCGCACTGTAGCGGACTAGCAAAGGTTCGATTCCTGGCATCCGTTACATTTGTTGGTCCTGTCGAAGCCGGATCGCCTGTTGCTGCCGCGACCATTTGTTGGTCGCATCGAGCCGGATTGAAGAATGCCTACGACGCGTTCAAGAGGTCGTGCTCCCGAGGTCGCCGGGGGAGCGGCCGGCGCCGGGCCTAGTTCCAGTACCCCTGCCCGCGCCGCCGCTGCCCGCAACCCAGCCGCCGCGGTCGTCCGTCACGACGGGCCACCGCGATCGCCGTCGACAACAGTCGGGAGCGACGCGCCGCCGCCGGCCCCCCCCGGCCCCGCGGGGAGGGACGAACGAAACATCACTCAAGATGCAAGGGAGCGAGCAGAGGTGCAGTCGAAAAATGAAGATGGCAAGGAAAGGACGTTGCAACCATCCGATAGATCGAGCGTTTGTACAGCGCAACATAGTATAATAGAAAATAGAGATAGAAAGAAGCCAACGAGGGAACGCGACCAACGCTCAACAGCTACGGGACGCTCCAATAGAAATGTGATGTTGGCTCGAGAAGAAGTTTTGAAGATAAAACTACAGCTAGCACAGTTAGCACTACAGAAGGCTGAAGAGGAGGCGGACTCCGATGACTACGACGAGGATGGACAGTCGAAGCAAGATTACGTCCGTTCGTGGTTGGAAGAGGCTCCGGAACCCCAGCCCGGCCCCGAAGATATAGAAGTGATATCGGCGCCCACTAAGAAGAGGGACGTCGACGGGGCACAGAAGATAGAAGATGGACCGCACTCACAGAAGATGGACGTTCATCAACAGGGAGGTGATTTGCTGAAGCCGTTCATCACGGATCTCACCTCCGCGATCGCCGCGCTCGCCGACAGGAAGCCACCGGACACATCGATAGTCGCACCACACCCGGCGGTTTCGAAAGTCATCATGACGCTACCGACGTTCGGCGGCGCGCACACCGAGTGGCTGTCGTTCAAGGCGATATACGACACCACCAAGAATTTCTTCAACGACGTGGAGAATACAGCGAGACTGAGAAGAAGTCTCAAGGGAAGAGCGTTAGAAACAGTTAGCTCTGAACTGATTGGGCATGCGCGACCAGATGAAATCATGAAGGAGTTGGAGCTGCAATTCGGACGACCAGACTCGATCGCACAGGCAGAGACGGACAAGCTGAGGACCCTGCCACGCTGTAGCGAAGCACCCAAGGACATATGCGCGTTCGCGAGCAAGATTAGAAGCGGCGTCGTCACACTTCGTGCGTTGAAAAAGGAACACTACCTCATCAATGCGGAGCTAGTGCGTGTGTTGACCGAGAAGCTACCGAACTCGCTACGTGTGCAGTGGTACAAGACGTACACCGAGAAGTGCCAGTCGAAGCCAGATCTCAGCCGATTCAGTGACTTCGTGACAGAGTACGCGCGTTACTGTAGCGCGTTCGCACCGGCTGAGAACATCACCGATGGGCCGCCAAGCAGACGTACCGTGCAGAGGACGTACACGGCGACGGCGACGGAGAAGCGAACGCATACGGACACGTCTAACGCGAAGTGCAGGATATGTGAACGCGAAGGACACTACTCGTCGGCCTGCAGCACGTTTCGTAACGCCAACGCAGAGAAGAGATGGCAGCTAGCTAAGCAGCATGGATTGTGTTTTCGCTGCTTACGCATACGCCGAATAGAACACTCGTGCAAGCCCAAGAAGTGCGGTGTAGAGGGATGCCGCGCTACACACAACCAGTTGCTTCACTACGATAGAGGAGCCCATAGGACCGAAGACGTAAACATAGAAAAGCAACAAACGGTCGCCAGTTCGTGCATACGTGCAAAGGCTCAAGCATACTTAAAGATAGTGCCCGTGCAGATAGTCGGACCGGCAGGAGAGGCGTCTACGTTCGCCCTACTCGACGACGGAAGCACCGTATCGCTCATAGACGAAGACATAGCCAAGGAAGTCGGCGCGGAAGGGAACCTGGACCCGTTTACGATCCGTGCCATAGGCGATACGTCGATCGACATGCCAACGTCGCGACGCGTAGACATACACATACGAGGAGCCGGCGCCGACAGCAAACAAGTGCCTTTGTGTGCGCGCACCGTAGCCAGCCTACACCTGTCGCCGCAGAAGATCGCCGAAGAGGACCTGATAGACTGCAAACACCTCGAAGGCATCAAGAAAAAGCTGGTGTATGACATAGGCGTGCCAAAGGTGCTAATAGGTCAAGACAACTGGCACCTGCTCATAGCGAACGCAGTACGAAGAGGACCCAACGATCAACCGGTGGCGTCGCTTACATTGCTGGGATGGGTGCTGCACGGCGCGCGCTCACGCACCTTGGGAAACACCGTACACTTCGTCAACGGTCTCTCCGCTATAGATGAAAACATAGAAGCGCAACTGAAAGAATATTTCGCACTGGAATCGCTCATAGTGAACCCACGTCGACCGAACTCGGACCCCGAGAAGCGGGCTACAGATATATTAGAAAAACATACGAAACAATTAGAAGATAGACATATAGAGACGGCTCTTCTGTGGAAACAAGAAGACATCGTCATGCCAGATAGTTATGAGAACGCGGCAAGGAGGCTCGCACACATAGAGAAAAAATTAGATAGAAACATAGAGTTGAAAACAAGATATACAGAACGGGTGAACTCGCTGATAGAAAAGGGATACGCAGAAGAAGCTCCCATGAATAGTACGCCAGGGAAGACTTGGTACTTGCCTCACTTCGATGTACACAACCCCATGAAGCCTGAAAAGATTCGTATAGTTCACGACGCCGCCGCGAAAACCAGAGGTATGTCACTCAACGATTACCTGATCACGGGACCGGACTTGCTACAATCGTTGCCGGGGGTGTTGATGAGGTTCCGTCGACACCGCGTTGCCGTCTCAGCTGATATAACGGAGAAGTTTATGCAGGTGAGAGTACGCCCAGAAGACCGAGACGCGCTGCGCTACCTGTGGAGAGGTGACCGGCGGGAGGGA
Source organism: Euclidia mi (assembly GCA_944739405.2). Lineage (NCBI taxonomy): Eukaryota > Metazoa > Arthropoda > Insecta > Lepidoptera > Erebidae > Euclidia > Euclidia mi. Next base: position 41,855,202 of record OX123183.2, on the reverse strand, counting down.
CCGCCCCAGGAATACCGTATGAAGTCCATTATCTTCGGCGCGGCAAGCTCACCGTGTACAGCTATATTCGCGAAGAATTGGAACGCTCACAAGCACGCAGAAGAGTACCCGGAAGCAGCAGAAGCCATCATAGATAACCATTACATGGATGACTATCTGGACAGCTTCAGGGACGAACAGGAAGCGACGAGTATAGCGTCACGCGTGCGAGACATACACAGACAAGCGCACTTTCACCTCACGAAATGGGTGTCGAACTCTAGAAACGTCATCGAAGCAATAGAACCAAGTCAACATCGCCAGGAGACAGTCGGCCTCGTCAGCAAGGGGCAAGAAGAGAAAATTCTCGGCTTGATGTGGAAAACGAGCGCGGACGAGCTGAGCTTCAACCTTACACTCGCACGGCTTCCAGACGGCCTCATCGGCACCGAAGCGCCTACAAAACGAGAAGCGTTGAAAATAGTAATGTCGCTATACGACCCACTCGGCCTCGCATCGCCCGTGACTGTTCGGGCCAAACAGATACTGCAGGAAGCCTGGCGACTCGGTACAAATTGGGACGAGAAGTTTGACGAAAGCCTCAGAGTGCAATGGGCATCGTGGATACAGCACTTAGAACAGTTGAAGTCGATACGCATCCCGCGGTGTTACCCCGGGTACAGTGACGCCTGTACACTCCAAGTACATGTCTTTACGGACGCCAGTGAAGCGGCATACGCAACAGCGGTGTACTGGCGAGCGACTACAGCAGATGGACGTGTGCACGTGACGCTCGTTATGGCGAAGGCGAGAGTGGCACCACTTAAGGTGGTGTCAGTCCCGAGACTCGAACTGCAAGCCGCCGTCATGGGTACGCGAGTCGCTTAAGCGGTAATAGAAGAACATCGCGTCAAACCCGAGGCCGTCGTGTACTGGACGGACAGCAAGACCGTACTAACGTGGATCAGAAAAGGAGCACGGGCGTACAAACCATTCGTTGCACACCGCCTAGCCGCCATAGAAGAGCATAGTAAAGTTGAAGATTGGCGCTGGGTACCTACGAAGATGAACGCGGCGGATGCGGCTACACGCGACGTGCCAAACAGCTTTAACTCCGAACACGAGTGGTACACCGGACCGTCGTTCCTGTACGAAGACCCGTCACTATGGCCCGTAGAGAAGCACATCGCCCCTGACGCGACAGGCGAAGAGCGCACAATGACAGCTGTAGAGAAACGTCAAACATATAGAATTATAGAAGTCGTACCGGACCCGTATAGATTTTCCAAATGGGAAAGGCTCTTACGAGCAACAGCAAGAGTTCTACAATTTATAGCATTATGTAAGAAAACCGCAGAGAAGGTTCTATATAAAAGAACGCAGAAAAATAGACAGAAGGATCCAGATTGGCGTCACGTGACGAAGACGAAGCACAACATCAAGTCGGGCAGAGCGGCACCTCGTCCAGCCGCCGACTCCCGAAACTTCGTGCTTCTCTCCGCAGAACACACCCGCGGCGCCGAGGACCTTCTTGTGAAGGCGGTACAAGAGGACTCCTTCGGCGCCTGCGGAGGAGGTGTCGCCAGAGACAGCCGCCTGTATTCGTTACCCGTGGAGATGAACAACGAAATGATCACTCTACGCAGTCGTATAACAGCTACAGAAGAAATCTCCGAACAGACAAAGAGACCGCCGATCTTAGACGGCGATCATCGCATTACACAGCTATACATAGATTGGACGCATAGAAAATTACATCACAGCGGTACAGAGTTGGTAATCAATGAAATACGCCAACACTATTGGATTCTTCGTCTGCGGCCGACTACAAAGAAAATAGTACATAGATGTCTACCATGCCGCTTTAGAAAAACGCAGCCGCCTGAGCCAGCCACGGGGGACCATCCGAAGACGCGCCTTGCTCACCATCAGAGGCCCTTCACCTACACGGGTCTTGATTATTTCGGGCCGCTCTCCGTAACCGTCGGTAGACAGCGTCACAAACGTTATGTGGCACTGTTTACATGTCTCACTTCCAGGGCAGTACATCTGGAGGTCGCCGCCAGCCTGAGCGCCGACTCCGCAATCTTGGCGCTGCGCAGGTTCGCAGCGCGCCGTGGTTGCCCCGCAGATATCTACTCGGACAACGGCACCAACATGCACGGTGCCGACCGAGAGATGAGAGACGCCGTCGCCGAAGAAGCGAGTCGCCGTGGCGTGGACAGATGGAATCTTTAGCCTACGGTGAAACGTCAGTCTGTCAAGTACAAATAACGTTCGGAAACGCATTACTAGCTCCTATTTTAATTTTTATTTGCTTGTAACTGAGGCATGCATTGTGTATTGTATAATTATAATAACATGTATATATTTATTTATAACCTATTAATAATTTGAACACTATATACGTATATATTGTATATATAATTGTGTGTATATATATAATAATTTTTCGCTATTTTATTTTTATTTCATTTACTTATAGGTAAATTTAAGCTAGTAGGTAAAATTATAATGGCATATATAGGCCTGCGAGAATACCAGCGTTGCAGTTATACAACTGCAACAATAGCTGACGCACTTGCCTAATTTGTTCTCCTCATACTGCCTCCTGTTAATTTTAGTAAGCAAATATAAATTTGTATGTAATGTTATGGAGAAACAAATAAAATATTTTTTGTTTTGTTTTTTTGTTTTGTTGTTTGTTGCATCATATGTCGCTTCATCACCCCCTCAGCGCCATTCATGGGGGGCGCATGGGAGCGGCTCGTCAGGTGCGTGAAGACCGCCCTCTATACGGTCCTTCACGAGCGCCATCCGCACGAAGAAGTCCTAGCTACACTACTGTGTGAGGTCGAGTACACAGTAAACAGTCGACCCCTCACACACGTCTCCGTCAACGCAGCAGACAGCGAGGCCATCACCCCGAACCACATCCTGTTCGGTGGTTCTGCTCGCCTCCCTCCACTGGGTGAGTTCAGCGAGGCTGACCTCAACAGCAGCAAGCACTGGCGGCGCGCCCAAATCCTCGCCGACATGTTCTGGCGCCGTTGGGTGCGCGAGTACCTACCCGAGCTGCAACACCGGCGGGAGCCCCATGGGTCTGGGCTCAACCTCGAGGTCGGCGACCCCGTCCTGATCGCCGACGGCCAACTTTCGCGCAATACCTGACCGCGCGGTCGAGTTGTGGCTGTCTACCCGGGCGCCGACGGCGCCATACGCACTGTCGAGGTGCGCACAGCAGCAGGCGTCCTCAAACGGCCGGCTAAGAAGCTGGTCCCCCTGCCCAAGTGACGAGGCGTCGCTCACCGGGTGCTCTGCAGCACCGCCACACGACGGGTCACGCGCGTTGCTGCACGGCGGGAGAGATGTTCGCGACAGACATTAAAACTATGACAGTGAATAGTGTATTCGAAACCGCGAGTGAAAATCGTATAAAATCAGTGTTATCTAATCGTGCGGTACACCGGGTTCGGTTCCCGGACGTGTCAAAACGTTAAAAAATAGCTAAAATAGTGTAAATGGTTAGATTGTTAATATAATAATTTAAAGAAAAACAAAAAACCCGACTGCATAAAAACTAATAAAAAATACGTGAAAAAATTAACTTCAATAAAAACTAAAAAGAAAGAAACAAGCCCAGTAGTTTAGAATTCTGTTAAGTAATATGCAGAAGAGAACGACTCACAGTCGGGGCCCCTTGGGAAGATTTGATTGGTAAAATTTGAATGGGCCTTTTTTTAATTAGTTTTTATGCAGTCGGGTTTTTTGTTTTTCTTTAAATTATTTTTTTTATTTTATACTTTTTAGTTACGATTCATTGACTTCGTTATAAGATCGCAATCAAGTGTTTGTATATCGTTTATACTTGAAATAAAAACTAAAATCATTAAGTAAGAAAATTAGCGAGATTTTTTTTTTGTTAAACAACTTTAGATCGTTATATATCCTAAACTGTTATTTAAAATGAAAAATGATAAAAGGAACCTAAAGATGATTTTAAAATACCTATTCAACGACACCCCACATGACATAGTTCATCGACATTTTATTTTTTCAGTTTGACAATATGGCGTCTGGTTGAGGCTGTGGTGAATTTTGATTACTGTCATGTCTTTAGTGACACTCGCAAGGTTAAGACGAATCGATTGACGTAAGAATCATCAAAATCGGCCTACGCATTTGGTCTCTAGAACGCCACATAGAAACAAACATAGGTACATACATACATACTTACATACATACATACATAGACTGATAAACACATTACCCTCCTTTGCGTCGCGCAGTCGGGTAAAAACAACTATGTAATACATGAACATTAGTCTTAAACTTGTGCTAACTGTAGGGACCTTAGATATCGAATCATAAATAGCGTTATCAGTAGTGACAGATAAGAGTTAATACTTCATAAAACAGCTGTTTGTTTACATAGTCGTTTTATAGTTTTATAAGTGTTTTTTGGCTTCATATAGACTTGAAATCATGTCTAGATACCTTTTTATTGCTAGTTATTACCTTATAAAGTTAAAATAAGCATAATAACAAACATTCGTATGTTTATCATAAATTTTGTTTACTTACGATAGTATTTACTTAAGAAATTCTGTAATTTTTTTATGATTCATAAGTTATCATGTAATAGGTTCGAATTGAATTAAGATATTTTCATGGTGTTTGTTTTAATAGATGCCCCATATACGAGGGGAGTTCAATGTATTCTCGGTATAGGTATGAAGGAAAAGGCGGAAAATTCTAATAAAGAATAAATTTTATTTTTCAATATACTCCCCTAACATCTCAATACATTTATTTGTTTGTGAAAGTAACTTTTAAATTCCCTCTGAAAAATATTTTTCTTCGTGGCCCGAAAAATGTTCGTTTATTGCTCCCTTCAACTCTTCATCGTCCAAAAAATGCTTTCCACGAAGTTCTTTTTTAAGATTAGGGAATAGATTATAATCACTAGGGGCCAGGTCCGGACTGTAGGGTGGATGATTGATTTCTTCAAATCCGTACTCCCGCACAGCAGCCTGGGCAAGGCGCGCCTTGTGAACCGGCGCGTTGTCGTGAAGCAGCAACACACCTGCGGTAATTTTTCACGTCTTTTTTCTTTAATTGCCTCCTTTAAATTACGCAGGGTGGTTGCGTATGATGCAGCAGTAATACTTTGAACTTATTTTGTGTACTCAATTAGCAAGATTCCCTTAGAATCCCAAAACACCGTGGCCATGAGCTTTCCTGCGGACGGAGTGACTTTGAACTTCTTCGGCGGGTCTGATCCTTTTTTGTGCCACTGCATAGACTCTTGCTTGCTCTCAGGGTCATAGTGATGAACCCACGTTTCATCACCAGTAACAATCCGATCGAAAATACTTTGCGGATTTTCACCACAGAGGTCCAAAAACTCCTTACAACGTCAACTCGCACTTGTTTCTGTAGCGCGGTGAGCATTCGCGGCACCCATCTTGCACTGACCTTTGACGAATTCAGGCGCTCATGAAGGATTGTGTGAATGGTACCCACAGATAGCTTAGTCATTTCTGCTAATGTTTTCACTCTTACACGGGCATCTTCAAGTACAAGTTTTTCGACTAATTTGACGTTTTCTTCAGTAGCGGCACAAATTGGCCCACCAGCGCGGGGGTCACCTTCAATGCTCTCTCTACCCCGTTTGAATTCACTGGACCACTTCTGAATTGTAGATAATGAAGGCGCAGAATCTTGGTAAACAGCCACCATTTCTTCATGGATAATTTTTTGAGTTTTTCCTTGTTTTGTGGGGAATTTTATCACTGCACGATGCTCGATATTTTTCATCATTGTCGAATCAGTCATCATAGTTGTCTTTTCGCAATGATATCTTGAATACTAATTAAATTACCCTTATCATTAGTATATCACCTCGATACCGAGAATACATTGAACTCCTCGTAGTTGCTCACAACGGCCTACCAAAATTATATATATAAATTTAGTATACAATAGTTTTTCAATAGAAAATATAGTGGGCGGACCCTTGTGTGCAGCATTTTTTGGGAGTTTTTATGGAATAACTTAGTGACGCTAGTATTTAGGTTTAGGTATTGTATACCAATAGATAGAACTTAATGAGACCTATCTAACGATGTATAGAACATGTATGTATGTATAATAGGAACGAATCATACGTAACATTTGTACTGTATTTGAAATAAAAATAAACGAAAGATTTTCTGTGCACGTGTTCGGTGCGATGGTCGTCGATAAGGTAAAGTTTCGAGGTACTTAAGCGACCATGTATTCGGCCAGTTGTTGGCGTCCCAACCACCATCTTGTGACCTATGTAACCATCAAGCACCGCACACCTGAACAGCATCGCTCTCAACGTATGAAGATGTTTCATTTCTGAAGCCCTTACACATCGAAGCCATACAGTCCACACACATAGGAGAACACGCATCGTCGTAGGCACACGTCAGCAGCACACTACCAGCGCACTGTAGCGGACTAGCAAAGGTTCGATTCCTGGCATCCGTTACAAAGATAGTAGGTATTATTATTATTATAAACAAATTGACGACCTGGTGGCGTAGCGGGAGAGGAGCGGTCAAACATTTGTGTTCATGTTTGTCTAGGTTTGGGTGTTTCTACGAGTTTGTAAAATTTTCCAAATAGAAAAGTAAACACATAATTATGTATGTTTTTGTTTTATTCATTGCCTAGTAAGTAGTAAGTACCCATAGTACAAGCTCTGCTTAGTTTGTGATTGGGATGGTGTTGTGTGTATGTGGAATAATATTTTTATTATTTCTGAACTTTGCTAACGCTGAGACGTGGTCGCTAACTATGGGCCTTATCCGAAAGCTCGGGATCACTCAGAGGGCGATGGAGAGAGCTATGCTCGGAGTTTTCCTGCGAGATCGAATCAGAAATGAGGAGATCCGCAGGAGAACCAAAGTCACCGACATAGCTCTTCGAATAGCCAGGCTGAAGTGGCAACGGGCAGGGCACATAGCTCGAAGATCCGATGGCCGTAGGGGCAGGCGGGTTCTAGAGTGGCGACTACGTACCGGACGACGCAGCAGGGGTAGGCCTCCTGCAAGGTGGACCGACGATCTGGTTAAGATTGCGGGAAGCGGTTAGTTTGCAGCCGGCTTAAAATCGGTCTGTGTGGAGAACCTTGGGACAGGCCTATGTCCAGCAGTGGACGTCTCTAGATTGACATGATGCTATTGAACTTAACGATACAAACTTATTTCATATTCATTCAATATAGTAACAAAAACCTGATTATATTTCAATCACGTCATTACTTGGCTTTCATTGTAAACATTTACCGCCGCACGCATACAATATCGGAAATTAAATATCGGCTTTTCTCTTTATACAAAGTACAAAAATATTTCGTGCTTTTATTTTGCAATCAAAGGGTTTTGCTGCCCAATAATTATGAAAGGAAATAATTTTCAATGGTGATTTCAAAGTTCGCAAATGTGCTAGGAACCGATATAATTTTAGCAATGGTTAATGAATAATATAATATATTCAACTGACTGCCTTTTCTTCCCAAACATCCTCTTTTAGTGATCCTCTACACTCCCCAAAGAACATACATGCATGCCAAACTTCATCAATTGATTGAATCATTTAATTAGAAACACATAGACACGAGCCTCAATTTGAAAGGAATTTCTGACCAAACGCCGGTATTTGAGATCAAAATGGTCAGTTTAACAAAACACCTATATGATATTATGTAAGGGCGTAATAATGTTGTTATTCAGCGAACGTGACTCTGTCCGTCTGTATCTATACTACGTTATTTCCTAAACCACAGGGCCAATTTTAACGCCATTGTGCACATTAGTCTTTATATTCCGAGAATGGAATATATTGTTCGGTCATGACAAATCTATTGGTTTTAGTAAAGTATGCAATGAAGAGGTATTCTAAATTCGACGCTACGACAAAATGATACATTTTGTAAAAGTAATAAAACAAGCTTGCTTACTCCTTTTACCTGCAACGTCATCCTATCATTACTAATAATGGCATCCAAAATCAAAATATTCGTCAACGTCAGTAAGACCGTTAATCTAATAACAACGATTTGTAGACGACATTCGGAAACAGGAGTCCCCCAGTGACGCTATGCCGCGAAACTCAACGTGATAAAATAGCGGCATTACATTAAAATAAATTATTGTACAAAACGTGTCATGTCACTCGCTCATTCTCGTGTGGAAACGGTTGGGGGTTAATATTACAAGTTGCCATCTCAGTGAGGTGTGAAAAGGATGTAAAAGTACGCACTGTCAGACAGAGATAGACACAATATGCTACTTTGTTCTATTTTACAATACATGTTACTTATAGGGTGTCGTTTTTATTTGATATATCTACTCTAGACCAGCCATTCTCAAAGTGTGCTCCATGAAGCATCTCTAAGGGCTCCACGATATTGTTGCTCAAATTAAAATAAAATGACTAAATTAGAAATAAACCACTGGATAGCAGACTTGGTCTCATTTTGGGGCTCCGCCAAATACCAAAAGTGTTACATCTCGAAAAAAGTTTGAGAACTACTGCTCTAGACTTCACCGGTAAGCAACGATAGCTGAGTGGAGAGACCGACAGACTGCTACGCAGAGGGTCTCGGGTTCGTATCCACGGCACGCACCAATGACTTTTCGAAGTTAAGTGCGTATTAAATTGTTAATTCTCGCTCGCTAATCGGTGAAGGAAAAACATCGTGAGGAAACCTGCATGTCTGAGAGTTCTCCATAATGTTCTCGAAAGACATGTGAAGTCTGCCAACCCGCACTTGGCCAGCGTGGTGGAATATGGCCTTACCCATCTCATAGTGAGATGAGGGCCGTGCCCTGCAGAAGGACAGTATAAAGGGCTGATGATGATGAATAATCAATTTTCAGAGTTACCTATGACTAGAACCAAACCTCGATTTACCTACATTTTACTTTAGATACAGCCGCTTTACGTTAATGTATCATTATTTATGTATAGTAAGTTTGACGCAAGTAACACCTACTCTAACTCTATAAACCTATTATATAAATAGGTAATTTTACATTTAGTAAATGTTTTAAGGACGTCACAATTTTAGTAGGTGATTAATTCGTTTCATGTCAAACGCGTATAAACGAGTAATAGGTAGGTAGGTACCTACCCTTTCACGCCTAACTTGATCGCTTAATGTTACCTATTAGGTTGTTATGCACGTAGGTTTATAGTATACCTATTAAAATTTATTTCTTACGTATTAACAAATATCAGTTAATGAAGTGACATGTTATGAATACAAAAATATGTCACTAGGTATCATCATTACACGTGTCATTACACGTGTGTCTTAAGAGGCGACTAAGGAAGATACACGAAGCAAATAGTATCTTTGCGAAGAGAGGAAAAACTCGACATGAATCCCTGTACTAACCCGTCTTGCCAGCGCGGCAGCGTGGCCTAGCAGGCCAAATAGGCCGGGACTCCACCAAAGCAGAGATGTGTGCGGTGTGCTGTGTGCTGTGTGAGAAGAGATGTTATTGGCTAGCAAGATGGCCGGCCAGCGCGCGCGCGGGGCTCTGCAGGTTGCTGGCGGGCGAGAGAGGGGAAGGTTGACATCGCTCACTGCAGGCCACTCACATCTCTCGACTCCACTGCGAGTCGTCAGCGCACAGCTCATATTTCCGCTTCCATCGCGCCATACAAATATGTAATTCCGCACAGTGATTGACGATTTGACTGTACGGTTAGCGTGGTGGTTTAAGCTGCCGCCTCACCGCTTGACACTGCGCCGAAGTGTTGTGAGTTCGATCCCCACACGAGACAACACTTTGTGTGACTCATAAATTGTTGTTTCTAATCTTGGTGTTCATTGTGTCCGTTAGTTGTATAAAATAATAAATAAATAAAAATCGTTTATTGCCAAAATATATTACAACAATGAATCGATATACGGTGGCCCCACACTAGGCAAGCCTGTCCTGTGGGTACCATGACGATTACCATTTACGGTTACATTGCTCGGTCGAAATTAAATTAATTACATTGCCATGTGTTAAAACTTTAAAACAAAAAAAAAAAAGAAGTCTTTTGTTTTTTTTTTATATAAACAAAGGTAAGTTAAAATAAAATCAAAAAGTATAAGCAAAAACTAACATATGTATTAAAAGTATTGGGTGTTAAAAAAATGTTATGTAAATGAAAATATAAATAAATATGAATGAAAATGTATGTATAATAATATATAAACATTAACTTATATAATATACTAAATAGGTACGTATAATTAATAATAATTATTATATTTAATTGAAATGACATAAAATATTCTCAGTGTCGTCGTATGTTAAGGAAATAAGCCAATTTAACACTTTTACTTTTGCATCCTTTATCGAGCTTTCTTTGATTGAACATATCTTAGCAATTTTATTATAGATATAGCGGTCAATATAGGGACTAAGACGCCTTGCAAAAGATGTGTTTATTTTTGGAAGGGTAATCCACTCTACGTTGGAGCATCTGCTCATATTCCTTAGAGGTAATTACTAATTTATGGATTTTGAGAAAAGCCTGTAGTAAAAACAACTGACGCACAGTGAGTACCTTACTCTCCCTATATAGGTTTGTGGTAGGATATTGGAATGGTTTGCTAAGCATTGTTTTTAATACAGATCTTTGGGCTCGTTCCAGTTTTATCAATGTTGTTTTTACAGCGCAACCCCAGCTACCTATACAGTATGATAACAAAGATTGAGTCAAGGCATAATAGACATTTTTTAATATATCGCTCGAGGCCGATGTGCGAAGCAGTTTCATAATATTTGCCGTTTTTCGTACGCGGTTTGACAGAGAATCTATATGCTGTTTGTAATTTAGATTGTGGTCAATTATCACGCCAAGGTATTTAATGTTTTGGACTTGTTCTATGGCTATACATTTGCAGGAATTCAAGTTTTGGCAGTTATGTAATTTGATTTGATACAGTGTGTTTGGAGATGACATAGCGGTTTTGTGAAAACATATATAGTTGGTTTTCTTTGCGTTCAAGGTAAGTAAATTACGGTTTAGCCATGATGACACTGCGTTCAAACCACACTCAGCCTTAGAGAAAGCGTCATTCCATGAACATCCGTCAAAAATTATGGCAGTATCATCAGCGTAACACAGTATATCTGCTGTGATAGAGTCCTGTATGTCGTTCATATACATAATAAAGAGAGTTGGGCCTAGCACACTGCCTTGTGGGACGCCGAAGGTAATTTCGCGTAGATCGCTTCTACTGTCGCCTATTTTAATACTTTGCTTTCTGTTGGTCAAATAACTCCGGAACCAGTCCAATGAAATACCCCGAATGCCAAAATGACAGTCTAGTTTTCGCAAAAGTATTGGAATTGATACGGTATCGAATGCTTTGGCTAAATCCAGAAAGGCACCCACGACACTTCTGTTACCGTCGAGATGGGTCGATATTTTAGAGGTTAACAAGCTTACAGCATCTTGTGTAGATTTGCCTCTTCTGAACCCAAACTGTTTCTCTGAAATAAGGTTGTTTATATCAAGATACTTGACAAGCCTATTATTTACAACTTTCTCCAGTAATTTAGAAAATGCTGCCAGTAAAGAAATTGGTCGATAACTTTCTGGTAAGCTCTTAGGGCCGTGTTTGTAAAGAGGTGTAATAGATGCAATCTTCCAAATATCGGGAAAAATACCAGTTTGCAAACTCATATTAAACAATTCAGTCAGGGGTGATATGATTGCGGCACTTACATCTTTTAATAAACTGTTGGTCAGTCCGTCAATACCTGGCGCTTTATTGTTGTGTAAAGATTGTATTAAAGATTCAACTTCTCTTTCGTCAGTCGGGTTCAGGAAAAAAGATTTTTGTATGAGTTTACTATTGATTTTCTGCGCTAGTGATTCTTGAGATTCTTGAAGAGTATCTAGAATATTATTGGCCAAGTGTTGTCCCACCGTGGAAAAGTATTCATTACATATATTCAAAGATTGTTTGGGTTCTGTACAGCCTTGTATGTTTAAAAGCTCTTTGGGTTCTTTTTTATTTTCATTTAGGTGACATACATTTTTTATGGCTTGCCATAGTTGTTTAGGTTTATTTGCGCTACTTGAAAGTTGACTGTTATTGTAGTTGATTTTTAATTTCCGTAATAAATCATTACAAAAATTTCTATATCGCGAATAAATTAAGCGTATCAGCTGATCGTTTGGTGCCTTTCTGGACTTTAAATGTAAGCGATCTCTATGCTGCATACATCTGATTAATCCGGGTGTAATCCAGGGCTTGATATGAAATTTACTGTGGCTTATTTTCTTTGGTTTGGTATGGCTTTGTACTATATTACTCAGGATATTACAAAAAATTGAAACCCTCTGGTTCAGATCCAAGTCACCTAATTGTTGCAGCCAATTCACTTCTAGAAGTTCATTTCTTATAGATTTTGTGTCTCGTTTAACTATGGTTCGATTCAAACAGCGTTTATTAATATTATTGTCAAAAGTCATGCAAAGCATAACTATGTCATGATCAGTTATATCTGATAAGCAAATTATACCTATAGTGTTTTTAACCCTGTTAACAAATATGTGGTCGAGACATGCATTTCCTCTGGTTGTGCTTGTTATCGCAGGGAAAAGTCCGTGTTCTGCAGTCAGACATAAATATTTTGAATTGTCGCTGCAGGTTGTTGAGAGTAAATTAATATTAATGTCACCAGCAAGTATCTGTATGTTTGAATTGTCTGCAAAATCAAGAATACCATGCAAAGAGTTCAAAAAATTTGCTACATTTTTAAATGAAGGTGGACGGTAAATAGCCAAAACAGTGATCTTGTTGTTAAGATCAAGTTGCAGTAAATTAGCATCATCAAAATAAGGCTCTGTGACATTGACATTTAATGAATCATGAACGTATACCACCACGCCACTGTTTTGATTTATAGTTTTTTTGGTACTGTAACTATTATATGATGGCATCTGCGGTATCACTGTTGAGTTATCAAGCCAGCATTCCGTTAAAATTAGGAGATCAAAAGTTATATTCATTCTATTTAGAGTTGTTAGAAAGTGGTCATAGTTTTTTGTAATGCTCCTGATATTTAATGACAATATTTTAAAGTTGTAAATTGACGAGATTGCCGTTTGACAAGTTTCAGGCGCTTCAATTGTGTGGCAGTTTATGCGTAACGAATCTAACTCTTCAGTAACTATATTATTATTATTAATCATTGGAAAACATCGGAAATGCTGCTGGTGAGATACAATATAACGATATAATGGTAAAACAGCCACAAGTAGTAGGTACAAAGTCATGATCATATGTAATTATGTCTGTTAATAATATTTTGTTTAATTTATACAGCGAAGTAAGTTTGACTTTGACAGTAGGTAGCACAACTATATGATTTCTAAAGGAGTATTTAATTTTGTAGTAATTTTGAATATGACCGCATTGATATAATAGATAATCATTAAAATGTATTATTAGATAGACTAAGTAAGATACACATTTTAAATAATAGTATAATAGTAGGGTACTTGTAGCATTATAATCTATGACACTAGTAGTGGCAGTATGTGAACTAAATATTATAACATACGAATATAATGTTATGTGAGGTATAAACGCTAGTATAAAATAAAAATATATATAATCTATAGTGTTTAAGTAGTTAAAAATAATATAATAATCCTTATACAATAATGTTTGCTTTTTATGTAGTAAATAAAACAGTAGTATATTAGTTTGGGACATTAAAAATACGAATGATGTCTTCGTGTGTACGTATTGGCAAAGCAGGTTTACCTTCGCGTTGCTTAACAAATATATTACCCTGAGTACACCAGCAGAATGTGTAGTTATTTTCTTTGGATTTGGTCCTTGCCGCGCGAAAAAGCAGGCGGTTTTCTTTTGTGAGGCGTTCGTTATAGTAGACTCTCTGTGTGGCTCCAGATAGTTCAAGATCAGCAGTAGTTATATTTCGTCTTGATTTGGAGGCCCTTATTATTTGATCGCGTTTACTTCGACGTAATAAACGTACTACAACAGGTCTCGAGAAGCTGCTATTATGCTCTGCCGATAGAGCAGACTTCACACGGGGTCCTACTCTGGCTACCCAATCAATGTCACATTCGTTTAATTCAACTCCAACTTTGCGAGCCGCCAAGAGTGCGATGTGCTGAAGATTTTCGTTTGTATGTTCTGGAATGCCCGCTAGTTCCAGTTCGTTGCGCAGGTTTTGTTGAGCTTGACCGTTTAGTTCCTGTTTTAGTTCTGTCACTTTGGACTCCAGTATTTTTATATCATCATCACGTTTTTCCAGATACTTTATCCTTTTATCATTAGCATCAACAGACGAGCCCAATTGTTCTAGCTTTGTTTGACAATTCACCAAGGATGTCGTAGCGTCTTCGAGTTGTTTTTTAAGACATGTGATTTCCCGTGTCAAATGGCGAACTTCTTCTATAAGTTCTTTCATTTCCGAGTTGACATTTGTGTCCGAGTACGCTTCTGGCTTTTTCCTCTTCGTGACGTTCATATCCGTGCAGCGAACAGGTGTCGAGCTATTGTCTCCTCCTTTTTTCTGTGTAGCGGCGCAGTCTGGGCATTTCCAGGATTTTATTTTTTCAGTTGGCCACGCAGTTATATTTATGCATAGTGAACAAAAACTTTTTGCGCAGATGTCTGTCGAACATTTTATACAAATGTCTTTCGAATTCTTCAAGCAACCGTAGCATTTCATGTTGAGTAGTAATTAGAGCGTAGAAAATAGATAATGTATATCAGGAACAACAAATATTATATTATATTAATAGGTCTGTGGAGTCTTCGAACCCGGTATTGATAATTATAATGTAATGAATTTGTTCAATTTCGTACAAAAAGAAAGTACTGGGGTGTAGGATCGAACGCAAGACTCTATTCTAGCCCGATGCGCCAACCACTTCGCTACAGGAACGATGGTAGATTAGTCCAAATTTTACTTCTTATCGTATATATCAATTTCAACTGTGCAATTCGAACTTTTAATCCTTGACCTTTCTATTGATTTTCAATGTCACTATTTTGCACAATAACACTCACAACGGATTTTTTAAACTGTTTTTTGAGTATAACTTTTATAGTTTTTCTAGCACTGGCACATGACGTACACCGTTCTATTCGTCTTCATTTGGGCTATAAACTGATATTAAGTTTGTAGTTAATTATGAAATGTTTCCACCGTTTTTATTTTATTTTTACGGGACAGACACTGACACACTGTATTACGAAACGGCCGAGCGGTGAATGGAATGTATGTAAGGTCGAGGCGTCGAAGTCCGTCTGCGGGGCAACACCATATAGTGTCTTTATAGGCTTTTTCTGAATAGCTATGACGTTGACAACTCGGTCAGTAAAACAGAGTCACTTTATCGTCCTACCTTTAAATTATAGATGGCGCTGTGTTGAGTTTAATAGCGAAAAAATGGTTTCATAATTGTTAATTGTTGACAAGTCGAAACACGAGTTAGTTGTGTCGAGAAATTATTTAAAGTGTTCCGTGAATATCAACGGATTTTTACGTGGTAAAGTGGGTGGGTGGGTAGCTTGTATTAAATTTTATTGTTTTATTCTATTCAAATCGAAATTACATCTTTATTTACAGAAATAATAGTTGTGATAAAACCTTAACGTATAAATCCAATATTGGGGGAAGACTGTCTAGTATTTTAGGGAAAGGCCGTCATATACCAATCTTGCCCCAAGGCAGAAGTTGTAAACTTTTTTTCGGTTAAGCATTTTCTTATAACATTATTATTTTTTTTGCAAGTTTTTTTTTGTTAACTATGAATATCTATGTGACTATAACTAACCACTTCTATTTGAAATATTTTACGCTTACTGCCACTGCGAGAGTCATATATGTTCGATTAACGGAAAGCCGACTGAACGATTGATCGAATAGGTACTTATTAATCGATGTCATGCTTTCGGGATCCGGTGGGATGAGGAACTAGAAAGGTGGGGAATCATCTGGGGACACTAAATGTGACCTTGACCTCTAGGTCGATGACCTTGACCTCTAGGTCGATTGAACGGTCTGACCTTGACTTTGATCGCAAGGTCAAATGTATAAAATGTGAGAAAACTTCGAAAGCAGTTTCAACGACAAAATGAAAATAAATTCTATTTGATCCATCGTTCAGTCGACTTTCCATTAATCGAACATATGACTCTCAAAGTAACGTTACGGACCCACCGTGAACCACTACGTAAAGACACCATGCTAATGTTCCATCATAAAAGCATATTATGCTAATGTGGTTATAGGAGTCTTGTTTCATATAATTTCTAGATTAGTAATTTATCCGATTTAAAATCAATCGTTTATATTGTTCTTCAGGTAACTTGTCATAAAATGACTCGAAATTATAAAAGGAAATCAAATAAAGCGTCTTATCCTAAAGAAAAATTGCAAGACGCTGTACGAGCTGTTAGGAATGGAGAACTGAGTGGTTACAGGGCTGCTCGTATTTATAATATCCCACGAATGACGATCATGGATCATTTAAATAATAAAAGGTGTAAATCTAGTACTTTAGGAAGGCCACCGGCCATTCCAGTGGATATTGAACGTAAACTAGCGTCACATCTTCACACAATGGAACGGTACGGATTTGGGCTTACTAGAGATGAGGTTTTAGAATTAGTTGGCCATTATGTTAACCTTAACAAAATAAAGACTCCATTCAAAAATGGAAAGCCTGGCAAGGATTGGTTTACAGCTTTTAAAGATCGCAACAATTTATCAGTAAAAAAGCCACAAGCTGTCGAATATGCACGAAAAAAAGCCGTAGATCCTTATATTATTTACCCATATTTTGACCTACTTGAAAAAACTGTTAAACAATTAGGCCTAACAAACAAGCCACGAGCAATTTGGAATCTAGATGAAACCAGTTTCTCTAAAGACCCATCGAAGGCGAAAATAGTTGGTCGCAAAGGTCACGCGGCAATCAGAATGATTGCTAGTCCGGGAAAGGACAATACAACCGTTCTGCTAGCTGCCAACGCAGCCGGAGAAAAAATTCCTCCACTTATTATATTTAAAGGTAAAAACATGTGGGATCAATGGACCTCACCTAATGCATATCCACAAACGACATATGCTGCAACAACAAATGGGTGGATGGAAACTGAGGTGTTTGAAAACTATTTTAAAAAATCTTTTTTACCAGCTCTCGGCAATGAACGTCCTGCACTTTTAATATATGACGGTCATTCAACTCACGTGGGGCTTAACATAATGGAAGAAGCTTTGAAACAAAACGTAACTATTATCAAACTCCCTGCTCATACGAGTCACCTGTTACAGCCATTAGACGTAGCCGTAATGAAATCTTTCAAAGATCGCTGGGACCCTTTGTTGGTAAAATGGCAAAGACTTAATATTGGTGTGCCTCTACCAAAAAAAGAGTTTTCAAGATTGATTGGTACGGTATGGGCTCAGATAGAGCCTGATGTCATACGGAATGGATTTAGGAAAGCTGGTATTTGCCCGCTTAATCGAGGAGAAATAAATGAAAATCAGTTTGACACCTTAAAATTAAACCAATGGAAACAGTTTATTAGTACTCAAGCTTTGCTAGATGAACAACAAAATTCAACCTTTCCAATACTGATTGATCAACCAGACTTACTTATAAGCCAAATTTCACAAAAGCGCCCAAAAACTCTACTTTCAATAGTCCTTGATTTCATCGTAAACAATACCAACCTAATTGACGAACCTGGCCAAAATCAAGTTAATAATTACACTTCAGAAGCAAATGCAGTCAGTTTTGAAGAATTTCTATTTGACGAACCTACCCAGAATGTATGTGTATTAAATGATTACACTTTAGAAGCAAACCATAACAGCTTTGAAGAATTTTCAATTGTTGAACCTAGACAGAATCAAGTAAATAATCATATTATATCAGAAGAAAACTTAGTTAGTTTTGAAGAACTTTTGCTTACCAAAATTAAACGGGGTGAGAATAAAAAAACTACACGAAGAAAAGTAGCACCCGGCGCTGAGGTTATCACTCAGATTGATGTAATAGAAAGAAAGAGACTAGAGCAAACAAAACGTTCCAAAAAAGAAAAGCCCCAGGCGTCAAATAGTTCTACAACAGTTACGTATTTAGGTCAAACATCAAAAAATGATGAACAAATGCAGGCATTTTCCGTAGACAACCCATGTGACCTTCCCCATTGCATACAAAATAAAATACCTGATGCTCGTAAAATTAAAGTTTTGTCCAACATAATTATAAAACCCGCGATATCAAATACAGAAAACAAAATACCTAAAAATACAAAAGGTAAAGCTAAAGACATAAAGAAAAAAGGCTCTGGAAAAGAAAACTCCTTACCACGCAACAAACATAAACCAAAACGTAAATTATCATCTCCTCATAGTTCTACTACGACTAGTGTCTCAGGACACATAAGCACTCACAGTGATTCTGATTTATTAGATATTACTTCCGATGAGGAGTGGTACAACGATTCTAAAGAATTGGTTCCTGAAAGAATAGAAATGAAGCAAAAATCTGCTTACTTAAGCAGAAATTTACAGAAAAGAAACGAAAAGACTGAGAGTCCATCTTCCGAAATTGACGATCAGTCAGATCTTCAGCTCCTGTTTAATACCGTTCAATATTATGCTGAAGACTGTGTTTTAGTTCGGTATTACACTAAGAAAAAATGGACGTATTATGTAGGTGTAATTGAAAACATCGCAACAAAAGATTATAACTCGTATTACTGTATCAGATTTTATAAAACAATTAAAAAACCAAGTCTAATGTTTAAAATGCCAAAAAAAGTTGATCGCGATGAAGTTCCTGAAAATTTGGTTATTAAACATATTAAATTAGTACCCGCACCGTCAAAATCAAACGAGTTTATACTAGCTGATGAAAGTGACGCTGTTTACTTTTAAAAACAATAAAAGTAAACCTGTAATAAATAACATCGTCGACTCGACTTCTGTTTTTATTGTATATTTTAAAGTGTCAATAGTAATACCTGAAACCGTTAAACTAAGCTAACTAAAGCTAAGGCCTACTTTCCACTGACGCGTAGTTTCATAGACGAGTATTCGTCTTTATACGCTTGGTTTACGCCAGCGTGAAGTTTACATACAAAACTATGAAACTCTATCTCGTGCCGTCGTGTCATTTCCGCTTCGTCAACACAGTTTGATAGTTTTGTATGTAAGCTTCACGCAGGCGTACACCACGAGTATAATGACGAATAAACGTAAGTTTAACGGTTTCAAGGATTCCACATATCTACTGTTGATTTTGCTTCCAAAGATTATTTTTAAAGCTGAAGTATTTACCGACTTCATTTTTTGTTTTATTTTGATAATATTAAGTTTTGAAAATAGTAAACTAAGTAAAATGTTGATTTTTGTTTTGTATACAAGGTGTAACTTAGTTTCCCTGTATGGACAAATCGTTGCTATTTTTTTTTAGATTCATTTAGTTATTATTAGTAAGACACCTGACTGAGATTTTAAAAACGTACTTACTTGTTTCTTAAAGATTTTTTTTTTGTATTAATTAGAGAACTGAGGAGTAGTTAACTAAGTTAGAATTTACAGCCTAGCCTAACTGAGAAGCTATTAGGTAAGGATAGATCGTCAGCTGTTGATGTTTTGGAGATTTTTTAAATTAGGTAATATTGGTAAGACACCTTAGTGCAAATAGAGAAAGTAATTATACTCAATAATTTATTTACATTCCATAACATAATATAATTTTGATATTCCAAAGATTTTAGTTTTAGTAATTATTTACTATGAATAATTATTTCGTAAGTACGTAATAAGGATACACTGTCAAGTGTTGATTTTTTAATATTAAAAAAATATATATTTAAAGTTCTTAAAAATATTAGGTACCTACTTGAATCTAGGCATTGTTGATTGTAAGATAATTTTATAACTATTACTTACTTTTTTAATATTACCTATTATATGCTGTATTTACGGTGTTGTCTTTTTTTCATTGTACTTATGAATAAAAATTAAGTTTATAGAAAGAGGGTTTTTATTAACTCCTTTCATTTATATGCTATCTTTTCAAACAGTACAAATATAACCAACTGCGTTTGTTTGTTACTATTTAGTTTTTCTATAGTTTAAAGACTCTCTGGATTTGGTTTGTACTTATCATCTTAATACCAAAACTTATCAAACACATTGCATTTTAGATAAAACGAACAAACATACTTACCCTACTGTACCTACTGTACCCTACAGTCAAAAATTCTAATTATGATGGTACTGATTTAAATGTTGACAATCCCTTCTACTGCAAATACACCGGACTTGCCCCACTTTATTATTTTACCACCATATATTGTGATTGCTGCCTTATATCGTACTATTTGAAGCATATATTTGATTAACTTTTATTGTAGAATGTTCACTAAATATTGGTGCTGCTAATATCTATCAAATAACAAACAATCGATGCTTATGACGGAGTTGCCCCAATTACACGGGAAAGTCCGTCTACTGACTACCTTTTAAAAAAACGCGTTTATTTTCATAATGACAACAGTTACATTGATGTTTGTAAAAGTAACTTATAAATAAGGAATCCTTTGTCATAATTAATATTCAAAACATACAATAAAGTTAAAAAAATAGCCATAGGGTGATTATCAAACCAAACTTGCAATAAACTATGCCGGACTTCGCCACCTCGACCTTATCTAAAGTCCCCCGCGACACAGGATTTAGTCCTAATGCGTCCTAAACTGTAACTATTGGTTGTTTAAAAAACATCTCCTCTCCGCTCGTCTCGTCTCCGCTTTGGTGGAGTCCCGGCCTTAGGCTGCGGTTCCACTGAGGTGGAGCGGAGCAGAGCGGAGACGAGCTGTGCCGCGATTCACCAATCACATGGCTTGCTGTGCATGTGTGTGAAGCAAATTATGAGAGGCTTGAGTTCAGCAGAGTATTGTGAAAAGCTGTAAAACTAAACTAACTAATCTAACTAAAGATATTATTACTATTATACCTATAAGTTGTTTATTTATCTCAATAAGTATCAGGTTGCCTGGAAACCGCTTCTAAATTAGCTCAGGTGTTGTAATGATTATGTAATCTGGTACCAACAAATAAATAAACCTTTTTAAAGCCTTACACAAAGGTTTATTCATTCGTTTGGCGCGTGTACATTAGTTCTGTGTTGTGGGCTTATCCTAAACATAACATAACTTCACGCCTTTTATCCCCGAAGGGGTAGGTAGAGCTAGAGGTGTACTACACGACCACTTTTCGCCAGTTATGTTTCGGTCCCAATGTAATAGGGGGCGAGCCTATTGCCTACCGGGCACATTAGTAAGCGAGCGATAATAGGCTTGTGTCCACTAAGAATTAATCGGCTTGATTGTAGTATCTATAGATGCATTATGATTTTAAGATGTCAATAAGTTTATTATTTTTTATAAAAAGGTAAGATAAATGTGATTTTTAGGATTCTAAAAATAATGTATTTATTCTTGTGATAGTGAACACCAATCAGAGAGCCTTACGTTTTACAGTGCGTCCGCCATTCGTGATTTTGACGTTTTGGTAGTAAATACTACTATCGTCAAACTTATACCTGTCAATTTGAATATAACAAAATAAAAGTGGTTACACCATACCAGACTTATTCACGGTTTTTTTTGTTGCACTTTGTGATACCACACAACCGCCATGATGGTTTACAGCGTTTTCGTTTCAAATTCAAACAGGTTTTTAAAAAGTCGTAATTAGTAATGTAACACAACACAAAATCTGTTCGTGAGGCGATCGAGCAGAATAAGGGATCCAAAGTGTTCCAGAGGGATCTGTCTTTAGGGCAGAGTCAGCTGACAAAGCTGAAGACGGAAGATGGCAGAATCGTATCGTCCAAGCCTGAGCTCTTGGAGGAGATCGAAAGGTTCTATGGACAGCTATACACGACAACGCAACAACCCGCAAGCACTCCAGCGTCAGACCCTAGAGCTGGATTGACCCGACACTATACCGAAGATATCCCGGACGTCAGCATGCACGAGATTAGTGTGGCTCTCAAACAGCTCAAAAACAACAAGGCGCCGGGTGATGACGGAATTACGAGCGAGCTTCTGAAGACCGGCGGTGCACCCGCTAGAGAAGCCCTCCGGAAGCTATTTAATGCCGTCATTCTCGAGGGTAAAACGCCACAGGCGTGGCACAGAGGTGTGGTGGTGCTTTTCTTTAAGAAAGGGGATAAAACCCTCTTGAAGAACTACAGACCCATCACACTTCTGAGCCACGTCTACAAGCTGTTTTCGAGGGTCATCACGAATCGTCTCGAGAGCAAGCTAGACGACTTCCAGCCTCCCGAACAAGCCGGTTTCCGTAAAGGCTATAGTACCATAGACCACATACATACGCTGCGGCAGGTTATACAGAAGTCCGAGGAGTATAACCAGCCCTTATGCTTGGCGTTTGTGGACTATGAGAAAGCCTTCGATTCGATCGAAACCTGGGCGGTGCTACAGTCTCTCCAACGGTGCCGGATTGACTACTGATATATCGAAGTGCTAAAGTGTTTGTATGAAAACGCCACTATGTCAGTCCACCTCCAGGACCAGAGTTCGAAACCTATTCAACTCCAGCGAGGGGTGAGACAGGGGGATGTCATATCCCCGAAACTGTTTACCACTGCGCTGGAGGATGTTTTCAAGCTTCTGGACTGGAATGGACTCGGCATCAACATCAACGGCGAGTACATCACTCACCTTCGATTCGCAGACGATATCGTAGTAATGGCTGAGACCATGGAAGACCTAGGCACAATGCTCGATGGCCTCTGTAGAGTCTCCCAACAAGTAGGTCTTAAGATGAACATGGACAAGACGAAAATCATGTCGAACGTCCATGTTATACCTGCTCCTATTCAGGTTGGGAACTCTACGCTCGAAGTTGTCGACAAGTATATCTACCTGGGACAAGTAGTCCAATTAGGTAGGTCCAACTTCGAGAAGGAGGTCAATCGTCGAATCCAACTCGGTTGGGCAGCGTTCGGGAAGCTACGACATATCTTCTCGTCCGATATCCCGCAGTGTCTCAAGACGAAAGTCTTTGACCAGTGTGTGTTGCCAGTGATGACTTACGGATCAGAGACGTGGTCGCACACTATGGGCCTTATCAGAAGGCTCAAGGTCACTCAGAGGGCAATGGAGAGAGCTATGCTTGGAGTTTCCCTGCGAGATCGAATCAGAAATGAGGAGATCCGCAGTAGAACCAAAGTCGCCGACATAGCTCTCCGGATAGCCAAGCTGAAGTGGCAGTGGGCAGGGCACATAGGAAGAACCGATGGCCGTTGGGGCAGAAAAGTTCTGGAGTGGCGGCCACGTACCGGACGACGCAGCAGAGGTAGGCACTTGCGGGGGGCAAGGTGGACCGACGATCTTGTCAATATCGCGGGAGGAGGTTGGATGCGGGCGGCTTAAGACCGGTCTGTGTGGAGAACCTTGGGGGAGGCCTATGTCCAGCAGTGGACATCTTTTGGCTGATATGATGAATTAGTAATGTTGATAATCGCTTTTTGAAGAAAAAAACAGTTATTTCAGTTTAACATCTAATAAAGGAACGAATCAATCGTTAATTACATTTTAGGACACAAGCCTATTAACATATTTAATACACACATAACTTCAAAAAGTCAGAGGTGTGTGCCTAGGGTTACTTGGGGATCGAACCTCTCACTCCTGTACCGTTGTAACTTTACCCCCCACGCGCTAACGGCACGCACGGTCGTGCTCAAAAAAAATCGTTGTATTGGTCGCGGTTTTTTTACGTTTTGTTTTACTTAAACCAAGAAACGAAAGTAGTAACTATTAGAATAGTTCATATTCTATGCATTTAAATCGTTTTAGAAGGGTGAGGGAAACGAAACGCGCCAAAAAATATTGAAATATAATTATCTGTGTCTCAGTTGCGAAAGCGTCCGCCATTATCGTGTTTTGTTCCGCGATCTTTACAATAAAAGTTGTCTTGTGGAAGAAACCGGTGAATATTTTATAAAGATACTTAAATAGATTTACTCAGAAATAAATAAATATTAATTCTGAAGTGACATTATTCATGACAAAGACAAGAAATACAGTGATAAAAGGCAAACACTTTTTAGAAGGGCTATTTCTACTCTTGAAAGTCGCTATTTTCGTAATAGTTTTATGATAAATATTCTTTTAATAGTTATTAAAAACATAAAAGTACGCAGATCATTTATCTGAAAACATATTTTAGCAACTAAATACTAGCATTGTTGTACATTTTCACTGTTATCGTGTTTCAAATGGTAAATAATTCACAGCCACAGTGTTCGTTACAGTAACATGGCTGCCTGGCACGGCGAACTTTTTGTTACGCGTTCGGATTATAATTTTTTTAGTGGCGTTAGATGCGTTTGTTACAAATAAATAATGTGTTGTGTGAAAACCTAAAGGTATATGTGATAATGTTTTTGTGTTTATGAACCAAATAAGTAATGCAATTAATTAATATGTGATGAAATGTTTGTGTGAACGAGTGAAAAAAATAAAAAAGAAAAGGTGAGTATTTAGTACTTATTCATCATATTAATATGATAGCAAATTTTATAACTAACACAATGATATGCAATTTATGTGATATAATTATATTAAGGTGTCATAATAATTTTTTTCCGGTAACCTATGCCAATGAAAATTTGCAGCCACGTGACCTTTCGAGACTTGTGGCACTATGCCTTTGGTTTGATTGCATCTCAGGGTTTAGAAACATTCAAACAACAGGAAATACCTAAACAAGAATCATTCGTAGATTAGACAAAATCTTACCATGTGTGGCGATCGAACCCACAACATTCAACACAGTGATAAGCGGTGTGATAACAGCTCAAACCACTATGCCATACCTACGTGCAGTGGATATCAACGTATTGAAAAATATATCACACTCTAGGATACCTACCCGCAGCTACACCCACACATATGTTTGTATTTAACCGTTTCTGTTCGCTCCCGTGGAAAATACCGAAAATTCATGGTGCACATACCAAACAGCTTACGCCCAATGTTTTGGCTGTGCATTGTCAGTGAGAACTTTAAATTTAAACAGATTTCTAATTTATTTTTTGAGAATGAAGACATCAAACGCTTTTACTTGGTCCCAGTGTTGTAGAAGGTGCTTGTTCCAATGAAGTAAAAGAGACTACGTTGTCCCACGGCAACGCAGATCATTAATTTCCGTAGCCATATTCAATCTTGCGTATTTACACAGCTCGCCTCGTCTTACGTTGGACTTTGATCACGGATTGGAACAATTCACAAGCATCCAGGTCAAGTAAACAATGTTACCCTTAGAATAACACTCACTTCACTAAGTTACGATATTCACTTGACTGGCCAGTTGATGTGGAGGTTTGTGACACACACTGCTAAGCTTGAGAGTGTGGATTTGATTCCCTTCCAGGATACATTTTGTGTGATAAGCATGATGATTTGTCCTGTATCTGGCTGTAATAATAATTCATCTGTAATTTAAATTTAAAAAAAGCAGCGATAGCCTAGTGGAGCGGCCGACAGACTGCTACGCAGAGGGTCCGGTTTCGAATCCACGGCGCGCACCGAGGACTTTTCGGAGTTATGTGCGTATTAAATTGTTAATTATCGCTTGCTAAACGGTGAAGGAAAACATCGTGAGGAAACCTGCATATCTGAGAGTTCTCCATAATGTTCTCGAAAGACATGTGAAGTCTGTCAACCCGCACTTGGCCAGCGTGGTGGACTATGGCCTTATCCTTCTCATAATGGGATGAGGCCCGTGCCCAGCAGTAGGACAGTATAAAGGGCTGATGATGATGATGATGAATTTAAATGTAGTTAGTAATAGGCTATACTTAGTTTAGGATTAAATAACGCGTGTGATTTGTCCTAGAAAACACACTTTCTTACTCACACTAAATATTATAAATTCGAAAGTGTGTATGTATGTATACATGTATGTTCCGTTTTCACGCTATTACGGCTGAACCTATTTTGTTGAAATTTAATATAAATATATATTAGACAATGGAGACGGACATAGGCTACCATTATTTGCAAAAATTAAACTGGGAGGGATTGTAGGGAGGGTCAAAGTTTGTAGGGCACAAATCTAACTATCGGAAGTAAGAACGCATGCGCTGTAATAATTGACTGCGCATGTGCTATCGTATATCTGTCAGTACTCTGCCGCGTCAAACATATTAGCATATTAAAGTAAATATTAAAGTATCCGTACAATACAGAAGATATTTGTAAATCTGAATATAACGCGCGTGCGAAGCCACGGGCAAAAGCTAGTTTATAATATTATTAGCAATTGAATATGGATTTTCTAGTTCAAGTTAATTAGTATATCGAATATTTTTTAACTCTGGTGTTTCTAGCAACCGGACCCCGGCCTCTAAAGCAAAAAATCTTGGATGCAACCGGAAGTTATCTCAGCGTTAGCTAGGTCACGTAAACATTCCTCTTAGTATGACCTTCATTCCATTAAGTTACAATATTCATTGGCCCATTCAAATCATGAGGCTGTATTGCTAACCAGGATCGATCTATCCGCATCTGCAACGCTGCCCGGTTATAATCGAGTGGCTCTCAATACTGTGTTGTATTTGTAGGTAATAAAGCCACCCGGATTATTGGCCTTCTGTCTAGTTAGCTTGCATCCGGCTCGGTTAGGACTAGGTTGTAGGTGTATAACAATGTATTGATGATAGAATTGACGATGGTTATTAGATCAGAATGCATGCTATTCTAGGTTACACTAACCTTCATGCAAATAGGACAAATTGTGTTGTGAAACCTTTATTGATTTTTTTTATCTACGATTTATTTATGCGCCTATTTCTTTCTTATTGCTGAGATTAAAAAATATACAAGGCCTAGATTCACCATGTGTAAATAGTCATTATTAGCCAGATAATTCGAATTCAGAAAACCAGTATTCTTATCTGCCAATTAATTTAACGATTACTTTTCGGAGACTGGTTCAACTGGCCGTAAACATCATACTTACCAACCTTAAGACAAAACATTTTCCAATAAAAAATTCACAGAATTTAATCAGACGCAATAATATAACGATCTAATTGTTACTATAACGCGGTAAAAGAAACACATACTCCGTAAAAATATATCTACACAAACCCTCTATCGATGACATGCTCATGGGATACAGCGCGATGACAGACAGACGGACAAATGGACAGCATAAGCTTAGTAAGTGTTATATTTTTTTACGAATCGATGGTTCCTTAGGTTGGTACGAAGACTGCCTTTGAATTTGAAATATAATTTTTAATTAAACATGCTAATCTTATAAACTACTGCTTCGCCCGACATAAAACCTTTTTGCGTCTGATAGTCAATTTAATAAGGAAAGTAATAGGCGATAAAACCCCACATGAAGGAATGGTGCAGTAACTATAAACGTCAAAGAAATATTATGGCACAGGAAGGTCATTAAAAACATATATATTCGATGTAGGTTTCTAAATTACTAGCATTTGTAAAAGATTAAAAAAATATATTACTTTTATATTTTTATTCAATTTTGTGAGCTGTAATCAGGATATTTAATCGGTTATTTCCAATATTTTTTGGATTGGTGAGCATAAACAACCTCCAATCGCAAAAAAACATCCGTCCATCCGTGATGAACGCGCTTGGGACAAGGTCGAAATATGGACACCTTAAAAAACGACGCGGAAGTCGTGATTAATATGTCAAACAATAAAGTGTTTTCCGGAACATAGATAATGTCCTTTTGACAAACTATTCTAAATACGTGTATAATCACTGTGGATTAAAAAATATGAACCGGAAGCCCTTCGGTTCAGCTTTTGCTCGCCACGACATACCTAACGACGTAATTATTCAAACGGATCTAATTAAAAACAAACAAATACAAAGAAAACTTCCAAATTACTCTATAATCTTGTTACGCATCAGTTTTAATTCGTCGTACACAGAAATATTTAATTTGTCGTAAAAAGTCAACATGAGTTTAGCATAAAAATGCGATATATTGTCCTTTTAAGTAGTAAAATATCTGCCGGTACTCGGTAGTGTGTGAGTCATCAAACGATCCCCCATGTAATTCACCCCATGTCTCTTCCACATCGACGGTACCCCACGATAAGGAAACCGAGGGAACAAATTTAAATGAGAAATGCCTGGAAATGGCTCACGCTATTGTTGTACGGTACCCAAAGGGGAGATATCGGGCCCAATATCTTCCCAACTATTAGCATTGATATTTATTTTGTGTGAGAATTCAAAACAAGCTAGATACACGCTAAGTACGCCCCCGCACGAGCCGCCACCGATCTGTCCGACTGATTGATTAGAATAAACATAATATCGGACCGCAACCGATTGATTTTATCGTTCACGCATACACAAGGATTAATATCCGTGTTTATAAATTAGAAGACAGAATTACTGAAATGAAAATGATGAAACCAGTCTTAGGTCTCAACTTACATATATTAATAGTTTAATTCATATATCAAAAAGGGTCTGAAATATTTTTTTCGAGGGGGTTTTTTTTCTACTTTGATCTGATCAGTGCGAGACATACCTAATAGATTTTTAAATTTAGATAATATTGCGGCATTCAAGCGATTAAACCAACAAAAAGAGACAGATGCTTCACAAAATAAAAATTTTCCCTTTTCTCAACTAGTCTCCATAAGATAACTTTACACAGATAAGGAGAAAAAGAAACTATTAACCCTCATTTGACATATTTTTATTCGATATCTGAAAAGATCTTCTTCAACATCAATGCCTATCAGTTTTGAACAAATTTTAAGAATACTTTACTCCGACATGTTACGGATTTAACAGTATCCAACACTCACATTACCCAGCTGCGATACCATCCAACTACAGTACTACAGTTCAGTAATATACTCATGTTCGCCTTAACTTTAAGCGTTTATCTTTTTCAGTGACATAAAACATTAACTAGAAAGAACGTACAACAGACATAATAATTATCATTGAAATATTGTTCTCTTAGTGTGTGAAGTTGGTGTGTTGAACTAGTAGCCCGAGGGAAGTAAACAACAAATGCACGTTAAAGTTTTATTAAAACGCAGCGTACGAGTGCAAAGTTTTACTTATTACACTGACGTAGTGTTTAACGCAGAATTACTTTTTGAAAGATGTGCAGTCGGATGGCGAGCCACAGAGCTTTGGTATATTCAGCTTACAAATGCCAACTTGCCTAGGGATGAGTACGTAATCTTCTTCTGTATGAGTTACTATCCTCTCACAGAAAATGAGAAATACTTCAATTAATAGCATATGTGCTATTGCGTATAGGTCAGTAAGTAAGAGCGCCGTAGGCCTAGTTATCTACATACATTTATTCGCTATCCTACTTTTTCTCTCTCATTTACTCTCACAGTGAACAGTAGCTTGATAGATAGACAGATTAAATCTTTATTGAACATCAGTAAATATAATAATATGGGAGGCACGTAATGCCTTCGGTGGCGGTTCTTGTCTCGGGATATGAATCTATATATCCAGATAGATGGGCCTTGTCGAAGGCCTTCGGGCGGTCTATAAACTCCGATACCAGGGAGTAAATATATGAAATTCTATGATTAAAATGGATAACTTAAAACTAGTAGTACATGCTCTTGAACCACAAGTTTGATATAATTTATGCCCGGTCTTTGATTCGGTGCCCGCAATATACGATTTATTACAGACAACCTGGTGTATTGAATTTGTATTCTCAGTGTCGGTACTCCTGTAAGATGATTATAAACAAACAAAGTCTAAGTCAAAGACAAAATAACCTTCATGGAATAGAAACGAAACGTAACGTGTACGTTTGACAGCTTATAAAAACCAAGAAAATAAAATAAATATAAATAATAGTACCTTATAAATACAATATCATATAATATACCAAATAAACAATAGCAAAAATTTGCAATATATTTAACCTAGTTCACAACGAGTTCCAATCAATGATATTTGTTCAGTTTACGATTCCAAAAGCTAACTGTCATGTGTACACCACATTCCCATTGAAATTATTTTAAAGCCGTTTGCATCAAAGTCAGAAGTGCTACAATAGCACGAGAATAACTCGCTTTACGGTCGTATAAGAGAAGCAAATACGACAAGATACCAGGAAACAGCAAACAGGACGGTGCCACTGCACCCAAAAAGTCTGGATGCCCGCATACAACAATCTGTGGATTCAATTTATAAACAACAAATCTTTGACAGTTTATGCGTATATGTCTATATTGTAAATATGTTTTATTGTATATTTTATTTGTAATTCTTTTTTGAAATAAATTGCATGCAAGACCGTTATGGCGATACGGATGTGAGTGCCAGTCAACCTGCCACGTCACTGACTGGTCTGGTGCGTTGTCCGGATTGTTCCCAGGACCGCTTTTTCAAAGGTAAGCGGGGCCTGAAAGTGCATTTTGGTAAAGTACATAAATCCCAGAATGTACTTCCAGGCCCTTCAATACTTTCACAATCTGGATCAGGAGAAATTTTATCTAAATTAAAACATTCGGTTCCGATTATTAAAAGAATTCCCCGTGGGGCAAGACCATCAGTGTCAAAAAAATTGGCTGAATGCATAGGTCTTGTCGTAAGGGAGAATTCCAAAACGGCCTGGGAGCAATTATTGACATTCCCTTATAGGATTTTACATATTGATAAAATCAGGCAGCCCAAAATTCATTAACATCCCAAATTAAGTATAATTGTCAAATTTCGGCCAACATTTTAGACCCTACATTCACGTTATACAAGCATAAATCACTCTATCAATATGTGGAATCGAAATTAAGGGATGGTGACATACGGGGCGCGTCTAGACTATTATTCAGTAGTGATGTGGTGGCGCCTTGCTCTCCAGAGACGCTTGCGGGTCTGAAGAGCAAGCATCCAGCGCCCATTAATGATCTCTCCTTTCCTGAAGCTCCCGACAGTGAATCAGAACACCTGATCACCACGGCCAAGGACGTGTTAGCAGCAGTTTGCTCCTTCCGGAGTGGCTCGGCAGGTGGCCTTGATGCCTTGACACCACAGCATCTTAAAGATCTTGTGTGTGCAAGTGCTGGGGTGGCTGGCGATACACTCTTGAAGGAGTTGACTGCGCTAGTCAATATGATGCTCTCCGGTAATGTGGACGATGCCATCATTGACATCTTGTATGGGGCGAATCTATGTGCCCTTAACAAGAGGGATGGTGGTATTCGTCCCATTGCCGTGGGTTGCACATTTCGGCGTATAGCAGCCAAGATATGCTGTAAATTTTACAGCAGGGAGCTAACATAAAAATTCCAACCCCTACAGCTAGGTTTTTTTTCCAAAGGGGGTTGTGAGGCTGCTATACATGCCCTTACCACGTACCTTGGAAGTGGTGATGGAGAGGTCATTTTGAAGGTTGACTTGAAAAACGCCTTCAATTCAGTGAATAGGGACATCTTGTTGACACAAGCAAAATTAGAAACCCCCAAATTTTTTAAATTTCTTTGGCAATGTTACAGGTATCCCACAAAATTACTATATCAGGACAATCTTTTGGAATCTGCAGTTGGATGCCAACAAGGTGACCCTCTTGGACCAGTCATTTTTAGTTTAGTTATACAACCCATTATTCGACAAATAAATTCTAAATTTAATGTATGGTTTTTGGACGACGGGACCCTGGGGGGCGAAGTAGACATAGTATTGCAAGATTTGACTTATCTTAGAAATAAATTCGCTTCTATTGGTTTGGAACTAAATTATAGTAAATGTGAGCTGTTTGTAAATACAACAGACTCCACAAAAAAACATTCGATAATATCAAAATTTAATAATTTGGCATCAAACTTAAAAATTGTTGATAAGACTTCTCTCCGCCTCCTGGGTTCTCCAGTATTTGAAGAATCTTTCGATTCTTTCTTAGAGGAAAAAATACAAAATTTTTGTGAAATTTCTGATCGCTTATTCAAAATTAATATTCATTCGGCTTATACCATTATTCGATATTGTCTTTTCGTCCCAAAATTCACACATGCCTTAAGATCTTCCCAACTTTGGAAAAACAAATCACTTTTAGAACAAATCGACAAAATTATCCAAATTACTTTAAAGAGAATATTAAATGTGGATTTGAACGACCGAGCCTGACTACAAGCGTCTTTGCCCATACGTCTAGGTGGGCTCGGTATACGCAAAATTTCTAGTGTTAGTTTACCGGCGTTTCTATCTTCGGTCCACAGCACGGAAGAGTTAACTAGGAAAATTTTATTACCTACTCTAGTTAACTCAGAAGTGTTGTGCAAAACCGAAGCTATAAACGCCTGGAAAATGGCGTGTCCAAGCACTGATTTTCCTACCAACCTATTCTCCCAAAGACAGTGGGACGCGCCGCTTTGTAACATAGTAAGAAAAAGTCTTTTGGATACATCTCTTAATGTTACAGAGCGTGCTCGCTTGCTGGCTGTGGGAGAGTGGGAATCCGGTCTATGGCTTCAAGCACTACCATCGTCTAACACAGGAACCATGTTGGACGATGAGACATTCCGTATTGCCACCTGTCTGCGTTTAGGTGCTCCGTGTGTTTCTCCGCATCGATGTCATTGTGGAGAAGACGTCGATAGCCTCGGACACCATGGGCTATCTTGCAGCAGAAGCGCTGGTAGAATTCCTCGTCATGCCCATCTAAATGACATAATCCGTCGTGCTCTTGTCGCGTCTGGCGTACCAGCTGTACTTGAACCAAATGGTTTGGTACGTGACGATGGTAAGAGACCTGATGGTATGTCATTGTTGCCTTGGAAAATGGGTAGGCCTTTGGTGTGGGACGCAACCTGCGTAGACACCCTCGCGCCATCACATGTTCCAAGCACGGGAGGCCACGCCGGCGCTGCTGCTGCAACTGCGGAAACTCTCAAACGGCGCATATACTGTAATTTAGTGAGTAATTACGTGTTTGAGCCGTTTGGGGTGGAAACGCTAGGCTCATGGGGTCCGAGTGCTCGTTCTCTATTCCGGGAAATTTCTAAACGATTAATCGACGTCTCACGTGACCAGAAGGCTGGTTTATTCTTTGCTCAAAGAATCAGCATTGCCATCCAGCGTGGCAATGCTACCAGCCTTCTGGGCACGTTAAGCCGTATACAGACTTTGCGAGGCATGCGCTGCGCACGGCGCACAGCGCATGCCTCGCAAGGTGTGTACCTTTATATTCGTGGCGAGGCATGTGCTACGCACGTGCGAGGGCGAGCCAACGAGTGTCGGCAAATGCTACAAGATCAAAGTGCCTCAGTGCGAGCATTACATTAGTTGTGGACGGTGCCGCGCATGCCCGTTCGAGCTGTGCGCCGCGTACAATATTCACGTACGCCTCGACTGCGAAAATGAAACTGCGTTTGTTCGGGCCATACAGCGCGAAGCGCATGCTCGGGCCGATCCAACCCACACAGCAGCATTCAAGATGGCACCTTTGCATCGCGTGCGCGTATCCGCTGCTGCTTTTATAATATATTTTATTTTCTCGAGATTTTTCCTTCTATAAGATCCTAGAAGATTTTTTTTTTTCAGCTCAGCGACGGTTACATTACTTCATTCGCAATTAAATACCATATGTCTTCTCTTTTGTTTTTATTATCTTAATATATAAAATCCTTGCGTTACTGACTGACTGACAGACACGCTACAGCCGAAACTATTGGGGGCAGGAAGCTGAAATTTGGCATGTTTGTTCCTTGGGGACCGTAGGGGTGCACTAAGAAGGGATTTCCCGAAATTCCCACGGGATCTGCCAAAACGGGTCAATTTAAAAAAAATGCAGGCGTAGCTGCTGGCGTCCTCTAGTAATATAATAATGATGTTTTGGACAATCGGTTATTTTCGTATAATTCAAATTGTTCGTTCATGATGCGTGCAAACTAGGGGTCGCAATATCGGCCCACTTTCTCAATATCGGTATTTTCGATATTGAACATTTTATAATTCCGGAATTCGATATTTTCGATATTCTCGATACTAGAAATCAGACGAATGAAAAGCGATGAAAAATGGGGAAAAAGGTCTCTAAATTAAATTAAAAAAAATATTGAGATCAAATAAGAAAATTACTATGACGACTACACGAATACCTGTTACTACTCCAGCCACTGACCCTACAGCTGGATTGACCCGACACTATACCGAAGATATCCCGGACGTCAGCATGCACGAGACAAGTGTAGCCCTAGAACAACTAAAAGACAACAAGGCACCGGGTGATGACGGAATAACTACAGAGCTTCTGAAAGCTGGCGGTACACCTGCTGTGGAAACGCTTCGGAAGCTATTCAATTACGTCATACTCGAGGGCAAAACGCCACAGACATGGCACAGAAGTGTGGTGGTGCTTTTCTTCAAGAAGGGCGACAAAACCCTTTTGAAGAACTACAGACCCATCTCACTTCTGATTCACGTCTATAAGTTGTTTTCTAGGGTCATCACGAATCGTCTCGAGAGCAAGCTAGACGACTTCCAGCCTCCCGAACAAGCCGGATTCCGTAAAGGCTATAGTACCATAGACCACATACATACGCTGCGGCAGGTTATACAGAAGTCCGAGGAGTATAACCAGCCTCTATGCTGGGCGTTTGTGGACTATGAGAAAGCCTTTGATTCGATTCGATTCGATTCGTGGAGATTCGAACCTGGGCAGTGCTGCAGTCTCTCCAACGGTGCCAAATTGACTATCGATTTGTCGAAGTGCTGCGTGTTTGGACCAAAACGCTACCATGTCAGTCCGCCTCCAGGACCAGAGCTCAAAACCTATTCGGCTACAGCGAGGGGTGAGGCAGGGAGATGTTATATCTCCGAAACTCTTCACCGCTGCGCTGGAAGACGTTTTCAAGCTTCTGGACTGGGAAGGACTCGGCATCAACATCAACGGCGAGTACATCACTCATCTTCGATTTGTTGATGATATCGTAGTCATGGCTGAGACCATGGAAGACCTCAGCACAATGCTCGATGGCCTCTGTAGAGTCTCCCAACAAGTAGGTCTTAAGATGGACAAGACGAAAATCATTTCTAACGTCCATGTCGTACCTACTCCTATCCAGGTTGGGAACTCCACACTCGAAGTTGTCGTTAAGTACATCTGCCTGGGACAAATGATCCAATTGGATAGGTCCAAACTTCGAGAAAGAGGTAATTCGTCGAATCCAACTCGGTTAGGCGGCGTTCGGGCAGTTACGGCGTATCTTCACGTCCGATATCCCATAGTGTCTCAAGACGAAAGTCTTTGACCAGTGTGTGTTGCCAGTGACGATCTACGGCGCTGAGACGTGGTCGCTAACTATGGGCTTCATCCGAAAACTCAGGGTCACTCAAAGGGCGATGGAGAGAGCTATTCTCGGAGTTTCCCTACAAGATCGAATCAGAAATTAGGAGATCCGCAGGAGAACCAAAGTCACCGACATAGCTCTCCGAATAGCCAGGCTGAAGTGGCAATGGGCAGGGCACATAGCGCGAAGAATCGATGGCCGTTGGGGCAGGCGGGTTCTGCAGTGGCGACCACGTACCGGGACGACGCAGCAGGGGTAGGCCTCCCGCAAGGTGGACCGACGATCTAGTTAAGATCGCGGGAAACGGTTGAATGCGGGCGGCTCAAAATCGGTCTGTGTGGAGAACCTTGGGGGAGGCCTATGTCCAGCAGTGGACGTCTCTAGGCTGACATGATGAGGTAAATCAAGAAGGCATGTCTATCATGAAATGACATAAAACTATATAACAAAAAGTAATAGTTACGGATCAATATCAGTAGATAATTACTGGTAAAATAGTAGCGACGAATACTCGCAATATTACCTTATTTGGCGCGCTAGACGCACTCACCGCAATACCACAGTCTTATTATTATTTATTATTCTTAATACATTCGCATGCACGGGTAATAGCGCGCTTCGAATGATTGATTTTGAAGAAGTAATATAAATGAAATTCATTGGTAATGATTATTTGAAGCAATGTCGTAAATATCGAAAATCCCGGTTTTTACTAATCTAATATCGATATTTTCTGGCACAATATTTTGTCCGATATTCCGATATTTTCGATATTCGATATTCCGATATTCATGCCCTAGTGCAAACATCACTTGTAGCGATGCGGACACAACCGTCCAAACGCAACGCACTGCTCGCAATGAGCCGGCGCACACGCGCGGCTCGCACGCGCGCGTCTGTGCGTAGCACATGCCTCGCAGCAAACATGAAGACCGACAAACGAGGCGTTTGCTTCGTACGCGATGGCTCGACCCGAGCATATGTTGGTATAGTTTTTCAACACGCACGCCTCAAACAGAGGCATTCGTTGTGCGCCGTTCGTAGCGCATGCCTCGCAATGTCTGTATCCACCTTTACCCGATGACATTGATGCGCAGGCATTTTACGACGCCTAAACCTTGTAAATATTTTCACTTTTAGATTTGTTTTATGTTTTTTTGTATTAGATTAGGTTAGATTAGATTAAGCTTCAGATACAAAATTATGTTTTATTATTATGTCCCTAGAAATTAAGCTATAAATAAAAACTGACAAAACTGTCTGATAAAAAAAAAGACCTTCATGGAATCTATAAAAAGAGTTCAATGTCTTATTAAGTTGACACAAATAAATTATGACGAAACAAAGTCTATGCTGTTAACTGTTAAGGAGTTCCCTCCCTGAAACAGGTAATGGATGTAGAATCAAACCATGCTCATCATAAAAATGTATTGTTATCAGGATCGTCCCTACAGATTTATACCAAATGGCAAATCCGCAGGACGATGGAAACTTTACGTATGATTTTAATAATACTTACAAAACTTGGTCGATAAACTAAGTAGTGTAATAAAATATTGATACGAGT
This sequence comes from Euclidia mi, assembly GCA_944739405.2. Taxonomy (NCBI): domain Eukaryota; kingdom Metazoa; phylum Arthropoda; class Insecta; order Lepidoptera; family Erebidae; genus Euclidia; species Euclidia mi. The sequence continues at coordinate 41,818,220 of OX123183.2, read as the reverse complement.
ATATCGCAGCCATTCTTTGAACCAGGCTGATCATCAGGCGAGCCACTATCTCGACAGTCATATTCATAAGATATATGTTATGTTGAAAGATGCGCATATATTGGCGAACTGCCGAAACTACCACTTTTCCTTTATTATTGTTTCTATTCTGCGGAAACTTAGGGTACAAATTTACAAGCAAACTTGACCAGTTCTATGAGATTAATGAATATCTATGACTGTTGTTTGTGCTACTTGGCCAACTTCAATATTGCTCGTTCGACTTTAGAATCGGAACTTTTGCTAAATACTGTGCACTTTATGACTTTCAACACTGTATTTTCAATGCAGTTCCGAGGCGAAATAGTTCCACTTTGTACAAATGATTCGAATTTGTTAGATAAGAGTGTTGTGTTCGTGTGCCTAATGTATAGTCTGTGTAATAAGGTGTATGTGTGGTTGGTTTGTTGTGGCTTTACGTGATTATGCGTTGTGAAGCGTTTAGCGTACTAATACAATCAAGAGTATTGCTTTTCAGAGAACAAAAGCACTGATTTTGAGTCATAGAATAACTAAGTGATATCCTATTAATATACAGGTAAGCCACGTCTGCTAGATAATATGATTAATACCCCATCTTATGCATAGCGGCTCCTGGGTTCCAGAGTGGTTGTCGTCGACCACAAACGAGACGTAAGATTGTGAAGATAATCTAAATTTATACGTTACGTACGTCACTGAGCAAAAGACAAACATTTGTTGTTTTTATTCTTTCATACAAAATAAATTAGCTCTCATCAGTCTCTCCGCGACCACGCTCGGTGCAAGACGAGCGAAACGTTGGAAACAAATAGGTATTTATACCTTAAATAAGTTAATTGGACGCGATTAAGACCCGCTAATTTATTTTGTATGATGTATACAAAACGCGAAAGTCGATTTAAAATCGATTTTTAATTTATTTATTTTTCAAATATTGATTAAGAGTTCGAATGCTACACATAATGGGTACACCTACGTGAACTTCTATACTCTAAAATTTTACATGGTACATAATTATGAATATACTCATAGTCGCCCCACGTTGGGTGCCAATGATGTTTCCTGGAATTATGTTAATAACATACAATATACCTATAACACTGAGCAAGAAACCTCATTAAAGAGATTGTCCTTCAAATAAATCAGTACTGTAGTTGGTTCTATATGTAATTAATAATAATAGATGACAATGTATAGTGTATTTGAGTAAATTTGATGGTAAGGTAGTGGGCGGCAGCGCAAATAAACAGTGGAGATAAACATTGTTTAATATTATAAACACCTGTATATTGGGACAAACATAATGACAATAATTTAATGTAGGTAAAGTTATAAGCTTTCAGGTAGAGGCTAAGCGTTAAAGCATATTCATCAAAATTAGCGATAGTCTAGTGGAGATATCAACAGTCTGCCATGCAGAGGCCATCGGATCCGAATCCACGGCGCGCAACAATAACTTTTCGGATTTATGTGCGTATTAAATTGTTAATTATTGCTGGCCCCGTACCTCGGAGAGCACGTACAGCCGTTGGTCCTGGCTGACATGAAGATCTTTGACAGTCGCCATAGAGAGTCAGTACCTATGAATGAAATGACGCTATTCTAAACCATGGAACATACCTAAATATTCCTTTGAGTTGCGGAGATTAGACAGGTAGTCGCTCTGCGGAAAAGCTAATACTCAGTCGAATCCGGTTAGACTAGAAAGCAGACCCTGGTTTCTAACTGGGATAACGCTAGGAGGATGATGACGCTGAGAAATGATAAACTATTATTGAACATTCGCAATATGTACAAATAAGTTTAAAAAAATGTAATGCTTCTCAACCACATCACGGCTGCATCAAATGCGTATCTAATTATTTGGTACTTTAAAAAGTCAAAATCACTTCAAAAGTCTATGTGGGCTTTTAGTTTATACTGCGTTCATATAAAAGAACAGATTGTACTGATCTTCTGTTACCCCATTTTTCTTTGTACTGTTGTGCAATATTTACAATGTTTTGTAATTATAAAATAGAAATACTTTTACATTTCATAGACATCATTGCATTATATTGTTTCCACTAAACCTCAATTCTGGTAAAATATTTGTCTTATTCGCCAGCGAACCCTTACCTCTAGGGTGAGCTAATACATTCGGAACCTTTATCTTACATTAATTTTATGACCCACACGACACCCATGGGACGCGAACGCGAGGTGTATTCTCAGAACAGGTCGTATAACACGCACGATAATTCGACCAAGAACCACCAATTCAAGCGAAACTTCTTAAAAGCGTTACGATCGTAAAAAATGGAAGGCACTCCATAGATTATATTACTAGTTCTGACTTCGGTATTGTTGTATTTCGGTGTACCTGCTAGCCCTGTTGCAGGTTTGATGCTCGCACAGCTGAAATATTTGTGTGTGTTCCTTTGTTTTGTTGTAAAAGACAATTAAAGCCTTCAGTGGAATAAATCATATATGGCTATCAACTTTACAAACATGGAACAATTGTTTGTGCATCAAGTAATGGATCAAACCCGCAGAAATCGAAACAACGAAGCAGCCGCCTCCAACTGACAACTTATAAGTGTTTAAAACATTTCAAGATTCTTTTGGGTGGAATTTCAAAAACTAATTTAATTTCCTTGACAACTCACGTTACATCCACTACATAACCATAATATAAAGTACCTAATTCCAAAACATATAAAAGTCTGCTAGAGCTCAAGATACGTAGCAATTACAAAATAGTGTTCTCCAGGTCACAACACAAAAGACATTTACAATATAAAGACCACAACAGAGAAACTGTACGTCTAATCAACGGTCTTATAATTGACTAGAGGACGCCAGCAGCTACGCCTGCTTTTTTTTGAAAATTTACCCGTTTTGGCCGATCCCGTGGGAATTTCGGGAAATCCCTTCTTAGTGCACCCCTACGGTCCCCAAGGAACATACATGCCAAATTTCAGCTTCCTGCGCCTAATAGTTTCGCCTGTAGCGTGTCTGTCAGTCAGTCAGTAACGCAAGGATTTTATATATTAAGATTAGTCGTAGAAGCTAATTCACAAGCCCGAGCTCACCGACCATGTCTGCTGTTACTATTCATAACCGGTGCCCCAATAAACCAATAGTTCGTTTGGAACTCCACTTTGAAAGGAATACACAATGGACTGGTTAAATTCGCACATTTACAAAACGTATAAAAAGGATTTGAGCACGCATTTTTGTTGTGGCCACATCACGGACAAAAGTGCGCTTTGTGTGACTACAGAGAGACTATAATGTGAATGTGAAAATCACTAGCTGTCAATTTTCACTTAAACATTTATTTAAAAGAAAATTTACGTTTACTTGTAAGTCTTGAAATACAATTTATATAAATCAGCATAAGGTGTTCTTTTATTTTTTATGACCATTAAGAAAATATTGAGTCTTCAGATTCTCGATAACATTGCAAACCAACGTTTGCCTTAAAACTGAAAGAAAACGCTAATATTAGTAACATATCCATCTTGTCCACAATAACTGTTTTTTATTCTGAATCTCCTTTAATCACAGCATGAATTAATACTTACGACATGTACATTTTATAGAGTGTTACCATATAAAAGCGCTTCAATGGATTCATAATAGAATTTCAAATATTATCCGTGTACAGCATAAATTTAATTTAAGCCGGCAAAAGTTTGTGTCACCGTGAAAAGGCTTCTGATTCTGTTAAAATGTACGCCAAGTTTTTGGATAATATCAAGTAAAATAAAGTACCTACCTGGTCTACTCTCTTACGCATACAACGGCCCATAGTTACTTATTTTGCTAGAAATCTATGGCATTAATGGTACTTATCTTTAAATACTTACGACCTTAGACTTTACAGACCAAATTAAAAAAAAATGTGGCATATACATCTAATCGTTATCCTATCTACCTTAGTCATACATAGATTCACGCCTGTTTCCCGGAGGGGTAGGCCGAGACTACGGAACGCCATTTGCAACGTTCCTGACTCCTCTCTTGCTTCATTCACTCGAATCGAAATAAATAATCCATAACTCATAGTAAATTAATAACCAATTATGTCCATATCGCACAGTCAAAGGTTAATTTTAAAAACGTTAAATATCTGTTAGTTATGTACATAATTTACACGCTTTATTGTTTAGTATTGTACTAATTTGTTACATTGCGTGTCCCACCAAACAAAATTGATATTATCGACCAAACGCTAAATAGGGGCAATATCCTTTGTGCAACTAATATAAATTATGCAGCAACCGACTGCGTCCGTAACTAGAGTATTTATCTACATAGATTCTAGACTCTTCTATTAAAGGGAAGGCAAGTAGAAACTCCATTTAATATGATGTAGGCGTGTAACAAGTAACAATAAACAATATTACCTCCATATTAAGAAGGTAGTGCTACAATTCTGACATATTACTTTGTGCAAAATGTTGGGAGTGTTGTTATTCCTCGTACGAATATTATACACTGTTAATTTGTGTAATGGCATTGTACTGGCTGCCCTGTAGACCAATTAAATGGTTAATTTCTTCACATTTACATAAAATGTTATCTTCGCGAAATTGTTTCGTGACTCACTTAATTGTTTGAAGTGGTTAACTAATAAACACAATGTAGCAATATACAATGTTATAGTATTGTAAATAAACTGTTACAATAAAATGGTATGCAATCTGCAAATCTGCTTACAATTTTCTTTTCATATCAAACAAACTTAGCTTTGTTGCGCATTGCTTAGTTAAATGTTTATCATAAAGAAAATGAAGAAACAATTCTAAGTAACACGATGTCTACACAAGTCAAGAATATTTTATATTATGCTACTATAGACGTTACGTAATAAATATTTTAATTCCATATTAGAGACTTTTATACTTACTCAACTTTTACGAGAATATTTTAATATAGTATATTAAAATATTCTTCAAAAGAATAAATTTGATGTAGACAACATCGAGTACGCTCACAGTTCCATAATGATAAGCTAATTTAATTAATTTGGAACAAAGTTAGAGCCGCATGTAGTTTCCTAGAATAAATGGTCAATTAACCTATGTAAATTGAATAATTTTAAAATATCCCCGGCACGGGCCATGACAAGGGTAGCGGAGGTGAACATTGTAACTAGTTTGACCCGGCAGCCACCTCGCCGCTTTTCTGATTAACAAAACTTTGCGGCCACCGCCCAGTCGACAGTTTCATAAATGTCCTGCATTAAAAGTTTTCAACTTAATAATATACTAGTTAAGTTCCAGGGTATGGCTGACGTCTTGAGGTGGCTAACTCGGTGTCTGGTTCAACAAGGTTACTACAGCGCAGATGTCAGCGGCAACCACTCAAACTGACAGCGCCCACCGGAGTCGCCGCCGCGCGCCACTTACCTCTCAGACGCTCGACTCCATTTAAACAAAAATTCAAAAGTAATTACAATTTACCTTGTCCAATGATTGCTAAATAAACCCAACTTTAAGACCCAAATTTCACTGGAATATGTAAAGCATAATAATTTCTAAGTGGGTTTTAGTAGGCATTAGCCGAAGCAACGGTTTAATGTTTTAACGAATACTAACTCCTACTTGAACATTTAGATAGGTATTGATCGACAGACAGCTATAATTTTAGACAGTATCTGTGTAATTGCTGTGTTATGCAAAATTGTATGGACAAGGAAGCTCTCGTGAAGAAAATGCGGTATCGAGGGCGTTACACCACAAGTTCCATTACGGCACAATTAGGTCTGGAGTATAACGGTATCTGCGCTGCCGTACCTACTAATTTTAATTGGGAACCATCCAGCGTATGAATATAGCAATAGAGGTCGCTTAATTGCCGAGATTACTTGTGCGTACACGCCCATAGGTCTTAGTTAATTTAAATGGCGCCTAAATGAAATACAGCGTGAGTTGCGTGGCAAACAACGCACAAGTAACTCAGCCATTACTCGTCCGTCTCGTTTGTATCAAGCTGAATCTTTTATAAAGACGAGGCGTGTCCCGCCGCCGCGGCGCCGCCTCTAATGATGATTTACTCGCGCGAGTGCCCACGGGTGGTGTAATTTTCCCTTAGTACGACTAGACTACACACACACACACCATCCTGTTGTCCGAACCAAAGTGAAAACAAATGAAGAAACGCCTCCGTTTAATCATTCATTCGTGCGCGCCACGTGAGGCGGCTTCATTGAGATTTATTTTGCCTTTTATCGGTCAAGCGCTCGAGGCAGTTACTTATTACTCCGACCTTCTGCCATCTACCTGCTACCAAAGAACGTCTACGAGCAGCCTCGAATTATACGCGCCAGCAATAAATATGTAATCAATATATTAATTAACTTTCACGATTGAATTAAGCATAAAGTATTACCTCTTACCTTTATATATATTTATAACCCTGTAGTTGATTACCTACTTTGCTGCGCCAATTTACAGAGAAATATGCACCAAATAGAATTTCTATTCGAGGTACCTGTCAAAAGCGTATTTATCACATTCCTATTGTCAGATATTTTTGGTATGGAACGGTTCGGTATTTTTAAATTTCATGACAAATGAATGGGTATTGTTGACGGTGGTACGTGGTACGCGGCGAGTGGCGAGTATGGCGGGCTCGCTCGGCGCGGCGGTGTGTTTTGTTTCTTTTATCGAGTGGAGGGTGCGGGCTCAGGGCGCGCGGGTCGGACCAACTCGCCTTAATTAACGCAGGCCCGAAGCGAATATTAAATGTTCGCAAATAGAGTTATTTGTCCATATGTTGGTCGTGCTTTACGTGAACCGCAACCAGACAATAAATGAGATATCCTCGCTTTGTACAATTGAGTTGTACGATCCGAGGCTAGTTACCCGGGGCCAGCAGCCGGTACTAACTAAATATTTAGTGCTCGCTGATGTGGTTACGATTTGTGCGGTGCTCCGCTACCAACACAATAATTACTTACACAGAAGCTACGTCCATGAGTCAATTTGCCACGAATAAAATTAAATTACTCCGTTATTATCATATTGGCTTTGAGGACAATGGGTGTTTATGTATGGGACGTGTATTCACTGACCCACTTTGTGCCCTATCAATGTTTTGTTAGAATGTAACAGACTGAATATATGTAGGTATGTAAAATTCACATAGAGCGTGCTTAAAACTTAGTTTCGAATTCTGATTTTAGTTTTGCTGTGCCGAATACGGATACTCATTTAAACGACGGCAAAAGATTTCTTTGTGCAGACAAAAATACTCCAACGTGGAAAATTAGCATGACCTAAACCGTTGGAATAAGGGACACGAAAAGAATAAGGTGGTAATTTGGCGGGCAATATCAAGGAGTTCATTCACCTCACCTGACTGAAAATATATAGGTAAGGATCATAATAAGGTCACCAGACTTTTGTTTGTCACATCTTACGATGTTTGTTAAGTCTCAGTCTCCCGTGAAAAAGGATTATCCCTGTTGAGCACACTATTTATGAAAAAAATCTTAGCTACAGTAAGAAGTTCAGTGAACCACTTAAAACTTGCGGATTATTGTCACGTCTAAGATATTACAAAACTTATGAAAATATACTAAGTAGGTACTTGGCTATTAGCTTCACATTATCTTCTTTCGTTTTTTTGATAGACTGACAGACAACGCATGGCTGAAACTACTGAGCGCAATAAGCTGTATGTATCATCATGTCAGCCTAGAGACATCCAGTGCTGGACTTAGGCCTCCCCCAAGGATGATTAAAATTCACATAAGTATGTATATGAAAGTCTACTTCCATTCCTAAACCTTTTACATATACTTTTTGTAATTGCAATTTGCAGTAAATAGTTCGATCGTAGTCTTGAAAGCTTGTCAAAATATTTTTTTTAATATGTCAAAGTCCATTCGGACTTGTTGCAATTGCAATAAATTCAAACGCCGCTTAGTTTTTTCCTACTCCGTCAGCGCTCCGCCTCCTTTTCCCTTTCCCATCCTATAGGACGGCATTTGTGACTTGTCTAGAGTTACCTCTACCGCCGCCTACCGCTTACCATCAGGTGATCCGTCTGCTCGTTTGCCTCCTGGTACTTGCATTAAATAAACAGTTATTTCAAATAAATTTATATTAAACTAAATGAATTAATTTTTATTTTTATGGATACACAATTATTTGGTTACGCGGCTTAATATGAAACTATCCATAAACTATCTATTACTGAGAAATTGGCACGCCTTGTGTCAATCGATTATGAAATAACTAATGTCATCGTTTTGAATATGTTTTTATTTACATGACAATATTTGCAATCCATTTTATGTCCTATCGAATACCAAAAAAGACCTGTAATTTTTGGCGGCAACGTAATTTATTAATTGAATGTGGAAATTAACTTTCTTTCAAATAAGAGTACTTTTAGTAGGTAAACACTTACTTACTCCTAGCATAGGTGTCCAAATTAAGACAGTGTTCAACCTCGAGCGCATGAGATTGCAGCTTTGAGCTACGCCACAAACTATTGTCAGACAATTCTAACTATCATTCAGATTCAGTTGGGCTCTTGTCGAGGAACAGGGGTACGAGGGTACAATACTTAAGAATTGCTATAGGTACCTACTGTGATTTGTACCTACACATCTAACATCTTAAGACAATGGGAGTATGTATGTAAGGCCGACCTCACATTAGGCGTGCGCGTTACTTGAGCGGGCGCCCGGCGTGCGCTTGGCGTTCACTCTGTAGTACAAAGTGAACGCCGAACGCACACTCAAGAAACGTGTATGTATGCTCCATGTGCAAGAGGTCTTAGTGTAGAAGAGTCCAATAAGAAATAAGTCTAAAAATAAACTAAGCATTGAAACAAGGTCTCTTAAAAAAGTAGACCTTTCATGAGAAAAACTAACCAAGAAAACTCATTGTCAACTAGATAGATAGAAAAATTGTATTTACGTACAAAATTAGTAAATAAATACAATGTTAGTTCATAAACTGGTAACTAGATAAGGCTAACTTTAGTTTTTTTTTTTTTTTTTTTTTTTTTTTTTTTTTTTTTTTTTTTTTCAACTCCCGCACTAGGACTAAATCCTGTGTCGCGGGGGACTTTACAAACATACAACTAACGGACACAATGAACACCCAGACTCGAGACAACAATTTATGAATCACACAAAGTACTTCGCGCAGTGTCAAGCGGCGAGGCGGCCGCTTAAACCACTACGCCAACCGTGCAGTTTAGTTATCTTAATATATAAAATCCTTGCGTTACTGACTGACTGACAGACACGCTACAGCCGAAACTATTGGGCGCAGGAAGCTGAAATTTGGCACGTATGTTCATTGGGGACCGTAGGGGTGCACTAAGAAGGGATTTCCTGAAATTCCCACGGGATCGGCCAAAACGAGTAAATTTAAAAAAAAGCAGGCGTAGCTGCTGGCGTCCTCTAGTAATTATATATAAATATATCATAATTTTCAGAATAAGTTAATTCAAATAAACCTAAACAATAATGAAAACGCTACCTCTCACGTTACTATCTTGGAACTCTAAATATGGTGAAAATTGCGGTCTTCTAAAATCAAGAAATATCTTATAATAAAGAATTACCTAAACATGACGGAAACATGTTACATGCACATACCTAATAGTAAGAAATAGCCTGTGGATGAGGGCAATTTAATCCCAAACATGCTTGTCTTCCATATACTACATATGTCTAGCCTGCAATTAATAGTAGCGTATATCTTGCAATTTAATAACAAACCTTACAATTACATTTAGGATAGTGCTTGCCAGAGCGTATACGTTTATTTTTATTGTAGAAGTACAGGCACTTCTACAATAAAATAAACGCTTTGAAAACAGATTACTTTATTTTTCAGCCGCGATTTCAGCACTAGGTACTAGTTTATCATTATTTCTTGTATTCAAATTGTGTATACCTCGCTCCCTTAGAGAATAATATTGGTTTTGGAATACATAAATATGATTTGAATACATATTTCTTTAAATTTCTGTTTAAATAAATATACTTATAAAATAAACATAACTCGTAGATTTACTTTCCAGAACAAGGATGGATACAGACTAAATAAACACACAATTAAAAGTTAGTGAATAACTTACTACATCAGCGTAAATTCTGTTTGAAAGGTAACTACAAGAAGGACTACTAATGAGAGGTAGTATAGAAAGTTAAAAGTTATTAATTATAAATTTAATATAAGCTTGCTTTAAGCACATATATATACGTATATCTGCTTACTAGTCTAAACAAATTTGACAGAATGTACCTACACAGAGCTACTGCCATCTGACCTCTGCAACCCTCCATCGCAATGACCAGTGTCAGTAGGTATATTTAAGGGCACTAACTAGCAATCGACTGCTCAAGATCTTCATGACAGATGTGCCCGAGAGCTTGATGGTAGGCGTAGGTAAGCGATAATTGACAATTTAGTACGCACGTAAATAGCGGCGATAGCCGAGTGGTGTATGTAACGGCTTAATCGAACCCAAGACCATCGTACACAGCTATGACTTTTCGAAGTTATGTGTGCATTATAAATTAATTATCGCTCGCTAATTGATGTGCCCGGTAGATGACGAGGCTCGCCCCCTATTACATTGGGACCGAAACATAACTGGCGAAGTGTGGGTGTGTAATACACCTCTGCCTACCCCTTCGGGGATAACAGGCGTGAAGTTATGTTATGTTACGCACGTAACTTCGAAAAGTCGATTCATCGAGTGTCTCACCCGGTACACTCTGCATGGCATTTGCTGGTATCACTACCAGGCTATCACAGATAGACATAGAGGTAACAAGGGTTCAAATTATTTAAGATTTTACTTTTAAACTAATGATCAAAATTAAAATTAAAAAAAGAAACTAATTCTCAGACCTGGATGATTGAGATACCGTGAAGTGCCGAGCAAACCTGCCTGGACTCATAAAAACACGTAGAAGTGTGAATTAGACCATAGATCTTATAAATTGTCATACCAAGTCATTCCAATTAACTTTTATGAGAACAAAATTAGGTTTTCAGTAACCTAAAGCATTGTGTTATAATTTAAATGTAACGTAAGTATTAAATATTAGAAATCTAATTGACATTTTATAATATGTAAAGTACCTATGTGGCAGATTAGGTGTTTCGGTAGGTACGTGGAAAATAATCGACTGTTTCGATGTAAGGAATATGGCGTCAAATAAACATTATATTTGGCGACATCCTTCATCTCTATTAGATACAATATCTAGAGTTGTTTAAAATAATAACTGCTTTAACGACTTGAAATATCACTTTTCTAGAACAAACTGTTAATTCAACTCTAAGTATTTCATAGTTTAAAAACAGCCCGCTTAGTCCACTAATTAAAAGTTATTAGATATTACTGACAAACAGTGAAAACTTTTGTGTACTCGAAGTGTTGTATTCTTGTGTTGAGAAAACAGTGAGCGAGCGACATCTGGTGAACAATAATAGAACTAGCGCTGTACTGTACGACTCTCTAACGGAAATAACTTTACCGCCTCACACTAGAATGTGGTACTGAACAACGCGGCAACGTTTTGTTAACTTTGCACAAAGTGAAACGATGACTCCACAACTAGCTATCAAACTTGGGTTTGTGTCACAACTTCTTTAAAATATGCTCTGAATATTGAAAATGTTTGAACTCATGAATTGTTTTCCTGCTAAGTTTAATATTTATTTAACTGCTTGTAATTATGAATTGTAATATAATGTAAGTTAACTATCTGTACTTAAAGGTTGTACTTAGTTACATAGAGCTCACAGATATTGAAGCATATTATATCTACCTACTACCTAATTATTATCCTAACCTAAGTGAAAATTACTTTAAATTGATCTTCAGTTTTAGACGTAGAAAGGAAATTGCTATGTTTGTAAGAAATTATGTAGAGTTTCGAAAAACTTTGCTACGGAGTCAAAGAACTTTGCTACAGTCTGCAATTTTGGGAAACAGTTGTTATTTATTTTCTATGAATCAGATTAAATCTTAATTATGTAGGTATATTTGTTATAGTTGTTTGAAATTTTTCGATGTAACATACAAGCATGTGCCGCTTGCAGTTTTTTTTCTAGCGACGCTCGGCCAAATGAAAGTAGTTGCTCTTTACACATTCCAGCCTGTACGGTAAGACTTTGGTAGACAGTAGTCTCAAGTCTCAACTCAGGTAATAAATATATGTAGAGTCTTAGAGTATACAAATAATATACAACCTAGAGTCTACTAGAGTCTTAGTGTAGACTACGACGTATATGCATGAGCTCACATATTGGTAATATAAAAATATCATAGCAAAATTGCGTGTCAAAGCCGTTTGCTCCCCTTTCGTGCCAGGCACTTTCAAGAGAGCATGCAGTGAAAAAGACGCAATTATCAAAGTAGCTGAAGTTTATTACGTCTGCTCAAGATTGTACGTAAGGTTCAGGAGTTTCGACGACTGTCTTATGCTCTGTGCTGTTGTGGGTTTCATACCAACACGGTAAAAAAGTTCGTCCGTTTCACAGTCACTAGCGCTTAGTTAGATTGTTTGTGTTTGTTATTTAAATGCTTGCAGTATTGGGTGAAGCAGGCATTTTACCGATGATAGGCATTATCTTTTGAAAAGAAACCACCAAAACTATGACAGCTGTAGACAAGTTTTATTATAATATATTATGATATTACATTTTATTCCTAAGACATTTTAAGAAAGAGATAGTGATGTACAAAAGTTCAGCACTCATTACGATAGTTATTATAGAGCTGTACGCCACTAAGTATTATCTCTGTGTATGTTTTTATTAGATAATTCCTTATGAAAACAATACAATTGCCGCTAGATAAGTTGACCCAACCCTGACTTTTAAAGGTAGGTACACGAAAAATGATAATACGCGAACACAGCAAGTAATATAAACGACGACTATTTCTTTGTCTTTTTACGTTAACTTATTTAGAATTGTACCTAAATCTGTACAGATTGATAAAGGTCTATGACACTGACTCTATAAACGATTGCAATATGTAAATATAAATAGTAACACAAGAGTTGTCTCGACTGTTTTGCGATGACAGTACGGACGTGAAAGCGTATTTTCATATCGAGTGAAATATACCTAAACGAAATCGACAAAGTGACGATAGAATACTTAAAAATAATAAAAAAAATAATTTAAAGAAAAACAAAAAACCCGACTGCATAAAAACTAAAAAGAAAGAAACAAGCCCAGTAGTTTAGAATTCTGTTAAGTAATATGCAGAACAGAATGACCCACAGTCGGGGCCCCTTGGGAAGACTTGAATGTGCCCCGACTGTGAGTCGTTCTGTTCTGCATATTACTTAACAGAATTCTAAACTACTGGGCTTGTTTCTTTCTTTTTAGTTTTTATGCAGTCGGGTTTTTTGTTTTTCTTTAAATTTTTTTTTTTATTTTATACTTTTTAGTTGCGATTCATTGACTTCGTTATAAGATGGTAAATTTTGCAATCAAGTGTTTGTATATCGTTTATACTTGAAATAAAAACTTAAATCAATAAGTAAGAAAATTTGCGAGATTTTTTTTTGTTGAACAACTTTACATCGTTATATCTCCAAAACTATTATTTTAAATGAAAAATGGTAAAAGAAACCTAAATATGATTTTAAAATACCTATTCAACGACACCCCACATGACATAGTTCATCGACATATTTTTTTTTCATTTTGACAATATGGCGTCTGGTTGACGCTGTGGTGAATTTTGATAACTGTCATGTCTTTAGTGACACTCGCAAGGTTAAGACGAATCGATTGACGTAAGAATCATCAAAATCGGCCTACGCATTTGGTCTCTGGAACGCCACATAGAAACAAACATACATACATACATACATACATACATACATAGACTGATAAACACATTACCCTCCTTTGCGTCGCGCAGTCGGGTAAATATAAGGAGTAATAAATAAAAAAATAATCAAATAAGCAATTAGTTACGCTAATGTTCTTTTATCTTTTCATCGGTATAAAGTGGTAGTGCACGCTAGTTCAGATTCAGTTGCATACGTTCGCCCTGAGTCACACGTGTGCATTTAAATAATTCGTCAACACGCCACCCTGCGTGTACGCTTGTCACAAAAAGCTTACGCTCATTTAAAAAAAATATTGCAAATAATTTCATTGACACGCAATCTTTTTGATATTGGCAGTACCCGCGCGACTCGGCGCATGCGCTACACAATTTTAGTGGCGAACAGTTTTATATTTAGATCCGTGTCGCCGGAATTTCGCTGTCCTATTTCGACAGAGCAAACGCCAGATTTTGACTAAATTCAAAGGTACGATTGTTATTGATGATCATTTAAATTATTTGAGTCAGTGATTTATCGGAAATGGTCTCGTGTGAAGTGAAGTGAAAGAGTTGTGAGAGAACAGTGAGTGCGCGCGTGCTTTCGGACAAATTATTGAGAGTACTGCGTCAACATGTTTGGACGGGTGATGGTGATGTTGCTGTTGTTATGGAAACAAGGTATAGTAGTCCAATTGTTGTATTGAATGTGTACTTGTAGAGTTTAAAGTAACCGGCAGTGGCCACCTGGCACTGCGCGTTGGTCATGTGTTGTGGAGTTACTAATTCAGTAACTAGTGAGTCACGGTCAACTCTCTCGCTGACAGTCACCCAGTTACAAAAGCTATGGCATATTATTTTGTTATAATAACTCCCGCATTGAAATACAGCATCTATAGTATTCAAAGAATTTACTCTCCAATAGGTAGTACCATAGATAGTAGTTCTGCTTGATATCCATGTCCGCGTATTGAAATGATCAGGTACTGAAAACAGATTTAAGGAAAGTTTTTTGTTTATTATAAGCATAATGTCCACAACAGAGAGGCGTTGACGTCAATAGTCACCTGCAATATTATTAAACTTAATTAATCACTTTGTTTATATTTAATTTAACTACAACCAAACTAATAGTTGATATTAATAAATAAAGAGCCGATAGTACCTAAACGTACTTTTTGGTAATATGTTTTCTATTAGGATCGGTTCCTGAGATAATCTGCGATATACATACTCAAAACTTATATCATGTTGTTAAAATATTCCTGTAGACACAATGGTTTTGAAATTATTTTATTTAAACTTTGTTATAAAATAAAGCACTCACAGCAATGGTCAACTACATGCAGTAATTTAGTTTGCACGTAGCTGTCGCATATGTACCTATTGAAATAAACTATTATGGTTTTTAACACGGTTTATTTTAGTTAAATTTTGTTTATATGTAAATGGATAAGATGTAGAGTTATCTACATAGCTGACTAGTACTGACACTTGGTACGATTATTGACAATAAATATTTATTTAATATAATAACTGAATATATTCTTTATGAAAACGGATCAAGGGTACAATCTATAGTTCGTTGTTATAAAAAGGGTAAAATTAAGCCCTCCATTCGGTAATGAAGTACCGCTTTACATTTTATTCTTTGCAATTGCAAACCCAAGAGTTCCGTGAAGAACAGATTGACTTCGCAATATTTTGTCGACTCGGGTTTGAATCGACAACACTCGACGCATTCATAAACGTCAACGCGGTATTTTCAATCACTATGATATCACCGACGGCTCAATGATCAAATCAAAGCAATAACGAATAATAAATTATAATACTCGATTTAGAATTTCACAAACATATTTATGTAGAAAATAGTTATAAAGTCAAGAATTTTTGAGAGGGAACCCTTACAACTAACCTTACTCCCTTAAAATGTATCTTTTGTCCGCGATTATTATTTATCTTTTACAAACGTACAGTCTATGGCTCGTAAGGAGCAATAATATATTAGTCTATGGTAAGGAGGCGGCTTATGCCTGTTTGTAAACAAATTATGTAACAGCTTTTTACTATTGCATAATTCACAATATTAACAATAACAAGGAAACAGTATTTAACTACGAGAATATATTCATATTATCTTATGTGTTATTCGGATAAAAAAGATTTTTATTTTATTTCACTGAGCAACAACTGTTTTATTTGAAAATAATGTATTTTCTTTTATGTAAATTATTTATGCTGCTACCAGTCTTTTGTTATTGAAAATTGTATAAACATTTCAACAAGTGTGTAACAACAAATTTATACACAAAACATGCTATTTAAACAGATATTTAGTTAAAAATCTCAATCACTTAATTACAAATCCACGGCAAGCACCAAAGACTTTTTGAAGTTATGTGCGGGTTGAATGGCTAATTATCGCTTGCCATCATGGTTAATCATCACCGTTAAGGTGAAGGAAAACAGCTTGAGGAAACCTGCATGTCTCAGAGTTCTGCATAATGTTCTCAAAAGACATGCGAATTCTGCCAACTCGTACTTGGCCAGAGCGTCTGGACTAAGGCCTTGTCGTTCTCATAGTGAGAAGAGGCCCGTGCCCAGCATTGGCACAGATTATGTTCAGAGCCGATGATGATGGTCTGCAAAGACTTCAGTGAAATACACTGCTCATAAACATAAAACTTTGAAGACAACAAAACGAGCCACAATAATTTTTTTATTGTTATACCCATCGCCATACAGTCACTGTTCTTCAGTTTTAAAATCCGTGTAACACCACAGCTCCACTTTGTAGACAATGACGCAATTCGTTCAATTTTCCACTTATTATAATTAATTTCGAGTCGGTAGCCTTTGCGCTCATTCATACTCACATGAGGATCATCAGTTCGGATCACATAAAAAAATCCACCTGAGTGACGGCGCAATGAACGCTGTACCGTACATAACCCGCCCTGCTGTCGCTTCTGTTTCAATTGAGAACACGACCTTACTTGGATTCTAAATGGTTTCGCATTCTTGATACAATTAATTCCTTTATCATACCTCTGGATTGTAAGATCCAACATATTAACCATTGGCCTAAAATAGGCCAAAAATAATTACCCTGACCTCAAGCACTAGGCACCTGCCTAGTGCTTATATTAAAAAGACAGCTTCTATCTATGTCTATTAATATAATCGTTTGTTTTGTCTAACCTGTTGACACAAAAACTACTAAGTCAATTTTCGCGGCTGAAATTTGGGACATCCGCCAATTTAATAACGTTGGCATCCGTTCTATTTTCCCTAAAAAGGTAAATCATTTTTCTCATAAACGAGTGAAACTATTTTATATTTACACTCTCATTAAAGAGATATATCCAATGGACTATTCGATATTTATCTTTAAATTTATAACAAAAATATGTGATTTTTATAATCTCAATTCTTTAGTCCTTAGTATCGCGAGACATCTGCGGCACGTGCGCCGAACTTTTCGTTGAAGAAACTCGAAATGTTTCAAACGATTTTACTGAAACGGGTCTTATTCGCGATATTTAATTAATTTAAGGTATAATACCTCTGATTTACCGTTGTTTCGGTCGTCTTAAAACAGTCATGGTCGCGGGCGGGACTGATGTCATCTCAGCGCCGTTCTTGTGAAGCGCGGGTTTCGGCAGCTACCCTCACTTGTTTTTTAATTTCATCTGAACAGTCGGTGCGTCGACACACAACACTTATGACGTCTACACACTGGTGAGCTATGTTACTGTGGCAGGGTTTTCATTTGTTGATTACTGAATTCCAAGTTATAGACAGTTTGTATCCATCCTCCCGGTTGAAATTTTTATGCTTTTTGATTTCAATCGCTTCACGTTCTATCCTGGAGTAATAGTGACGATCGGTAGATAAAACCTTTGGTTTATGTAATTCGATCCGTGGTTTGGTCCACAAACTCCTCCTCTCTCTTCGACTCCAACAAATGCTCAGCAATGGCAGACTTGTTAATTTGTCGGTTTTTTACAGCTGCGATATGTTCCTTGACCCTATCAGCGATGGTTCGTTTGGTCTGTCCAATATAGGAACTACCACAACTGCAGTCGAGCTTGTAAACGCCAGGTGTTTGTAGAGGAATGACATCCTTCGGAGTGCGCAGACTATAAACAGTCTCAGTCAATGGCATTAGCTTGGATGTGCTAACTATACATTCATCAACAGCCTTTAACAGTCCACTGCTGGACCTCTGAAAGGAGGACTATATATTGCACAGAGAAGAATATACTGACCGTGAACATTACAGCATTCAAATATATTGATGAATGCCTATAATGTATCGTCGTCTAATCCTCTATTTTTCCGGCTTCCATCATCCATTCCACCCGAAAATCTGTCCATCCTGACAGAATACTCGATGACGCATTGCGTTGCGAAACATCTGCGTCTGTGTTACGACGATTTCTCAGTTATCTGCGGAACAGTAGCCACGAGGATGCAACTAATAAATCTATCTGTGAAATAGAGTGCGACTTAGCATACATATACGAAACGCTTCAATACAACTGACAGTTTTTTTTCCAGTTTCGTTGCCGCAGGGACTATAAGCACATTACCTCGAAAAGATATTGGTGCGCGCCGAGAATTCAACCCCGATACCTTCTGCATGGCAGTTTGTTGGTCTCCACTCAGTTACTGCATCCTGACATGGCGTCTATGATATTATAATACACTTATTTTAATTCCGCAGATTCAGTACGGAGTGTACGTCTTGTAGAACTCCGAGTGCCGACACACGAGCAAGAGGGAGGCATGGCACTCCTCGGCTGCCAGTATGACATGGAAGGTGATACCTTGTACTCAGTCAAGTGGTACAAGGATTACCGGGAGTTCTACCGCTACGTGCCGAAGAATGAACCGCCTGTGTATCACTTCACAAGACCTGGAGTTAATGTAGATGTAAGTTAATCTGTATAATACGTAAAATTCTTGCATTACTGACTAACAGACAATGCACAGCATGAAGTAATGGGCGCAAGGAGCTAAAATATGGCATATATGTTTCTTAGGGACCGTAGGGGTGCACTAAGAAGGGATTTACCGAAATTCCATCGGAATCGGGCAGAGACGGTTAAATTAAAATAAAATATGCAGACGTAGCTGCGGGCATTCTCTAGTAAAACAACCATTTCTAGACAAGTAGGATACTACATGTCTAGAAATGGTTGTTTTACTAGAGAATGCCCTGAGAGACGAATGCCAGAGCATTTTAGGATGACTATTGGAGATATCCAATAGTCATCCTAAAATGCTAAATAACCGTATCTAAAGTTCCCTAAGCCTTTTCCATGTGATAAGAAAACAAACTGACGCCAGAAAAACTGTAGTTTTAGTTAAACTGTCTACCATAAAAGGTAATAACAGGAGATAAAAATAAGGGAGTAAGTGAACTACACGGGTTTGTACTCAACTACGATACATTACTTCCTAACGTACTGTTTTATTGTCCGTAAATTTATTTTAGGGAGCCAATTTTTACGCACAGTTGCCTTAGGCTAATACGAATAAGAAACTACAGAAGAAACTAAAACTCGTATGTATGTAGGAACAGTTTAATTTGATTTTGGTAAACAGGTATTGATTGTAAGAGGTAGAAAATGCGAATAGGTTATAGAAATTTTTTTCCTGGTTTCTTTCTAAAATATTTTCAATAAGTATCTGGTGTTTTTAAAAGTGACCCGAATCAATTCTCTCTCCTCTTCTATGATAATGTCGCTTTGTGACGCTATAAGGCACCTATATTAGTAGAACAAAGCCATTCCGAAAATCAATTAGGTCTCACGGTTTCAAGGATAACTAAGTACTTGAAGTATTAACTTCGTGACTATTGAAAAAGTAAAAGCGTGCAATGAATTTGTGCTCAAACTTAAGACGACCAGCAAAATAGTTAAACTACCATTTTTCTTTTTTGTCAATACAATTAGCCGCCAATATACAGGGTTATTTGTAAAACACAGACTACAACACTAGACTGCCTCGTTGGTCTGACTGCCTCGTTGGTCTCGCGGCATAAATGTGCGCGTGGGATTGGGAGGTCTCGGGTTCGATTCCCGGGTCGGGCAAAGTGTTATTGGGTTTTTCCGTTAGGAAATTCTCAGTAGCAGCACGGAGTCTGGAAATGTGCCCGGTACGGTAATAGGCTCGCCCCCTATTACGTGGGACCTAAAAATTCATGGTGAAATGTGGGTGTAATATTACACCTCTGCCTACCCCTTCGGAGATACAGGCGTGAGCCTATAAAAAAAATGTAAAACACCGTTAACCTCTCAGGACTACGTTGCATCATAATCAACAATTTTTGTTCTATGACTTTTTACAAAACATAATACATTTAACAAAAACAAACCTTCAAGATTCCGTTGTCCTATCTAACACATTTCAACTCGTGTATTTTGCTGTACTAACTACGCCTGTGCGCCCCCGCCGCCCGCCGCCCGCACCTCTCGCTATTGTGCTATCGCATAGACTTCGCAAAATTTAGAGCGTTCAATTTAAATATTTTTATTTTTCTATGAAAATCTGATTAACTAAAATAATATGATGATTTTTTAAAAGTCATAGAACAAAAGTTGTTGATTATGATGTTAGTAACATAGTCCTGAGAGGTAAACGGTGTTTTACAAATAACCCTGTACAAACAAATGTAATATGCAATATTGAAATTATTTTTTTTTTAAATGACTTGGTTAGTGATGAGTTTCAAGTAGATATTATTATGTGACTCTTGTTTTTATAGGTTTCAGTAGTTGCTTTTAATAATAATAATAAATCATTTATTGTCAGGTAGAAAAACCCATAGATACATACCTTAAAGACTAACATATGTATATACAATAATCTTAATATATAAAATCCTTGCGTTACTGACTGACTGACAGACACGCTACAGCCGAAACTACGCGGCGCAAAAAGCTGAAATTTAGCATGTATGTTCCTTGGGGACCGTAGGGGTGCACTAAGATGGGATTTCCCGAAATTCCCACGGGATCGGGCAAAACGGGAAAACCGAAAATATGTACGTGCGAAGCCGCTGGCTTCGACTAGTTTTATAATAATTGAACGAGACATATGTTGTTGTTTACACCTTTTTCATGTTAGGCTGAATGTTATTTCGTAACCTCCCATGAAAACGCCGATATACAACACCCTTCAGCCAAAACTCTTCCTTGAGGAAAGTGTCAAGATGATGAGTCGGCACCCGAACCACGTACGACTTGAAGTTCGTATTATGGCGAGACTCCAACCTCTCGACTCTCAAGGTCCAGTTGGTCTTCGTGCGTAGGTACTCCACGAACTCCTCGTCCTTCGTAGAGTGATGCAGCCGGGACACGTAAATCAGTGTGGTTGGTATTGCGGGACGAAGCAGCATGTTAGGTCCTGCTAACCTAGTACCACAATGGTTCCGACAACTAGGCTTCCTCTTCTTCCTCTCCAACTTGATGAAGCCGTCCTTGTCGCACGTGTCCTTTTCCAGGACTCTCGGTTCCTCGACCTTGCGTTGGGAGGGTTCACATTGCTTTTGTTTACCCCCTTTCTTCTCCTGCAGATTTTGCTGTGGTTTGCATACGGCAGTAACAGCGGCGTAGGCGCGTTTAGGTTTAGACGCATTCACACTCGTCTTAACTTTGATAGGTGTCGGTGACCCGAGGTCAGCAACAGCACACGCGGCGCGTGCTTTACTGCCGGCAGGCGACGCAAGTAAAGTCGCTGACTCAAAACTGCCGATCGATGCTAGCGTTACGTAGTAACACTACCTCTGTACGTAGCTCACTTATGGTGCTGTCCGACTTTTCTAATTTGGACTGCACTTTGGTCAGGCTGGATTTTAGAGATGTTATGTAGGCAGTGATAGCCTAGTGGAGATACCAACAGACAGCCATGCAGAGGGTATTAGAGTTATGTGCGTATTGAATTGTCAATTATCGCTTGTCCCGTGCCTCGGAGAGCACGTTAAGCCGTCTGTCCCGGTTGTCACGAAGATCTTTGACAGTCGTTATAAGGCGTCGGTGCCTTCTAAATAAACTGACTCTAGTCTAAAACCATGGAATATTGCTATGCCTTCGGGTTGCTGAGGTCAGACCGGCAGTCGCTCTGTAGAAAAGCTAATAATCAGCCAAATCCGGGTAGACTAGTAGGCGGAACCCAGGTTGAAATTGGAGGATTAGTTGCTTATAGTTTTTCATGAAGCCTGGGACGGACAGACGGACACCGCGAAACTATAAGGGTTCCTTGTAGTTAACTACGGAACCCTAAAAAGGAAAAAGCGACGCTGATGTCATTGTTTTATGTTATATTTATGTGATAATTATCATTATGGATTTAATCATTGTTTACGTTAGTTTGATGACGTCACAAAGGGAGACACTTATTTCAACAAAGAGACCGCTTTTGATATCTTCGCGCGGGTCATAGGTCAATAAACTAATATTGTAACAGATAAAGTGTAATCTCAAATGATTATATCATAATTAATTAGATCGTCATCATACTTGTTTATAATCTGTTACTGCTGGACTAAGGACTCTTCTCACTATGGGAAAGTAAGGCCATAGCCCACCACTTGGTACTTGGTAGCACGGGCTGTTTCCGCAACTCCACGTCCTGGCTCCAGATGTGATGCTGGTGGTCTAGTATAATAAAAAGGCTTCTATATTTGGTAGAAAGACTGTAGGTATTGCATAGGTCGCAGTACAATATTAAATATATAGCCGTAGCGTGTGTGCGGTGCGATGCACGACGTGTGAGTGGTGTGCGGCGCGCAGGCGGGATCGGCCGAAGAACCGGTCCTCACTAGCCATGGACACCACACGTGTATTTTGCGTGCGGGTGGGAATGGTGTTGTCATTCGAGCCACCTCAGCCCACCACGCTCGCTGGCCAAATGCAGGTTGGCTGACTTCACAATAATTTCTTTCGAGATGCAAGTAGCCTTATAGCGTTTTCCTTCACTTCTTTGTGGAGAAATAAGGTATTCCTCCTGCAGGAAGTATAGGTAGTACTTGCGTGTGAGAACTTCGCTTGAGCAATTCAAATCTTTAAGTTCACTAGTGTACGACTGATATCCCGTGATGACTATCTTCCCCGTGGTTCGCTACATGACCTCAGTGTTGTGATATGTACCTTTGTAGTTGTGTCGTGTAGTTTAGCAACCGATAATTAACAATTTATTCGCTCTTAAGGCGCTAACTCGAAAATGTATGCCCTTTTTAACCGACTTCAAAAAAAGGAGGAGGTTTACAATTCGTCGGAATCTTTTTTTTTTATGTATGTTCCCCGATTTCTCTAAGACGCCTGGACCGATTTCGAATATTCTTGTATTGATTGAAAGAGTATACCTCCTAGTTGGTCCCATGATCATCAGGTCAGGATCTGATCATGGAATCCTGAGAAATCGAAGGAACTCTTCAAATTTTATAAGCACACTTGAAGCGATTTGACCGTAACAACCCAATGCCGTCGAGTTTGGGCTTGTTTGAGTAGTCTTTTACATGGACTTTGATGCTAGATGATTTCCATGGTCTGATGATAGAGTTGGAAGGTAACCAAGAGATCTTTGTGATACAATAACCCAATCTCATCGAGGTTAAGGTCGTTTGATTCGTCTTTACATGGACTTTGGTACTGGATGTTTTGCAGGGTCTGACGATGGAGCAGGAAGGTTGCCATGGGATGTTTGTAATACAAAGATGCAATCCCATTGAGCTTGGGCTCGTTTGATTCGTCTTTACATGGACTTTAGTGCTGAATGTTCACCAAACTCTGATGATGGAGCAGGAAGGTAGCCATGGGATATTTGTAATACAATTACGCAATCCCATCGAGTTTGGGCTCGTTTGAGTCGTCTTTACATAGACTTTGATGCTGGATGATTTCCATGGTCTAATGATAGAGCTGGAAGGTAACCCAATATCATCGAGTTTAGGGTCGTTTGTTGGTCTTTACATGGACTTTGGTACTGGATGTTTTCCAGGGTCTGACGATGGAGCAGGAAGGTGGCCATGGCATCTTTGTAATACAAAGACGCAATCCCATTGAGTTTGGGCTCTTTGGATTCGTCTTTACATGGACTTTAGTGCTGAATGTTTACCAAACTCTGATGATGGAGCAGGAAGGTGGCCATGGGATCTTTGTAATACAATAACGCAATATCATCGTGTTTAGGCTCGTTTGTTTTGTCTTTGGCTTTGGATGATTTCCTAAATCCGATGATGGAACTGAAACGAACGTGTTTAGGCTATTTAGTTGAAAAGAAAAAATACTTGAAATTGCCAGAAACGTACAGGTTTACATTTCAGAATAGGGTATTTGACTAAAAAAAACGAATTAGTCCGTCAGTTAGATTATCGAAAAATATTGGATACGTATTTTTTGTTTCATCAAATCAGTAAAAAATTACGAAGATATAACGCTTCAAAGATGGAGAAACGCCTAAGAGTAACGTCGGTAACGGTAACGGACATGTAACGTCACTTGCCAGTAAAAAGTGTACTGGCAAGTGACGTCACACGAGTTTTCAGCGAAGTTTGTCGTCTTTATATTTTGTTTACGTGACTAAAGAAAATATACGTGTCCAATATTTTTTGGAAATCTATCTGACGGACTAATTCGATGTTTTTAGTCAAATACCCTATTGAGGAACGTAAGGAAGGCCTCCCCATCATGTACCACCTACACTATCCTATGTACCACCTATTACTATTTTTTATTAGTATACCACTAAAAAGAAAAAAATAAAAAAATATTTTTAAATAAAAAAAACCAACTTCAAAAAACACTAAGGAACTAAAAAACAAAAAATAATTGGTTTTGGAGCAAACATTTTTGAATTCGGTGCCAAGCCCTTACGCAAAAAGTTACTAAATTACAAACTACCTATTCCATCAACAACGAAAGTTATATAAAAATGTGTAGAGGTTTTATAGTCAGATCAGAAATACTTTGCTTGGTACCGACTCCAAAAATGTTTGCTCCAAAACCAACTATTTTTTGTTTTTTAGTTCCTTAGTGTTTTTGAAGTTGGTTGTTTTTATTTAAAAATATTTTTTTATTGCTTACCGATTTTGAAGCAGACACACTAGCAAAGTGAAAATTTTGTATTTTATTTATTAGGTCTTTATCTAGTTACTCCTTAGACAGATACATGATTGGAAGATTTTCGCTCGATAGGATTTTAATTTGAAAACATGCTTTCACTAAATATTTATTTGGATATTAAAAAAATACTTAACTTTTCGCCTTGAAATTGCTACTCATTGAAAGAAGAGATAGTTTAATAGGGATGGCTTAGACGATTTGTCTCTAAAGCTATTATTACTTGAGTTATTAATGAAATAAGATTTCAGACAGTATCGTGGTGGCATTATGCTAATGTCAAAAACCGTGCGACATTCAACTTTATAGCTAACACTTAGCGACAACCTCTGCACGATTTTTTGACAGTCAAGGCAGCCTCTTAACTTCGAAAAATCAATGGTGCTCGCTGTGGGTTTGAACTGGTCGGAGACCATCTACGTAGCAATCAGTTACTCCCGCCACCAGGCTAATAAAATGATGATTTATTAGAATGTTAGTTAGACTGCCTCAGTGGTCCAGTAGATAGCATATGCGACTGCTGATCGGAGATCCCGGGTTCGATTCCCGGGTCGGGCAAAATTGTTACTGGGTTTTTCCGGATTCTCAGTAGCAGCACGGAGTCTGGTGATGTGCCCGGTAACGGCAATAGGCTCGCCCTCTATTACGTGGGATCTAAACATTCATGGCGAAATGTGGGTGTAATATGGTGTTACCACAGATATAGATGGTGTTACCTTTTCTACCTAAATGACAAAATCATGCCATTTGCTTTTCAAACCGATACTGTCACATACAGAATATGAAAATCAGAAGTCTTATAAAGAACAAATATCACCAATTAATTCCACGTAAATTTTCAATACAAAGCAAAGAGCATTACATAGTAGGTAGGTACCTACTATGTAATGCTCTTTGCTTTGTATTTATCTGTACGGAAAACCCACATCACGTGTTATGTGATAAAGATATAACATTAAACGTAAAAAATATTTATCAATTTTGACCTCGATAGTGCAAGTATTACTTCATTACAGTAGGTACCTACACTTTGCATAAAGTTGCAGTAAAATAAATTTCGTGCGCTTCTGGCAGTTATGGAAAAGAGCAAAACCAACGTGTTTCTAAAACTTAGTTAAAAGCATAGTTGTAGGCAAAGAGTATACAAATACTACGTAAGAAGAGGCGGATGTGCCATAGATCAGGCGAGACTTTCAGCTTTGTATGAAACGTGCAGGGAGAACTCGTACCAACATAAATATACTAATTAACATCGTTTTTATGTTGTCAGCATTGTCATATTTGTCAATATAGGGATGTACCCTCTAGTGATTATCGAAATATCGATATCGATAATATTCGGTAAGAAATAATTATAATTATGTTTCGACTAGAATTATACTTTTCCAACACAAATAAAAGATTTATTTAATATTTATGTGTTTATTCAAACAAATTAGCCTATTCTATAAATCTATTCTAGATTAGCGAAGAAAAATACGCAGAACTAAAAGATATATGTATGTACATGTAATGGAAAGGTTTTCAACATTTCTTCTGTAAAAAGATTTAAAGAAATGTCTATAGATACAAGGCATAGCTGTTTTTCCGACTTGAGTTCCCTTTTTCTTTAAGTCTTTCGGCTTAAAATGCTTGCCACACACATAGTTCAACTGATGTAATTTTTCAATGGGCACATAAATCAAGTCTTGGTTTCCAGTTGCAGCTACCCATTTTTACGTCTAAAAAGAAAAAAAAGGAATATAATTTTTAGTCCTTGTGCCAATTTCTAATAACGGATTATCGATAACTGACAGGCAGCACTATTGTTTACCTACAAAGTACTAGGATATGAAACTTTAGAATATTTCCTTATTTTTTATGTTTCATTGAAATATATCACATTATATAACATTATAAATATTCATTGATCTTTATCTAGGGACATTTTGCCATAAATACCTACCCTTTTTTCATTGCCTGACCGCACGTTATTTTGCTTGTTTCCATTGCGCTCCTTTCAATGCTAATCAAATAAATATAGTAACACTAACACTAGAAGTGTAAAATCACATTTATTTGGTATACACAAAGCACTTTTACAGTATGTTTTTTACGTTTTATTAACAAACTACATAACGCGGCAAAGTTCAATCTGGATAATAATGTGACAGTTGTGACATTTGACACTATTGTCAGCCAAGGCGGTGATGTACGTATAACCCGTCTAACTTTGAAAGAATACTGTTCCAAGGGTACATAGTGAAGGATGCTATCTTCACGTTTTATACATACACACATCAACAAAGTCTAGGGATATTTTATATTTCATCAAATATCTAAAAATCTATGAAGAATTTTCTGATACAGTAAATAGAAGAATCATAGACTATTTTAAGGTCTTTAATAAAAATAAAAAACATTTCGTGTTTTTTTTTGTTTTAAATAAAAAAATTAATTTTTTTAATCATCATGGAAAATTAGTATGATAACAACAAACATTTCTTCTTAAAAAACTATTAATTTTAATAAAAATGGAAAAAATCTTGTAAAATCTAATCATTAATAATCAGTGTTGCCACCTCTTACATTGATTACACATCGACATCGATTGTTAATACTTAAAATTAAATTGTCAATGTCTTGCTGCGGTATGAGGTCCCATGTCCTTTGCAAGTGTTCGTAAAGTTGTTGTTCAGTCGTCAAATTTGGTGGAAAATCTCTCAAAGCTTTTCGTTGTAACATGTCCCAGGCATGCTCGATAGGATTTAAGTCGGGCGACTGTGCAGGCCAATCCAAAACTTGAATATCGTGCTCTCGGAGAGCGGTCGATACCAGCCGCGCCGTATGGCAAGGAGCATTATCGTGCATGAGTAGAAATTCATGGCCTATTTGAGTTCTGTGTGGGACAATAACGGGCTCTACTACCTCCTCGTGGTATTTTTGTGCAGTCATGCTGCCTTGGATCCAAACGAGTTGGGTTCGTCCGCCAAGACGAATTCCTGCCCACACCATGATTGTCCCGCCTTGGTATGGGTGGACCTCCTGAGGGTGCCGTAGACGGCTAACTCTCCCTGGAGCTCTCCAAACGCGTGTTCTTCGTGAATCCGGGTGAAACCCAAACCGGGACTCATCGGTGAACAGCACCAAAGACCATTGTTCGTCACTCCATGGTAAATGCTCCCGAGCCCACGAAAGCCGCCGACCGCGATTGCCACGTCGCAATGCTGGAACACGCAATGGTCTTCGAGCATGAAGATCAACTTCATGTAACCTTCTTCGCACGATTTGGTCGCTTACCAGAAGCTGGTGGTCCTCCTGGAGCCTTTGCACTAGTTGCAGCGCTGTGATATTGGGTTGTCTTCTGGCGGTCATTTGGAGAAATCGATCCTGTCTCTGCGTAGTAACACGATATCTACCTGTGTGCTGTTCGGCCACATCTCCAGTACTGCGATAACGTGACCACAACCTTGATATCACATTTTGACTGGTATGTAGGGCCTCAGCAACGACGCGTTGAATTGCACCATTTTCTAACATGCCCACGGCTCGTAACATTTCATCTCGACTCAAATGACGACGTGACATGACTTTTAAAGTTCGTACGTCACGTTAAATTAAAAAAGAAAAACAATTAAAACCCCTTTTCATTAATAATTATAATAAAACAGTTTTAACTTTCTTTAATGTAACGAATTACTAGCAAATTTGCCGCCATATTTTGTTTATTATTTTGTTTTTTTTCTTTCCATGTTCAAATTTTGAAAATAGAATAAAAGAGGTTTTAATCTGTATATAAACTTTTTGTGGAAACTAACAAGGTTCTAAACTATAAACTCGTAAATAATTTAGGATTAAGATATCCCTAGACTTTGTTGATGTGTGTATAATAGTAGCCATTAAAAAGACAGCACGTTTCATACATCCGGTTTTTTCTTAGGAACTTGCGCCAGGCTGGTTGTAGGTATGTATGCCTCTCCCCCGTGGGATCTCCACCTTGTCGTGGTGGGGGGGCTCAGTAACCGTGGGTTTGAGGACACCCACGGCGAAACTAAGCGGGATCCCGGGAGGGGACGCTCCACGTGGGCTTGGGTGAGGCCTGAGTAGGATGCGTCACAAGGTCCGGGGGACAGTTCTGTCTGTCCCTCGCAGTCGGATGCGGTCGCGGGAGGAGAGGCGTGTCAGTGTTACGTTGCCGCGCGCCCTATCTCCCGCGACCAAATGGGGGCGCACCATCGTTGCGTCGCGGTGGGGCCGCAGAGAAAGAGGAGATGCGATGTTGCGTTGCCGTCCTCCCTACCCTCTGCGGCCGCTGGGTGTTTCGGCGGCGGAGCCCAACACCTTCATCCGCCGCCAAGGGGGTTTTGTTCGGGGTCCGCCCGACCATCTGGCGGGCCAATACCCGTCGGGGGGTTGCGAGGAATACTTCGGTGATACCCGACCCTCAGATACATGGGTAAATGAGGAATACGGGTTGGTTTTTAGTCAGTAAGAGTCTGACATTCCCCTTCGGCCTTTCCCCAGGGCGGAGGGACTCCATGAGGATTTTCCAACCTGACACCAAAAAAAAAGAAACGTATGTATGCCTACGAATTTTATTATTTTAAAATGGGACACATGCCAATGTACCTAAACAGAACCTGTACTGTAACTATGGTGATAAAGAACTTGATAAAACATCCATAACTACTCTTACATTCGTATAATTGCCTCCGTGGTTCAGTGGATAGCGTATGCGACTGCTGATCGGAGGTCCCGGGTTCGATTCCCGGGGCGGGCAAAAGTGTTATTGGGTTTTTCTGAATTCTCAGTAGCAGCACGGAGTCTGGTGATGTGCCCGGTAACGGCAATAGGCGCGCCCCCTATTTCGAGGGACCTAAAAATTCATGGCGAAATGTGGGTGTAATATTACACCTCTGCCTACCCCTTCGGGGATACAGGCGTGAGTCTATGAATAAATAAAAAATAAAAAAATAAAAAAGACATGCGTATAAATACCCAGATACAAAATAAGTCGACATCGTATGCCTCATCATCATATCAGCCAATAGACGTGCACTGTTGGACATAGACCTTCCCAAGGCTCTCCATATAGACCGATCTTAAGCCTTGAGCGATCGTATTCCTCACACAAACAATAATTTCGTTCTAGGTGTCCTTAGCTTAGCAGTCACCATTAACCTCTAACTAGACCAACTGGCCAGTCAAATATCAGCAACCATACTGTTGCCAACGTCAGAATAATAGTGTTTGATTGCGTTGCACCCAGACTCCTCTGTCGCAAGGACGCAACGTGTGAACGATCTCTTTGTATTCGATCCCATCCCAACATTCCCCATGGAAAGCGCAGGGGGTTGCAAGCTAGTGATTTCAAGCTTAATTAAACGAGCATTTCATGAAAAGTGCCTAGTGAAGTTAGTGCAAGGATGTTCTGTTATGAAATACACATTCGTACGCACGATTGTTATTATAGATAATTTTATGTTTACCTATAATAGAAACCATTTTGAGAAAATTGCTTGCTCTTACAAAAAACGATAAAAGCTCTCAAAAAAGTACTAAATACACAATTTATACTTAAAAACGTTATCTTTAGACCATAAAATATATTTTCTTATAAAACAACTAGCTGACCCAGCGAACTCCGTATCGCCTTTTTAAGAGTTTTTAATTTAATTCCCTTTTTCCAAGCCCATTTTCCAAAGTTACCATTGACTTAGCGCTTAATCTCTTATCATTTCAGAGTCTATAAATGATGAACAAACAAACATAGATTTTTATATAATATTGAATTCCCCATTCCTTAAAATATCAGAGACGATACCCATATCGACTTTTAAAAAAAATCCCGTCCGCCATCTTTGATTTCCTATCCGCCATCTTTGATCACGGAATAGATGTTGTATTTGGATTGACCATCCCTTAAATCATCAGAGACGATACCCATATTGATTTTGTATTTTTTTCCATCCGCCATTTTTGATTTCTCATCCGCCATCTTGAATCACGAAATAGATGTTGTATTTGGATTCCCCATCCCTTTAAACATTGGAGACGATACCCATATTCATTTAAAAAAAAAAATCCCATCTGCCATCTTTGATCACGAAATAGATGGTCTTTTTGAATTCCCCATTCCTTAAAACAGCAGAGACGATACCCATATCGACTTTAAAAAAAAAATCCCGTCCGCCATCTTTGATTACCTATCCGCCATCTTTGATCACGAAATAGATGTTGTATTTGAATTCACCATCCCTTAAATCATCAGAGACGATACCCATATTGATTTTAAAAATTTTTCCCATCCGCCATCTTTGATTTCCCATCCACCATCTTGAATCACGAAACAGATGTTGTATTTGGATTCCCCATCCCTTTTAACATCGCAGACGATACCAATATTGATTTTTTTTTATTTTCGCATCCGCCATCTTTGATTTCTCATCCGCCATCTTTGATCACGAAATAGATGTTGTATTTCGATTCCCCATCCCTTAAAATATCGAAGGCGATACCCATATTATTTTTTTAAATTTTCTCATCCGCCATCTTTGATTTCCCGTCCGCCATCTTGGATCACTAAATAAATTTCATATATTATTAATCAGCGTCGCGAAAATCTCGAAAACGATACCCATATAGATTGTATCCTATTCGTTTAGCCTTTTTTTGCCTTTGACCCACCTCTCCCCCTTCTCGTTTGACCATTTTATTAATTTTGTCTGGCCCCTAAAAGTTGTGGCGTAATTTTATATAGCCTTTCGGAATAATTGGGCTATCATAGGCAATAACAATTTTTAAAATCCGAGTGCTAGTTCCTAAGATTAGCCTACATTATCTTTTAGCCTTTTTAGCCTTTTGCCCGGCCCCAAAGGGTCGATGCGTTATGTTATATAGCCTATAGCCTTCTGGAATAACTGGGCTATCGTATACAAAAAGAGTTTTTCAGATCCAACCGGTAGTTCCTGAGATTAGCGCGTTCAAACAGACAAACAAACAAACTCTTCCGCTTTATTATATTAGTATAGATAGATAGTATAGATAGGTATTCGGGGTAACACAAATCTCCTTTATTGGGCGGATACTATATTACTGTAAAAAGTATTTACACATACAAACTACCTACTTGGTACAAAGCAAATTTGGGCCAATATCATAGTGCCAATATGGCGACTGTGATTTGTCTGTCAGAACCATTAGAATTTAACAAAATACTCGACAATCCGAATTTTGCGGATATATGTTGTCGACTCGAAATCTTTATTTTTTAATGTTTTATTATTCAGGTAAGGTTTCGATGTACTACTTGACGAAATTATTAATATAAGATTATCGACATCTGTTAGAATCTTTTGGAGTTAACAGATAATTGTGACTGTCAATTAATTATAGACAAATAATTTGCAATAAAATAAAATTGCGACTATAATTAAAGATCTAAGCTATCCTATCTCTCAAGTTAGACCAGACTGCTCACGGGGTGTGCCAATTTAATTTAAAATCGGTTAAGTAGTTTAGGAATCCATTGCGGACAAACATAGTGACAGGAGATTTATATATATTAAGATTTCTCTTGATAAATTGGTGACGACATTTTAATAAACCTCACGCAAAACTTCACATCTTCTGACAAATAGGCGCTATTTACCCGTAATATTCTAAAATGATGATATGGTACAATCTTGTCGTTTAAAAAGCAATCACATTAACCTCAATTACGTTCAGTAATATGGAAGACGAGGCTCAATATTTCACTACCTTAGATGAAATCTTTCAATGTCTGAGGGCTAGTTAGCGAATCGATATTTTATATTACCAGCCTAGCTAAGCCTGCGGTTACACCCGCTATATGATATTACATCATGCTATGGGTGACGGATGCAGAGCGGTAGCCAATATCATATAGCCTTTCTCATCATCATGATCAGCCCTCTATATAAACTGTCCCACTGCTGGGCACGGGCCTCTTCTCACTATGAGAAGTGCAAGGCCTTATAATTATATAAATGGTTCACAAAAAGAGTTGTTGAAAGTAAACAATAGTTTAAGTTCAAACGATTCAGCGAAAAATGCCTCAGTTAAACCAACATACAATTTCAGGTCAGATTATATTTCATCCGTTTCTGCTCTGAGAAATTTGTCAAAAGGAAACCGCCTTTAGACAAAATGTGGAGCGGCACAGCGTTGCATGTATACTGCAAACTGTATAGATCCTGAGCCGATCTAATAAAGAAAGAGGTATTACCTAGTCGTTGAAAACCTAGCAGTTTACTTATATTGGGTGCTGAATATGTTTCTGTAATGCTTACCTTGTGTCTGCTACTGCGCGGTGATGTGAATTCGGCCTTCACACGTTACAAAAAATTGCATAAATCACAGATAGCTGTTGTACACACATATCGTCACGCCTTTTATCTCCGAAGGGGTAGGCAGAGGTGTATTTCTACACCCACTTTTCGCCAGATATACTTTAGTCCCACGTAATTAGGGGTGAGCCTATTGCCGTACCGGGCACATTTCCAGACTCCGTGCTGCTACTGAGAATTTCGTGACAGAAAAACCCAATAACACTGCCCGACCCAGGAATCGAACCCGGGACCTCCCGATCCCACGCGCACATTTATGCCGCGAGACCAACGAGGCAGTCGTATAGGGTTTGATGTCGAGTTTTCCGTCTCTACTCAAAGATGGTATTTGCATCGTGTTATCCCTTAGTCGCCTCCTACGACACCCACGGGAAGATAGGGGGTGGTGACACTTGTATTCTATGCCGTCAACCACACGAACTGTTGTATTCTTCATATAGCTGTTGTATTCTTATATAACACATAGCTGTTGTATTCTTTCATCATCATCAGCTCTGTATATAAACTATCCCACTGTTGGGTACAAGCCTTTTCTCATTATGAGAAGGATAAAACCATAGTCCACCACGCCACGATACAATCTTATTTAAGAGAGAAGTGCGAAAATAAAAACATTTACTTGCTTGCCTAACTCACTTGGCCATAGCATAGGTATTAACTTTTGAGCATAATTATGTTAAGAAATTAGATGCAGTTTTTCCACTTATTTACACCTGACTTAAATAAGGGTGCAGCAGTAAGTAATCTAAGCGGCCACATAAGCAATTCAAATGTTTCAAGTAATTTTTATACTCCTCTTTCAAATGCATTTATTTTTTGCTTACAGCCAACTTTTCAAAGTTTTCCGCGACATAAGAATAATCCAAGCGCGGGAGCACTACTACGATAATATAATAATTATTGATATAAATACACCCAATGCCAACAGCGACGTAGAAATGATGATGGTATTAAAACAATAACATGTGGAAACTGTGATGACATCACTGTCTCTTTCACATTATGTTTATTTTTAAAACGTTTTACATTACGATTATCATTGGACTATGAAATTTTCCGTCTCTTTAGAACTGCTAATATTTTGAGTTGGCTCAAACTACAGAGTGTGATAATGATTTTAAATTTAAACGTATTATAATATATATTTTTATGTGACTACGCATAATTTTGCATTTACAATTATTCAATGAGGGTGTTCTCATGAAGAAAACGCTTTTATATACTTATTATAACAATAAGGAACGCAAGAAATGGACAATTAAGTAATATCACTTTTTGAAAATAAAGTACGAACACGCAGTTACCATAATTATTAGGTATAGGGACGCATAAATTGGGTAAGGAAACTGCGGTAATTATATTGCTTTATTAATATTTCCACAGAAGATAAAAAATATAATGTATCTAGTAATATTTACGTTCCAAAAAGCCAATATGTCTTTATGGAAAAAATCATACTTACTAATACTCTTTTTAACTTAATTCATAGCATAATCCGATTTGAGAATCATTTTTTTATTTAAACCTACGAATTGTCACTGCCATACTATAAATGAAACGCCTTTTATTGAGAGTTTATTTTCACATACAATTATATATAGGATCATGTATATAAGTCCCTGTAGGATAGACTTTATTTAAATATTTCATATTCTATGTTACAGTTGGCTCGTTCGTCGAACACAGTAGTGGCGTTAGTGAACCTAACAGAGGAGTCAGCTGGCCAGTACTGCTGTGAAGTATCGGGCGAATCGCCGCACTTCATCAGAGCCTTCAGACAGAAATACATGGCTATTCATTGTAAGTAAATTTCATAGCATTACCCCAGCATAGGTGCATTATCCCGTATTCTATCTTATAACTGATGAAAGAAATATCTCTCTTGATTTTAATGTAAGTATATCTTAATTAGTGTGACACTACAGCTTGAGAAATCGTAACACGTATTACAATACTTTGAACTTCAGGGGCCCAATTAAATTGTCTGATAATTGAACGAAGTTGTAACGAGATCCTAAATTGAAACAAGTGTCAAAATATGTGTCAACGACGAACTGTTAATTTCAAATTATACGATAATGACATTAGGTTATCAGAATACCGGTTCTCAGTCCATTCAAAATATGATATCAATGTCATATAAAAATAGGAGAATTGGCCCCCTGATTTGTAATAACTGCAGTAGTGAATTTGTCTTGTACTCTAAGAAAGTTTCTGGACACAGAAAGTAATATTCTCAAATGTTGTCGTCGTATCACTCAGTTAAACTCAACGGTACCTACACCCAACTGGTCGCTTAAAAGTCTGCAACCTGCAGTGCCTCTGTGAAATCAATTTGACAGGCAGAAATAAATACACGTGTCTTAAATCTCCAGCCAAGATCAACAAAACTGTCTCTGTATACATATTATTCTTGCCAAATTACTGGCGACTTATTTTTGTGCGATTGGATCAATGAACTCGAGTAATTCATGCAAAAATATTTCTTCTTTTACAGTACTGCCGAAATCTGGACCTCGTGTAACTGGTCTCCAAGAACAGTATAATATTGATGATCTGGTAGAAGCCAACTGTTCATTGCCCCCATCAAGACCAAAGGCAGAACTGAAATGGTTAATAAACGACAACCCAGCACCAAGAGAATATATATTAGGACCCTGGTTCAAGGTATCGGCGGAACGCCCTGATGCCGCAGAAACGATACTCCAACTAAGCTTTCGAGCGAGTCCAGCGGATTTTAAAAATGGTGCTATCAAACTCAAGGTATGTTTTTATAGACGCGAGCTTTCGGGGATAGGAATCCTACTTTGTCAGTGCTTTGTGATCACTGCTACCCGTTGCTTGAAAACATTGAAACAACGAACAATACCAATAAAACCCAGATATAAAAGAACTGTTTGGATATTACACAATTTTTGGTCCAGGTGTCAGTCAATTACAGCGCTTGGCTCGTCACAGAGGCAAAGCGTCCGCCGTAACCTTTGAAGTAAAACCTTTGAAAGTCAATCAGATCAAACAGTTTCTCAGCATGTTAATTTATATGAACTAGAGGAACTTGCACGTTTAGCTTACGGAATGTATGATCAACTAATAATTTACTTTAGCTCTTATTAAATAAAAATTCAAATGAGCTGATTACATTATTTTGTATTATATAGGTATATATATATATAATTTATTTATATATAAGGTATGTAAGTACTATATTAACGTGTATATATATATATATATATATATATATATTTGTATTAAATTAAGTTTCTATCTGAGTTTCAATATAAATTATGAATTGCACCTATTACTTGAATCTCTGCATCACCCAAAGGTTGACTGGTAGATAATGCCTACGGCATTAAGTCCGCCTCTGTACTTTTTATGTGCATAAAGTTTAAATAAATAAATAAATATATAAAATAAATTACATTCTTGTTTGATCATTTTTCTATTCATATCAGACCTTCCTCTTATCTTGAACCGCCTGTATCCAACTGCTTCCCACGATACAAACAAAATCGTCGGTATTGAATTACTAAAATATTTAAATTATTGTTTCAGTGTCAGGCGACTATAGCGCCACTGTACCAAAAAGAAACTGACTCCACGCATTACATAGCCATCCCTCTTGTGAGGGCTCCACCCGACTCTCAAGGTGTCTCAGCGGGTAAGACATCGTCCAACTGAAATACTCCTTTTTTTATCTCGTTAACCATAAGAACTACCAATCATATCTGGATAAACATATTTGGCACAAAACTCAAACTCCGCGTCAATACCTACATACCCAATTGGCACAGGTTTGAAGTTTTATAAAAAAACGTGACAGTGGGGCAGTGGTTAAACATCGTCGTCTACAACCGCTAAAAGTACAAATCATCATCCTCTTAGCGTTATCCCAGTTTCAATCTGGGGTCCGCTTACTAGTCTAACCAGATTTGGCTGAATATTAGCTTTTCCACGGGGCGACTGCCTGTCTGACCTCCGCAACCCGAAGGGATAGCGATATTCCATGGTTTAGACTAGTGTCCGTTTATTTTAGAAGGTACTAACGCCCTGTAACGATTGTCAAGGATATTCATTACAACCGGGACCGACGGCTTAACGTGCTCTCCGAGGCACGGGACAAGCGATAATTAACAATTCAATACGCACATAACTCCGAAAAGTCATTGGTGCGCGCCGTGGATTCAAAACCGATACCATCTGCATGGCAGTCTGTTGGTATCTCCACTAGGCTATCGCTGCCTAAAATAAAAAAGTACAAATATTAACATCAAATAACTTGTGCTGGAGCACCGGCCGAGTACCTAATGACTGGGCCACAGCTGTAGTTGTGCCTCTTTATAAATTGTATGCAAAGGTACTGATTGATAGAGTTATGAAACTAACCGACAAGAAAATATGGGATGTACAAGCGGGATTCCGAAAGGGTATGGGATGTACGGATCAGGTTCTTTCCTTGCGAAGCATAGCCGAAAAGTTTTTGGCCAAAGGTCAAAAGGTCTATTGCGCATTCGTGGATTTGGAAAAGGCTTACGATAAAGTGGTGAGGAATGAAATGTGGTCGGTGCTGTCAATGAATGGAGTGGACAGCAGCCTCATTCGAGCTCTGAAATCCCTTTATGAGGATTCTAGAGCTTGTGTGAGGATAAACGGGGCATACACTGACTGGTTTACCATCGAGAAAGGTGTTAGACAGGGATGTGTGGCGTCGCCGTGGCTGTTTAACCTTTTCATGGACAGTTGTTTGCAAGATTTAAAACATAGTGACTGTGGATTAAGAATGAATGGGTTACTCGTCAAATGCCTCCTGATGATCAGGTAATACTTGCATTTTCAGCGGAGGAGTTGCAGGAGATGGTAACAGTCATGCATGGTGCGTTAGAGAGGAAAGGAATGAAAGTGAATGTAAGTAAAACGAAAGTTATGGTTTTTGAAAAGGAGGAATGCGATACGGCTTGTTATATTTTGATCGATGGACAGCGAGTGTAACAAGTGAATGAGTTTGTTTACTTGGGTACGTTGTTTACAAGAGATGGTAAGAATGAAGAAGATATTGAAAGAAGAGTTAATGCAGGTAATAGTTTGAATGGAGCTCTGAAGGCGTTTATGAACAGTTAAAACGTGTCCAAAAAGGCACGTATGGCTGTGCATAGAGGGGTGTTAGTGCCTACCCTTATGTATGGTAGTGAAAGGCGGGTATGGTAGAAGAGACTTGAAAGAAGGATAAATGCTATAGAAATGAGAGCACTGAGAAGTATGTGTGGTGTGTCTTTGACCGACAGCGTAAAGAATTGTGTGATACGAGAGTGGTGTGGGGTAAAAGAAGATGTAGTGACAAGCATCGAGAAAGGCATGTTAAGACGGTTTGGACACATGGAGAGGATGGATGACGAAAGACTGACAAAGAAGATATATAAGGCAAGTGTGAATGGGACAGGACGAAGGGGAAGACCTAGGCGGACGTTCTCAGATCAGATTGGAGACATCCTAAAAAAGGACAGGTCAGAAGTACCCTAAACAGAAGAGCATGCATGAGAAACTTGATGGGAGTGAATGAAGCAAGAGAGGTATGTCCGGATCGTTGCAAATGGCGTTCCGTAGTCTCTGCCTACCCCTCCGGGAAACAGGCGTGAGTCTATGTATGTATGTATGTGCATATATAATAATTCTGACTCCCATTTTTTTTTCAATTATAAATTCTTAATATCTTTCTTAATAAATTAATTAATTTTATATAACTGCCTCGTTGGTCTCACGGCATAAATGTGCGCGTGGGATTGGGAGGTCTCGGGTTCGATTCCCAGGTCGGGCAAAGTGTTATTGGGTTTTTCCATTAGGAAATTCTCAGTAGCAGCTTGGAGTCTTATAATGTGCCCGGTACGGCAATAGGCTCGCTCCCTATTACGTGGGACCTAAAAAAATTCATGGCGAAATGTGGATGTAATATTACACCTCTGCCTACCACTTCGGGGGTATCCACGAAGTGGTAGGCAGAGGTGTAATATAACGACGCCTGTATAGGCGTGAGACTATAAAAGAATAAAAAGAAATAAAAATATAATTAATTTTATTTGTATTTCAGATTACGCTGAATCACTGGAGTCCACGATAGCAGCTTTAATCATACCCCTTATTTTCCTAATATTAGTTTAAAAAGCGTGATATTTAAGTGTAGACTCAAAATATTTGAAAGAACTTTATTGGTTAAACGCATTTAGGACGGTTCAAATTTCAGCAGCCTTGTAGCGAAACGTGGCGGGTACGGCACACGTCGTTTTAGACACGGTTAAACAATTCTTTGGAAGTTCACAAACTTGTACATCAGTAAATGTACGTGCAGGTTAGTTGTAGGTACATGTGTGCAAGCGACTAACTAGGGAACTTAGTCCTACGACGAAGCAAAGCGGCGCAATCTTGAAGCGACGTTGTTCACGAGTGTTTCAATTATACGAGCTTACTTCCAAATTTGTACATATTGCACTGAACTGCTTTATCCACACTGAGATATGTACTACGTAATAGCTTAGGTGAGTGTCGCCGCTTGGAACAATTTGAATGTTGGATAATTTGAAGAGATTCAGTTGCTTAGCAAACCCATGAAGCAGTAGCTACAGTTTTAAGTTTAGTGGCCAATATTGGTTTGTAAGAGACGCCTATGCGTCGTAAGGCATTTCTCCCAATATCCTTGGCTTTATATAAGACTTGATGACTTAATTTGTGGCTACATGGCAATTCAAAAGCGTTTTATGGGTTTGACCGCGGTTACTGTTGATATCACAACCGTTCCTTTTAAAACGAAATACCTAGAATTAGAATTGTGTATCTATGTGTAAACTAATACAAGAAAAAAAAAGAATTATTTTGATTACAATGAACAGTAATTATGTAAATGTCATCTAAATAAATTAACTCGAATAGAATCTGAGAATCAAATATCGGGTATAAATAATAATTTAAAAGGATTATAAATACTTTATGCCAATATCGAAACAAGCGAAATAATTCCGACGATGGAGTCCATGTGAGCAAGTTTAATACTGTTGCTATGGGTTATTTTTTGTCACTCTTTGAAATAAATATGGGAAATAAAGACATTACTATTTATAATGTAACGGCCATTTTCAATATTCGGTCCATACATGGATTTTGAGATTCGAGATTCGTGTTTGACATATTTTGTATGTAGGTTTTGTCAAAAACGAATCCAAAATCTACAGATCTATCTATAGATCGAATATTGAATTCCGTAGTAAGTAGCTACATACTCGTAGTAACACGTATCTAATATTTACTTAGTTTTGAGTACGTTATTGCAACCGTAAATAACTTAATCTATTTATTATTAATTGTATTGCTATCAAGAGTTTTCAATGAGCTTAAATAAATAATAAAATTCAATTTAATGTTAAACAATATAAAAAACTTGTGTAATTCTAGCAACCAATTCCTTCCGCGCCATTAAAGAAGAAAACAAAAAGAAAGAAATTCTAGGCAGGTAGGTTCTAAGAACCGACGCGCCTGAGTCCTTGTAATTTATTCAGAACACTAACCTTTTATTTGATTTTATTAGAACTTCAAACGGTATTGGAATTCCGTAGAAAATATGAAAAAGTTACGATTTTTATTAGGTAACGCTTCATTACTCCGTAGGAATAATTTATAGGTAGAGCAATAAACGATTTTAAACTTTCGCGATTAGTATACATTATACAAGGTTATATAGCGGGTCTTACTCGCGATAAATCATATATTTAAGGCATAAATACCTCGATTTTTGCCAACGCATTTAGGACTATTATATATTTATAGAGTAAGACCTGCTATATAACCTTGTATAATATATGTAGAGCAGGTAAGCGTTAGGCACGTATGTAAGTGAAAATATTTCTATGTTAGGAAGAGAAAAACATGAGTATACGTGATTTTCTTATGCCTTGTATCAGATTGGCTTTTTGTGTCATTGATACGCAAAACTGGTGGAAAATAAAATGAGAAATGAGTACCAAATTTAATTTTCTTTCCCTCTCTCTAACGATGGCAAGACTTTATGCTTGTCTCAGCTACTCTATGTCTATATTATTATTATACCTCTATGAATACTCTCTGCTTAATATAGGTAGCTTAAAAAATATTCGAAGTAACTCCAATTTATTTAGGGTAAGCAAGTAAAAAGTAGTTGAAATTAATTATTTACTAAAATAGTTTCAAAGTAGACGGAACAAGAATTGATGAAGACTAATAATTTCGAATAGAAAAGGTCGGGATAACTCACCCACAACTCTCAGGAATGGAACACTTTAGTTTATTTTGTTTTGTGATATTATAGTGCATTCGCTATTATTTTCTATATTAGAGTTGTACTATTTTTATTATTGCAATGTATATACATGTATAACATTAGCAAGGTTGTGATAAAGTTATGTTTGTTTTGCACGGATATCAGTTGTATACATTTAAGGTTTTGAAATAAAATAAGTAAGAAGAATTTTTTCGTTTCATTTATTTACAGTGAGAGCATTACATTTACTTATGTGTAAGTATAAAATCTTTATGATGCGTTTTCTTTGTCCTTAAGTCGCGAAGTCGTTGTCTGTGATCAATAGCCGGAGCCTCGTGGGCCTGATGGTCCACCACTGGGATATCCTTCATCATCTCCTCCACCAGTCTGAGAGCCTGGTCGGCCTCTGCCTCTGTTTCCACCTGGAAAGCCCCGGCCTCCTGGGCCGCCCTGCCCTCCCGGTCCGCCTCTTGGGTAACCATTTCCATCACCATTACTGCCAGAACCATTTCCATTTCTGCCCGGACTACCGCTTGGATATCCACCATTTGCGCCACCCTGCGGGCCACTAGGGTATCCATTGCCTTGGCCGCCATTCAAATCTTCAGGGCCTGAGCCTGAAGGGAACTGAGATCCTTGCCCTCGGCCAGGACCGCCTCGGGATCCGCCGTTTCTTCCGCCTGGTCTGCCACTTGGGTAGCCTGTTTCCTGGCTTTGTCCAGATCCTGAGAAACCACTGTCACCGCCAGGTGTGACACCTCCAGGGCCACTTTGTGGATATCCTTGACTACCTCCCTGTCCACCGGGACTACCTTGAGGATAACCTTGGCTGCCTCCTTGCCTACGCGGACCACTTTGAGGGTAACCTTGGCTGCCTCCTTGACCGCCTGGGCCTCCTTGTGGGTAACCTTGGCTGCCTCCTTGGCCACCGGGACCTCCTTGAGGATAGCCTTGACTTCCTCCCTGGCCTCCCTGTCCACCCAGTCCGCCTTGTGGGTACCCTTGATCGCCGCCTTGACCACCAGGACCGCCTTGAGAATATCCTTGGCTACCACCTTGGCCGCCAGGGCTTCCAGAGCCTACAGAAATAATACTCTTCGTTACTAATAGGTATACAGAACAAATGAGATCGACGGCAATAATTCCTTAGTAATCAGTTTGAGAGACGTTTTAAGAAAATTTTGATGATCTTCAGTCTAGCTTGCAAAACCTTTGGTGGGAAATTAAAACTATTTCCTCCAATAGTGGGTGTCTACGTCATCAAAGAATCTCACTGCCCAAAATTTCATGTTTCTCCCTTCAGCAGCTTAGGCCCTACGATGATATTATAGTTAGGACACGTCTTTTTAAACACATTATAAGACGAGCTTTTACCTGCGGCGTTGTATGCGTGGGTCGGTAATCGCGACAAAGGTAACCTATTACATGTGTATAAGCTACTTGACTTCACCCGCGTGTGTCCTACAGCGGCTGCGTCGGCGGAATTATACACCTAAACCTTCCTCAGGAATCATACTAACTATTGGTGATAACCATATAAAAATTATTTTGGTAGGTAGTTTTGGAGTTTATCGTGTTCATACAGACAGACAGGACGCGGCGAGTACTTAATTATATAATATGTCCATACATCTATAGGTACACATCAATAAAATTGGAGTGTCTGTTTGTAATATTAAACTAAAAGCTTTTTACAAAATGCATGTGATAATTTGACAAATGACCGAAAATGCATGTGGCTGAAATGACATTTTTACAATTTTTGTCTGTCTGTCATTATATATATAATTAATATCTATATATTAAAGTAGTTTCATCAATATGGTCAGTACTTCTTTGGATGAAAATGACACAAACATATTTCAATCCTCACAAATTTTCGCATTTAATAGTAGTGAAATCATTTTAACTTACCACGACCAAATCCAGAACCAGAGCCGCCATTTCCACCACCTGAACAAAACAAAACATAAATGTGTTCGAGAAATAGTACAAAGTAATTAAATAAATCAAATCAGCAAATCAATTGTAATATAGAGCCCTGTTCTGTCGATACTCAGATTAATTCCAAATAATTGAATATTGAGTAGCTAGCTTTCCCGAATTCACAATAAAGGCAGAGAGGACAATTTTGTAATGAATACAAAATTATTACAATAGATATTGTATCTATAATTCTAAATGGTTTTGAAGTGCTTTCTGTATTTCTATCAGTGGCAAGTGAGCAAGCCGATAAGTCGCATCTTCGTAGATATTACTGCATTCTTTTATTATTGGGAATATCAAGAAGGTATATCTAACTAGCTGCTTATTGGTAAGAAGAAAGTAGGAGAGAAGTAGCGAATAGTTGTCTAGCATACCCGATTGCGTAGTGGGAGTGACTGTCACACCAAAGATTGCGGGTTCTCCCTCTCAAGTCAAACATTTGTGTGCGTGAACATGGATGTTTTTCTTAGTCTGGATGTTTCAATTCAAATTCATAATAACTCATAATATGTATGAATTTACAAAAAAGTGTATAGGTATATACTACAAGCACTGCTTGGTTTGGAACTAGATGGTTCTGTATGTATGTGAAATAATATTTTTATGTGGTAGAATATTATATGGAAGGTAATCTATTCGAAGACACTCCTTCTTGACGTAGTAATTCTGCGAGAGGATAGTATTTCATCGATGCACTTGATCATGCGTGCTGAAACCTACAAGGCTCTATTCCTCAGACGTTGCCAAGATAATGAACGAACCCTCGTAGCGTATCTGTGGCTTATATCCCTGCGTGCCGGCCTCGTACTCGA
The DNA here is from genome assembly GCA_944739405.2 of Euclidia mi. Classification (NCBI taxonomy): domain Eukaryota; kingdom Metazoa; phylum Arthropoda; class Insecta; order Lepidoptera; family Erebidae; genus Euclidia; species Euclidia mi. The sequence continues at coordinate 41,773,819 of OX123183.2, read as the reverse complement.
CTACTTGCTTCCTGCCATCAGGAAGCACTACGTTATATTCCCCAGTGGCCAGGTCGCCGTCCCGTTGCTCAGAATGACCAAATTTAGTACCTGTCTGCGAGTCGTCCACATCATAGCTAAACTCGTATTTAGCGGGCTCCTAGAACGTAAAAAATATAATATCAATCGGTATAACTGAAACAACAGCTAGAAGAATGGAAAGAAGTTTAACATCTGATATTAAACTTGGCAGCATTATTGCTGAGTTGTCGAAATGTGGAGTTATTTTCTATGACATAAAAAGTTAAAAGTTGTTATAAGACACTGGTAGATTGTTTACATATAAGTCTATCGTTCTTTTCTAAAATACCCTTATGTATTAGGTGACTTTATTATGAAATATTTGGTATTTGCATTCAAATATCCTTCAGTAATAGATTTTATGTGGATTATATTTTTCAGATATATATATTTGTAAACCGAACAATAACATAAACTACTCCAGGAATAAATCATAGCAATGTTTATAAGAAACCAAGATTTGCCAAATAGGAAATAATAAAATGTAAATGATATAAAAATCGGTAACTGTAAGAAATTTACTGGAAACCTCAGTCACTAGCAGTTTGAAAAGGTTAACCTGAAATTGACTAAGTATAACATTTAATGATAAAATACTAAAAATTTAAACTGTTATTTAAATTAAATATTATCATTTATTGAATTTGCAACGAAGAACGAACTAATGATATACTAAACGCGTCTATCGAGCCAACAATGTAAGTTTACATAAATTTAAATCACGGAATATTTGTTATGATATAAATGTAAAATGAACTTAGTAACTTCGAAATATTTCAAATGTTCCATTTTGGACACATTTTACTTTTAAAGGTATACATATACGTTACAAATATTATAGGTGTACTCACATTAGATTCATCGCCATCAAAACCTTGCCCACCACGGCCAGAACCCCTGCCGCCGAAACCCCCTCGGCCACCGCCAAAACCACCAGATCCACCACCCGAGGGACCGTTAGCACCACCTCCAAAACCAGGAGCCCCGTACGTCGACGAAGGCGAGCCACCTGGACCACCACCAATTCCACCTTCAACATCAGAGTCGGGTGAACCCGGTCCTCCCGGAGAGCTAAGTCGCTGGCTTCCAGGCCCACTGCCTCCAAATCCTCCCGTGGCCGGTGGACCATACGAACTCTGTGGCTTCTGACCAAAGCCGTTACCACCTGATCCAAAACCATCACTTCCACTGCCAGATCCTTGCCCCGGAGGTCCGTAAGAAGATTGCGGTCTGCCTCTACCACCAGGTGATTGGCCTCCTGGACCCCTTGAACCTCCGTTGCTCTGGCCTGGTGCACCATATTCTGAACTGGGTGTATTACCCCTGCCTTGATTAAACCCGCCAGAACCTGAAGGAAATCCGAAACCCTGAGGTCCTTGTCCATTGCCATTACCTCCCCTACCAGAAGGGGGTCCGTATTGCGTATCAACTGATGGCCCAGTTTGTCCGTTTGAGTATGAATCCTGGGGACCGCTTTGGCCTAGTCCACCGCCAGGCTGGGAGCCTCTTGGTCCTCCTCTGCCACTTCCAGGCGGCCCATACTGAGACGACGGACTGTTGCCGGAGGAGCCAGTACCAGATGGAGGTAGATAACTGTTAACTGGAGGCTCACATTTACTTGATGGCCACGCAAGTGCTACTAGTAAAATAACGTGCTGGAATTAAAAAAATATCAACATTGTACGTCACAAAGAAAATGCACGTTGAAAACAAAATATAAAATATGTATTTATAAACACTTACTAAAATCATCACTGTTGTTTCATGAAACACTATATAACTGAACCCGACACGATGTGTTACAACAAGGATTTGGCTTTTGAATACATTAAATTTGAATAGTCGGTGTTTATATAGGAAAGTTGTCAGCGGTGAACGTGATACCAATAGCAATGGAAGAGTGGAACGCGTGTCGTGGCTTTACGTCTAACTTCGTGCATCTGCTTATAGTAGTGGAGCCCATGAAGAGATTTCGGGATTTACTCGAACGCGTCAGATATTGATAGCATTATATATTGTCCTACGTATTTTGAATAAAGTAGGAATGTTAATCTGATCGCTTGCATAATGGCAGTGGTCGTACGATAGATTTTAAAATGGTAAAAAAGAAAAGTAATTGAGCGTGTCAGATTTTCTAAGGAGATGTTAAGTGAATCTAAAATAAGGCTCTCATTGAATAATCTGACGATTTGGGTGTGACGCAAACTCATGGTCACTATTAGAACGTGCAAAAAGAATTCGCTATTTTGGGATACTGAAGAGCGTCAGATTAAGATGGATGCTTTCATCCTAACATCCTAGACGTGATTTCTCATAATCTGACGATTATCTGGAGGGTTTAATGCAACAGTTTTTTTAATGTTTTGAATATCTGTAGCTGCTCTCCCCACCGATGAAAAGGTATACATTATTTACATTTTTATCATCTTAGCTTTGCAACCAAATAGGTCTCAATGAAGCCCGAGTAAACCCCAATTTAGCATCGTGGGCTCCTCTACTATTACATACAACCAATCTAGACGCATCACCGTACCGTGCTATATAATTCCTGCAGACGCGAGGGCATGCAACCAAACAAAATAATGACTTTGTTACACGAGAATACACACAATTAATAACAACAACGATCTTGATTTATTTCAGTTAATATTTGTAGTTGTCACTACACTGGATTAATATTTTACGATATTGGTTTCAACGTTCAAATTTATTATACGTAAACGTTTGGATAAAGGCTCAATTGATTTAAACGGTCATGGTAATGAAAATATTCATAAATATTATAAATAATATCACGCCGTTTGTCTGTGAGAGGTTGGCAGAGGTGAATGTAGCATCCATATATTGCTTATCTTCATGGACGGAATCTAATTGGCGTAACACTAAATAAGTAATTTTAATACCATGCAGGAAGCAAATACCAATTATTGTTATGCCCAGCCCTGGAAACCGAGATGCCATGCTTCTTTCTTACCAACGAATCATACCTATTGTACTACACATACAAGAGGGCTTTGCTCTAAATTAAAGTTGAATTTAACAGTAATAAAACTATTAGGCATATGACGTGTAACTCACACGAAATAAATTATTTATTGTATGATATTATAGGATGTGTTCATTGCATTACTAATTATATAGTGATTACTTGCATCGTCATCATCATAATCCTAGCGCTATCCCGGTTGCATCCCCACTCCGCTTACTATTATAACTAGATTGCACAACCCAAAGGGTTGGCGATATTCCATTGTATGGACATGTAATTATCAGTTTATTTGAGGGTATTGACTCTCCCGTAAGTAAAGGCTATCAAAGATCTTCATGACAGCCGGGTCTGACAGTCTGACGTGCTCTCCTAAGTACGGTGCAAGTAAAAAATTTAATACGCACATAACTTTGAAAAGTGAGTGTTTTCCACCGTAGACTCGAACCCGTTACCCTCTGCATAGTCATCTGTTGGTGTCTCCTGTTGTATAGCTATCATATTATATGTATATTGTATGTATATTATAGTATTGCCTGCATATCCCCTATAAAACATACGTTAACATGTTAATTGAAGGGGTAATCAATATATGGCAACATAGGAGTATGCCCTTAGAGTATACATTAGCAAGCTACTCTAAGAGTATGCCATATTACGCCAAGAGGCCAACATGGCCCTTTTGTTAAAGTATTTTTATTGTATTACAACAATCCGAATTTTACTTTTAAAAATAATTCCGTTTTATGAGGAACTGCATATACTACATCGCCCACAGCTAAACATATCAATCTAATATATAAAATTCTCGTGTCACAGTTTTCGTTCCCATACTCCTCCGAAACGGCTTGACCGATTTTGATGAATTTTTTTGTGCTTATCCGGTATCTATGAGAATAGGCCAACATCTATTTTTCAAAAAAAAAAAATTTGCAAAACAACGTTTGCCGGGTCAGCTAGTATGTCTATAAAATTCTTGCGTTGCTGCCTAACTGACAGATAACGCTCAGTCAAAATACTGGTCGCAAAATATTTCTTAGGAAGCGTAGGAGTGCACTAAGAATGGAATTCCCAAAATTCACACTGGGTCGAGAAGAAATGAGTAATAAAAATTTTATATAGTTATAGGCGGCAAACGAGCAGACGGAGCGCCTGATGGTAAGCAATTACCGCCGCCCATGGACACAAGCAACACCATAGGAGCCACAAGTGCGTTGCCGCCCCTTGGCATTAGGAAAAGGGATAGGATGAGGAGTGGTATGAGGGAGAAGAAGTAGAGGGGATAAAGCCTCCGGTACTCTCACTCACCGAACGAAACGCAAAAGTTTAGGTATCTACTGTTACTTTACGTTGATTTTCTGTGAGAGGTTAGTACTTCCCCGGTCGAACCGGCCCATACATACTGAAATCAGCAAGGCTTTACTACCGGTAGCTGCGGGCATCTTATAATATAAAATATACTGGCTTCATTAAATGTGATAAGACTAGAACCCACGGTTCCATGTTGCCTTAGTTTGCAACTAGGACGAGGCTAAGCTGATCTTCTTCTTCTCGAGTCGTTAGCACAGAACTGATAAAAAATGGCACCAGCTCAGTATATGGCCCCGGCAACAGCATTGTCGGTGGCTCGGCATGGATCGTCCATTGAACATCTGTGCGGGCACTAAGGACACTCCAATAGGTGACTCATGGTCTGTTCTGGAGCGCCACAGTCGCGCTAAGCTGGTTAATAAGTAGATAAGTTTTATTGCCCTTAAAACACCATAAAAATGCTCAACCAGAATAGTTTTCGATATGATTTCAGTTGAAAATCAAACAAAACGTATAGATTGCTTTGTTATCTTTAATATTCCACTAAACATTACAAACAAATATTACACGCTGATAATCTGATGTGATATGTGTCACCAACCATCCATAATGTTTCATATATTTTCGATACTTGCATTGTAATGATAACAATCAACCAATTTATTGAAAGCAAAACTTATAAACGTTTGTTGTAGATTATATCTGTATATTTAACTGTGTTATTTATTGTAAAATTAAATGTTATGTGTCATATGAGCAAAATTTTATTTCCAAAAGTTAGACTTATTAAATTAATTATTATTAATTAAACCTCTAATAATTGTCAAAAATGTTAGCCGTGTGGTTGACGGCATAGAATACAAGTGTCACCACGCCCTATCTTCCCGTGGGTGTCGTAAGAGGCGACTAAGGGATAACACGATGCAAATACCATCTTTGCGTAGAGACGGAAAACTCGTCATCAAACCCTATACGACTGCCTCCTGGTCTCGCGACATAAATATGCGCGTGGGCTTGGGAGGTCCCGGGTTCGATTCCTGGGTCGGGCAGTGTTATTGGGTTTTTCTGTCACGAAATTCTCAGTAGCAGCACGGAGTCTGGAAATGTGCCCGGGACGGCAATAGGCTCGCCCCTTATTACGTGGGACTAAAGTATATCTGGCGAAAAGTGGGTGTAGAATTACACCTCTGCCTACCCCTTCGTGGATAAAAGGCGTGACGATATGTATGTATGTATGTTATACTCTTGCGAGTTTTATTTAAAAATGGGCGAACAAAGATTTAGTCCGTGAAGTGACTGATTAAGAATACTAGGTGTCAACTACCCCTTTAATTCCGTGGATTTCTTTGTAACGAAGCGGCAGACTTAAAACCGTATACAATATTAAAGTGACTCAAATCATACAGTCCGAGCCTAAGGCAACGTAGCTTCGCCCACGTCCAGCAGTGGACGGCGAAAGGCTATATGATGATAACCAAAGATTAAGTTCTAATTTCTAGAAAAATATATGCTGCATCTGAATGTTGTAGTACTCATTTACGAATACCCTGAAGATTGAGGGGGAAGGGCTATGTCCAGCTGTGGATGTCTTTCGGCTGATATGATGATGAAGATTGTGGGCTACTGAGAAGATATCTTGAAAAGGCGACCTATTTATCTGAATATCGTTTAGTATTGACATGGATTTTATTTATACGCAAAGATGAAGAAGTGGACAGCCATAAAGATTGACAACTTCTCTCACGGACTGTATGTGCAAGCAGTAGATATTTCCTATTATATCTTAACTAGAGGACGCCAGCAGCTACGCCTGCATTTCTTTTTAATTTACCCGTTTTGGCCGATCCCGTGGGAATTTCGGGAAATCCCTTCTTAGTGCACTCCTACGGTCCTCAAGGAACATACATGCCAAATTTCAGCTTCCTGCGCCCAATAGTTTCGGCTGTAGCGTGTCTGTCAGTCAGTCAGTAACGCAAGGATTTTATATATTAAGATTAAGTACTTATAATATAATTACTGAACAAGATATCCTGGCCATACTCTAGCCTACAAAAGTGAGTGAAAGGGTCGATGCGACTGGTAGACGTAGTCTTCAAGACAGGCTGTTTTGGCAATACCCTTTTGCGCCGAACCTCATTAGCTTTTTATTTTTTATTAGCAGCAAGTAGAAACTTCTTGGTAATAAAAAATAATTAACAACACGGATTTGATGTACTTGTACATTCAAGTTGTTGCCATACAGCTATACATACATAGATATAAATTTATAACGATGACCAGAATAAACTCAAAAAGGTATTCATTATACAACACAAAGATAGTGTACAAGTAGCCTTGCTTGGAATATACCAAGCTAGCGATAATTTTGTGGATGTACGAGACTACTTTACATTAAAAGCTTGATTCATCGGAGAGGCGATAGCCTGATCTACCTATATATATGTTATTTACTTATTCGTTCTTCCACACAACAATCAAATCCGTCTTCAGTTTAATATAAGCCAATTAGGCATAATACTGACCTATTTCCCATACAAAATGAAGCGTCACATTACGTCTAATATATATCATTGTTCGAACAGTGTATCCGTGATGTTGAGTGGCGTGATCTGTGTCATCCTCGCTAGTTAGTGAGTCGTGATCGCGTGGCGCAACATCGCATCGGCACTCGACACCCCACAGACCGCTTGATCGCCCGCTAAACCAATATACGACCTAATGAGACTTATAACTTCACGAATTTGGCGCCGTTCGTTTTAGTATTGAAGGCATGTGTTTGTTTCATCATTTGCGTTAACGTAATTAAAATAATAATGGTAATATTAGGTCTTATTGTATAAGATGATGAAAGCTTCCTAAAAGACAACACACTGACACTAAGGAAGGATTGATCCTTTGTCTGTTTTGATTGATGAACAATCAATCATCTCTCACAAAATAACACCCAGTCTTGAATAATATAATTTTATTACATAGTCCATTATCAGAGGCAGCGATAGCCTGGTGGATATACCAACAGACTGCCATGCAGAGGGTATCGGGATCGAATCCACGTCGCGCACCAATGACTTTGCGAAATTATGTGCGTATAGAATTGTTAATTATAGCTAGCCCCGTACCTCGGAAAGCACGTTAAGCCGTCGGTCCCTGTTGTCATGAAGATCTTTGACAATCGTTATAGGTCGTCAGTACCTTCAAATAAGCTGACACTAGTCTTAACCATGGAATACTGCTATCCCTTCGGGTTGCGGAGGTCAGACAGCCAGTCGCTATGTGGAAAAGGTAATATTCAGCCAAATCCGGTTAGATATAAATAGGGGTCCGCTTACTAAAGCGGACCCCAGATTGAAACTGGGATAACGCTAGGACGATGATGAGTCCATTATCAAATGTATTGCCTTAAGTATGGATTAAACCATCACTCTACGCAGTATAAGTTCAACTACTAAAGGGCATAAGGCACTACGCCGCCTCTGCAAACTATGTATTAGTAAATATTTAGATTACAATATGTTCATATTAATTTTGTGGTGGCTTTTTGGCTAAACGCTACCCTGTGTGATGCCGTTCAATTTCTGAAAATTGGTTTGTCTGTGTCCTTTACTTCAGACATTGTCATCAAAAAAAAAAAAAACGATTCCCCACAATCTGGGAATCGTCAAAAATGCTCCAATGCGCCAGTTCTAGGTAAAAGTTATTAAAAGGCCTGATGAACCAAATAACCCTTTAGATGAATAAATTTTATTAATTAAAATGCAATATTATCATCATATAATAATTATGCCTTTTTAGGGTTCCGTACCTAAAAGGTAAAAACGGGACCCTATTACTAAGCTTCTGCTGTCTGTCTGTCTGTCTGTCTGTCACCAGGCTGTATCTCATAAACCATGATAGCTAGAAAGCTGAAACTTTCACTTATTATCTATTTCCGTTGCCGCTATAACAACAAATACTAATAATAAAAAAAATATATTAAGGGCGGTCCCATACCATAAACGTGTAATTTTGCTCAATATTACTAACGGTAACAGGTACACGCTTAAAATTTTCACAGAATATATATTTGTATATTACCTTTCAAAATAAGTAATTAAATAAAAATAAAGTAAATATTAAAGGAGTGATTAACAAATATTTATAAGCAATCATATAAAAATTGGCCAATTGCAAGTCGGACTCACACACAAAGGGTTCCGTACTAATCATCTTTAAAAGAAAATCACGTTTGTTGTGTGTACACTTCAATATTTTTTAAGTTTCTACCTGTTTTTTAAGATCGAGTAAAAAATTGCTTTTTTAAAAAATTGCTTAAAAATTACGTTTGTTGCATGGTGGCCAATTTTTTATATGATTGCTCATAAATATTTGTTTATCATTTGTCCTGATCACTGTCCTTGATACGGCAAACCCAAGCAGCTGATGCTAGAAACATGCAATTTGGACAGTAGGTTCATTTTATAACTTAGATAGCAAACAAAGGAAGCATAATTATGCCAAGTCTAAGAGGGTAAACGGATCAAGTCTTTTCCTTGCGATGCATAGCCGAGAAATTTTTGGCCAAAGGTCGAAAGGTCTACTGCGCATTCGTGGATTTGGAAAAGGCTTACGATAAAGTGGTGAGGAATGAAATGTGGTCGGTACTGTCGATGTATGGGGTGAACAGCAGCCTAATTCGAGCTCTGAAATCCCTTTATGAGGATTCTAGAGCTTGTGTGAGGATAAACGGGGCATACACTGACTGGTTTACCATCAACACAGGTGTTAGACAGGGATGTGTAGCGTCGCCGTGGCTGTTCAACCTCTTCATGGACAGTTGTTTGCAAGACTTGAAACATAGTGATTGTGGATTAAGGATGAATGAGTTACTTGTCAAATGCCTTCTTTATGCTGATGATCAGGTTATACTTGCGTCTTCAGTGGAGGAGTTGCAGGAGATGGTAACAATCATGCATGGTGCGTTAGAGATGAAAGGAATGAAAGTGAATGTAAGTAAAACGAAAGTTATGGTTTTTGAAAAGAAGGAATGCGTTACGGCTTGTAATGTTATGATCGATGGACAGCGAGTGGAGCAAGTGAATGAGTTTGTATATTTAGGTACGCTGTTTACAAGAGATGGTAAGAATGTAGAAGATATTGAAAGAAGAGTTAATGCAGGTAATAGAGTGAATGGAGCTCTAAATGCGTTTATGAATAGCCAAAACGTGTCCAAAAAGGCACGTTTGGCTGTGCATAGAGGGGTGTTAGTACCTACTCTTATGTATGGTAGTGATAGTTGGGTATGGCAGAAAAGTCATGAAAGTAGAATAAATGCTGTAGAAATGAGAGCACTGAGAAGCATGTGTGGTGTCTCTCTGACTGACAGAGTAAAGAATTGTGTGATAAGAGAGTGTTGTGGGGTAAAAGAAGATGTAGTGACAAGCATCGAGAAAGGTATGCTAAGATGGTTTGGGCACGTGGAGAGGATGGATGACGAAAGACTGACCAAGCAGATATATAAGGCAAGTGTGGAAGGGACAGGACGAAGGGGAAGACCTAGGCGGACGTTCTCTGATCAGATTGGAGACATCCTAAAAACAGGACAGGTGAGAAGTACCCTGAACAGAAGAGCATGCATGAGGAATCTGATGGGAGTGAATGAAGCAAGAGAGATATGTCTGGATCGTTGCAAATGGCGTTCCGTAGTCTCTGCCTACTCCGAGAAACAGGCGTGAGTCTATGTATGTATGTATGTAAGAGGGTAAATTAGGATTTAAAGGTTGTTTGAAAAGATGCTGATTTTAAAGCTACCACATTTAGATTATAATAATTATTATGTAAATAATCTTAAACTGCTATTACATTCATTTTCATCCTTCAATTATTTTCAACTTTAAATGATAGTTTACTGAATATTTACACTTTTAATTCGCCCGCTATTCGCACCAAAGGCCATAAACGAAGCTACCGCAAGATACCAGAATTAATGGAGCAGCACAGCCAACGTTGCTTCGTCGCTACCATATTCTTTAATTAATTATATGGTAGAGTACTATTAGAAAAAAATACCACGACTTCAAATTAAAACGCTTCACTGTTTAACTAAACAAAAGTTTCAGTATCATTACACTTCAAATTAATATTGTTAACTTGCTGAAATAATGATTATATATGTACATTTATTTGTCACCATTCGAACAGAAAAGAATTGTAAGAAAGAAGGTTAAAAAACCGGTCAAGTGCGAGTCGGACTCGCGCACCGAGGGTTCCGTACAAACCTGTAGATATATAAGTAAAAGTTCACCAGTCATAGTTATGGTATTTTTATTGCTAAATGAAAACCATAACAAAACCGTAACATTACAGTATGGAAAGCTGGAGGAGCATAAATTAAAGAAAAAGGTCTCTTTGTTGTTTGTAATCAGTCATCCTTTATTTTATATTAACCCTTTCAGACCTGAATTATTTTTTTTTCTAGTATAGATGCAATAAATTTTTTTTAGGTTTATTATACTTTAGCTAATCTGGGAAAAATATTTAAAAAAAACATTCTATCTTACTTTCCGAGAAAAAGTGATTTTTCTTTATGTGCTCAAATGCGCACATCCGCATTTGATAATAGAATGCCTGTTATATAGGTTATTTGAAACTTTTGAATAAAACTATTTATTATTTATATTATTTATTGAAAAATATGATAAACTATAACAAAAATAACATAATTAAATGTTCTTCTCAACAAAAAAAATATCTTCTACAATTTGAATAGGAACCATGTAATTATAATCAGTCATCTGTCTATCAGCTAATAAGTAATTATAATCAGTCTATCTAAATAAAATTTAGCACACTTATGTGTGGAAAGCTAGGAAACAGTTTCTATCTTTGGTGAGGCACAAGTGCACCTTGCATTTTATGCATTTTATACGAGATTTCCCTTTACAGCCGAACATTTTACAGCGGGTTCCAGGTCCATCATCATGTGCAGGAAAATGACCCACACCATCATGAGCTATTTCGGTAGCAGGTCGAATTTCTCCAGGTTTTCTCGGGATCACTTGAGGCGCAGGACTACTGCTACTTGGACGTCCCCTTTTAGCTATTGTAATTTTATTCTGTAGAACTAAAGCCTCAGCTAGTTGGCGGCGAAAACGAAGCATAGTCAGCTGTTTGTTTTTCGGAATTCCAAGTAAATCATTATCATTTTGATAATCACGGAAAGCTTGAGTTAGTGCTAAGTCGGATGCGTGGAAAATCATGCGAAGGGGCCACTTCTTAGATTTTATAAATGTCCTGTAATAACTCATCATTTGGTCAAGCAAATCGACCCCTCCCATTGCATGATTGTATTTTCGGACTATCTCCGGCCTTTCCACTTCAACATAGCGCTTCTCCTTCTTGCACCATCTTTTTACGATATCCTTTTCTCCAATACCGACAAAGTTTGACGCTAAGTGAGCTGGTTTGTTATCCAACCACTTCACTAAAACAATATCACCATCTAAGCTGCTCACTTCTTGTGCAAAACCCCTCTGTTTTTTATTTATTTCTCTATCAGATAGTAATGATGGTTTTGCAAATCTGTTTACACGAGCGGTACAGGCAGCCATAATATTTTTCTGTTTCAAAATCTGCAGTAGGTGATAAGAGGAAAAATAATTATCGAAATATAATTCGTGACCTCTGCTGTCACCAATTCGATTTACTAAGTGTAGTACTACAGATGCGCCGTATCCAATGGTTTTTATGAAATTCTTATCAAGTTCGGGTGACGAACTTTGATAGATTATGAAGTCGTAAGCCTGGCCATGTTTGCCACATAAAAAAAATAACTTTATACCCCATGGACATGGTTTTCCTTTCATATACTGCTTAGCAGCGTACTTGCCTGTAAAGGGAATGATCTGTTCATCTACACAGAGTTCTCTTTCTAACGGTAGCTCCAAGCATCGATTTCTGATTGCATCATAAATAGGTCTTACTTTATAAAATACATCTTGGCAACCTACAGGCATCTGTGTATTATCGACTAAATGCAAATTATTTCGTAATTCAAAAAATCGATCTCTGGCCATGTTTTCGGTAAATAAGGGAATACTGATATTGGTTTCCCAGTACATTCTCAAACATGGATATCTGAACACACCTGTAGCTATATGTAACCCGAATAATACCTCCAATTCTGCAGCACATGTAGCTCTGAACCTAACTTTGCCTGACTGTAACGCATATAGGTTAGTCATTTCAGCCATCGTACAAAACAGTTCACGAGGAATATACTTGTAATAATAATCGATTGGTGCTAGCACAACAGGATCGATTGTAACTGGTGGAAACCAATCACAATATATTGTATTTTGTAGCTCTGTATGTCTCCATCTAATTCCTTGTTTAGGTGTAAGATTTTCAAACATACCTCCAGGCAATGCTAATACCGGTCCTAAGATTGCACCTGAATGATCAATTGGAACTGCTGACTCAGCTTCAGGTTCAAATGGAGTACCATCTTCGTCTTCGGAGACAGCCTGGTAGGAGTCCTGTTGGTTCTGGTGCACTACATCTGCACCAATTCGAATACGCCTTGGTTCTCGTACTGTATCATAATTACCTTCATCTTCATCGTCAGAAGATAACAACAGGTCTGATAAATTTTCATCTTCTAAAGCAACCAAAGCATCTGGCGAGAACATTTCGGCTATTTCGATGTACCCAGTAGTTTATATGTATGTATAAATAACCTGTAAAAAATAACAATATATAATATACACAAAAAATATATTTATAAATAATAGGTAATGCATTTTGACCTACCATATAAGTATTGCAATATTTCGTAAATTAATCAGTTGATCCGATTGTGCACATTTGTGGACATAAATAAAAATCATGTTTTCCTATGTAAAAAAACCACAAATGACACAAAAAATACATTTCACATCATGACCAAACCATGTTTTATACACATACAATTTTCCATAACATATAATTAGCTAAAACATAATAATTTAGAAATCAAATTAACAGCTTACCTGAACGTGTTCAAACTTTGCTCCGTACTGGTCGAAACTTGTCAAAATAATGTAAATGCGTGATCAAAGATGGCGTTACCGGTACCTTTTCAACAACGTATTTATGTGCACAAACAAATACAACCGTCTGAAACCGTAAATTTGAAATATTTAGTCTTGAATTATTTTTTAAACTTTATGTCCTCAATTGTGGACGCCGGGTCTGAAAGGGTTAACATATATCGCTTATTTTATAATATAACTTAAATATCTATACCAGCCTTGCAACAGCCTTGCAAAAGTCTGCTGATGAATGATGGTAAGATTTTTTATCAAAATTATTGATTTACAAAGCTTTTAGTGACTATTAGAAATCTGTTACAAAAAGACTTATAAAGTATTTTTAATAATTATAGTATTTATTTGCGATGAAAATAAAACTATTACTAGGTGACTATTTGCACTATACAAAAAAAAAATAAGTAAACGGCGATAGCCCAGTGGTGGACGAACATCTCGGGTTCGATCCCCAGGTACCCCGGACACACATCACTGATTTTTCGGAGTTACATAATGTGTGTGTTTAAAATGTTAATTATCGTTCGCTTAGTAATGTGCCCGGTAGATGGTTATAGGCTCGCCTCCTATTACATTGGGACCAAAACATAACTGGCGAAGTGTGGGTGTGTAATACACCTCTGCATACCCCTTCGGGAATAAAAAGGCGTGAAGTTATGATACGTTGTGTAAATAAAAAAAACATAGAAAAGAAAATGAAAATTTTAAAGTATGTCATTAAGTATCATACCTATTTGAACCACATCTGTAAATGGTGACTGAAAAAGGTATGAATAGTAGCACATTGAATATTGAAATTCAAAACAACATCTAAAATTGTACTACTTCGTGTTGTGCTAGTTTTTATTAACGGAAACATGTTTATAGATGAAAAATATGTGGAAATTCCATTTTGGGGATTCATTTTAAAATCAATACCTATTGAAGTCTCCCACGACAATCAGACGAGAACATGAATTATACCTATTGAGGTTGCTGCCGTATATTGTTGTATTTATGCATTCTATTGCAACATTAATTGGACATTGTGGTGACCTATATACAGTTATCGCTCTGACATTAAACATTTCGAAATGCAAGCATTCACAATGGCCGTTTGCAGCGTCTGGGTTATTTAAAAAATATCTTTTACATGATCCATCTATCACTGCATCCTTGAGATTACGACGTACATACGTAATTGATCCCCAACCTGGATTTGCATTATATATAGCTGGACCATCTACTCTGCACACCTCATAAAACCCATCAAGTTCAAAAATGTCTCTGCGACACCCCCAGGTTTCAACAAATAATACTGCATGAGAGGAATGAATAATAAGATCTATGATGACGTCTGAAAAATGTTTTGCGCAATGATTGCACGTTATGAAATACAATTTGAACTACATGAAATCTCAATCTCAATCAGCCTATCGCAGTCCACTGCTGGACATAGGCCTCTCCCAACACGCACCACAGTACACGGTCCTCAGCCTTCCGCATCCTTTATCTGTGCTATAAGACGTTGCTTCGTACCAAATTTCAAGATTTTGAGTTCACGGGAAGTACCCTGTAGGTTTTGATTCCCTTGTGAAGTCGTGAGTGTGAAAAT
Source organism: Euclidia mi (assembly GCA_944739405.2). Taxonomy (NCBI): domain Eukaryota; kingdom Metazoa; phylum Arthropoda; class Insecta; order Lepidoptera; family Erebidae; genus Euclidia; species Euclidia mi. The sequence continues at coordinate 41,758,806 of OX123183.2, read as the reverse complement.
ATGATTATATTGCTCTTCCTTTTGATTGCGTAGACATAGAAGTTTGATTTTGTTACAGCCTAACGGTGTTATATACCTGAGTATTTCATATGAATTTCAATTTAATACCTCTACGCGTTCAAGAGAAAGGGGTAGTAACTTTATTTTTTTATTTTTACTTATAGACTCACGCCTGTATCCCCGAAGGGGTAGGCAGAGGTGTAATATTACACCCACATTTCCCGAGGAATTTTTAGGTCCCACATAATAGGGGGCGAGCCTATTGCCGTACCGGGCACATGACCAGACTCCGTGCTGCTACTGAGAATTTCCTAACGTAAAAACCCAATAACACTTTGCCCGACCCGGGAATCGAACCCGAGACCTCCCAATCCCACACGCACATTTGTGCCGCGAGACCAACGAGGCAGTAGTTACTTTAAATTTATTAAAAATATTTTTTTATATGCTGTAACTAAAAAATAACGGCTTTCGCAATTTTTCCTTTATAAGTGATATAAGACGTTGCTTCGTACCAAATTTCAAGATTTTGAGTTCACGGAAAGTACCCTGTAGGTTTTGATTCCCTTGCGGGTAGTCACGAGTTTGAAAATATGATTATATTGCTCTTTCTTTTGACTGCGTAGACATAGAAGTTTGATTTTGTTACAGCCTAACGGTGTTATATACCTGAGTATTTGAGATAAATTTCAATTTAATACCTCTACGCGTTCAAGAGAAAGGGGTAGTAACTTTAAAATTATTAAAAATATTTTTTATATGCTGTAACTAAAAATTTACGGTTTTCGCAATTTTTCCTTTATAAGTGATATAAGACGTTGCTTCGTACCAAATTTCAAGATTTTGAGTTCACGGGAAGTACCCTGTAGGTTTTGATTCCCTTGCGAGTTGTCGCGAGTTTGAAAATATGCCTATATTGCTCTTTCTTTTGATTGCGTTGACAAAGAAGTTTGATTTTGTTTCAGCCTAACGGTGTTATATACTTGAGTATTTGATATGAATTTCAATTTAATACCTCCACGCATTCAAGAGAAAAGGGTAGTAACTTTAAATTTATTAAAAATATTTTTCTTATGTGATGTAACTAAAAATTTACGGTTTTCGCAATTTTTCCTTTAGATGTGCTATAAGGCGTTGCTTCGTACCAAATTTCAAGATTCTAAGTTCACGGGAAGTACCCTGTAGGTTTTGATTCACTTGCGAGTAGGCGCGGGTTAGAAAATATGATTATATTTCTCTTTCTTTTGATTGCGTTGACATAGAAGCTTGATTTTATTGCAGCCTAACGGTGTTGTATACCTGAGTATTTTGTATGAATTTCAATTTAATACCTCCACGCATTTATGAGAAAGGGGTGGTAACTTTAAATTTATTAAAAATATTTTTTTTATATGCTGTAACGGAAAATTTACGATTTTCGCAATTTTTCCTATATATGTGACATAAGACGTTGCTTCGTACCAAATTTCAAGATTCTGAGTTCACGGGAAGTACGCTGTAGGTTTTGATTCCAATGCGAGTTTGAAAATATGCTGCAATTTGCAGCATAAACGGCTGTATCTTTTGATTGCGTTGGATTAGAAATTTGATTTTCTTACAGCTCTATGGAACCGTAGATTCGAGTATTTAGTATAAATTTCAGTTTGATGCCTGCACGCATTCCTGAGAAAAGGGTCTTGACAGACGGACGGACAACAAAGTGATCCTATAAGGGTTCCGTTTTTTTCTTTTCGAAGTACGGAACCTTAAAAAGCAGCTTGAAAAGAATGGTAGTCAAATCGGAGTTAACTGATAGAACATTTCACACAATCCCAACAAACTATCATTGGACTATGGTTTTACCCGTACCACATCGAGACTGCCATGCAGATGGTAACGGGTTCGAATCCACGGTGCGTACCACTGTAGCATATTGAATTGCCGTGGGACCCGGCTGTCATAAAGATCTTTGACAGTCTTTGTAAGAAATCAGTACTTATGAATCAACTGACACTAGTTTAAATCATTTAATAACGCTATCCCTTTGGTGGTGATCAGAGAGGCAGTTACTCTGTGGAAAAGCAAATATTCAGTCAAATCCTGTCTGACTGGCAAGTGCACCCCAGGTTGCAACTGGAATAACGCTAGAAGGACGATGCCTTAGCTTATTGATTCCATAGTTGATTATACCGAGATGAATGATCTGCATTAAAGGACAAATTCAGTGTTATCAAATAGTTTGGTAGGTAATGATGCAAGGCATATTCGCGGATGTACTCCAAGATTCAGATGAGAATAATACGTAAATAGATTTGCTTTCTACTTTGACCTGTCGGAGGTGGTAGATGTAACTTAATTTCGTTTGACTTGACGCTTACGCTCTCCATGGCTTTTACGTAAACGGTATCTTCATAGTAATAGTTTCGAATATCTCATACATGTTCAAGCGACGTGATATTTATGTCGCAGAAATATTATGAATGTGCCCGTTTAGACGTCGGTTAGTATTCTGTGTTGAAAACTTTATATTACTTTGATTGTAATTTACCTGTTAAAGAACTTAAACCTTACTTTTGAAAACAATAAAGTCGAATTGACTGAATTGTACAAAAGCACCATGTCATTCTAAGTAATCAGTCTTAGTTTTTTGAATTCAAGCGCTATTCCTGACGACCAAAAACATTTTCCTTTTCCCTCTAATCACTATTGAAGGTATTGAAGCGAATCTTCAAGTAGCTGATGGTTCAGCCTTAAGGCTTGCTCCTTTTAAGTTGCTGCTGGTTAATTCTTGCCGCGATCTATAATTTTATACAGATTATATCAGTGCCCATATTAATACTTACTGTTTTATTTAACGGCTTTTAGATCAATTTATCATAATAAAGTTACAACTGATTTCTTGTTCAATTTATTTTACCTTATATAATAGTTAGGTACACAAAAGCCGATCATTCTATTGGATCACAAATACTAACTAATACTTAGTGATGGTGAAAGCTAATGAGTGCTCAGAAAATCTAATTCTCTTAACAAATGCCAATAAGGTAATTACAATTACGCGTTTGTACCATCGGTGACGATTAGCGAGCAAAACTGGGTAGAAACTAGAGGCGAATTGTCGAACAGATAACTTGTGTGTTGCGATAACGCTGTTGCTAAGGGCAAGTTGCTGATGCGACTACTGAGCTTTCAATTGTATATGTATTGCACGACGAAAAAGACTCCAGCATTGGACTGCGCAAGACTGTAAAATGATGACATAACATCATGCTTATCAGATTAGCATATGTGTTGGGTGGGAATCAAACCCACGACCAGCGAATTAGCAATCAGGTTTACTAGCTACTGGACAAATGTGCATAATTATTACGCATAAGACTTCTCAAACCGCGGCCACAAAGTTCACCTAAACTTGAAACAAAATTAGTGGATGACAGTGTTATTTTGTATGGGAATCGGCTCAACACTCGGCTTACAATCTATATCATATAAAACATATTTATCATGTCCATTTTATATTCACGATGGGCATACCGAATTCGTCATACCACAAACATGGTAGCACTCATTAGCTCACAGTGGTTTCTGTGAAAACAAAGATAACAGGCGCATTGTGAACGCAGAATTGTTCTGCTTTGGACGATAAATGCTCAGCGTTCGTTAGAATGACTAAAGCTCGAGTTCTAGGATTCAATTATCAGTTTATTGACCAAGCATCCCGTAGGTGTTAGTGATCTATCTAATTATGCGATGTGCGTACATTTGTGAAATCTTCAGGTAGTTGCCCTGACTGTTCAGCATTTCAGTGGCTGTAAAGAGGACATGGAGGAATTACAAAATCTACGCCTGCACGGTTTTTAAGGCTTAATAGCCCTTAAAACCCTATTGATGGATTAGATGTTATTATTATTTATCACAGAATAACGTCATTTCTGGTTATGATTTCTTTTAAATTAAATATGTAGGACTACATTTGTTGCAGGAACAATTGTGAATCATACACAGGTATTAAGAGTCTCACGCGTAATAATTATGCAGGTTTGTCCAGTACACAGGTAGTAGTCCCTTGCTGATTTCAGCATGAATGGGCCGGCTCGACCGGGGAAGTACTACCCTCTCACAGGAAATCGACGTAAAGTAACAGTACTTAAACTGTTGCGTTTCGCTCGGTGAGTGAGAGTGCCGGAGGCCCTATCCCCTATTCCTTCTCCCTCATCCCACTCCTCATCCTATCCCTTTTCCCAACCCCATGGCAGCAACGCACTTGTGACTCCTGTGGTGTTGCTTGTGTCCATGGGCGGTAATTGCTTACCATCAGGCGATCCGTCTGCTCGTTTGCCGCCTATTACTATAAAAAAATACATGAATTAAATTTAATTTGGGACTGTCAATAAACCTCAAATAAAAATTGTGCACTAGATGGAAGCCTATTACAGTAAAATGCATATAAAATTATATCAGTGATGTTCACACAGTCAATTTAAAGCGTGTACTAACACTTACGAAATTATTATAAATAGCTATCATCTTTCAATTCTAATGAAGCTATCATTACAGTCCCCATTCGCTGCAGACCAACAATAGCATTTGGTAAATACACTATATCATTCGTCCCCACAAAACCGTAAGGTTGTGATTCACATATTGCGTAATAAGCAGCCTAATACAATCGTGCATTAGTTAGGACTTAGCCAGAATCGATGGAGGTCATTGTTCATGATTATCAGGTATTCGTAATGCATAAATCGTACCCGGTTACAGTCAGCTTCGCTACAATTGTACTGCACTCTGTGTCAATATGGAAAGTGGGTCAGAGAGACAGATTGATGACGTATGCCGACACATCGCTCCAACCCGCCGACCCTTTGTCATTGTATACATGCTCCTGCCGTGTGTCCACTTAAATAGATTGAATACTCGTGAATATTGTCTGCGATAATTGAGTCCTTCTTCTATATTATATGATGATTACAATCAATTTGGTTTTGGGAATGGTTCGAGAATAATTATGATCCTGTAAAGGTATTCGCGTCCGTGTGGTGACGGATTAAGAATACGGATTGTCACCACCCCATATCATTCCATGGATGTCATAAGAGCATATTATGCAGAGAACAGCACTGTAAGAGAAGGAAAACTTGATACAAACCCTATACCAACCCGTTTGGCCAGCGTGGTATAGTAGGCCAATTCCTCCTTTCAAAGGAGAGGCCTAGTCCAGCAGTGGACTGTTAAAGACTGATGATGATAAAAGGTATTCGTGGGCCTATTTCACCGCTGCCTGACAACTTCCTAGGAAAATTATATGTCAGATAACACTTATTAATTTAACTCCAAGCTTGGTATCGGTAACGAAGCTCCAACTTGGATGTAAAATATAGCAGAAAAAGTTGTCCGAGCACAATAGTGATATTTGTATACAAAGTCTAATAATACAAGTAAATCTGAGGAGATGCAAGACGTTTCTTAGCGCGATCCGGGTTGAATACTCTACCTCAGAAGCTCTTTATGACATTGCGCTATGTTTGATGATTTGATGAACTAGGCATGATAATTATACAGGAAGGTAACACAGGATGTTTTGTACACGTGAACTGATCTGAAGGAACGAATCGGCTTTTTAACGCAATTAACAGGTTCGTTGATTTACACATTTAGGTATTACCATTCAAAATAAAGGATTAACTCCTTGTTGAGTGAAACGGACGAAAACAAATATAAAATCTTAATTCGGGTGCTTTCTTTTTCGCCCAAAAGTTTTATAAAAATCCGTACAGTTTTTTTGCGTGAAAAACTAACAATCCACAATCTATTTTCAAAAACTTTGTAACTTTCATAACAACAAATAATCTTTATTCGCAGTAAATAGGGTTTTCTACATAGGTGTTGGGATTAAATGTAACAGAACAGGCCTACTTAACTATCTTATTAATAGCATGCAAATAAGTGGTTTCATAAAACATTTTAACAGATGAACTTAGTTGAAAACAAAGTTTCCATGCAAAGAAAATTTAAAAATTTCATAAAAGAAACTTCACGTTAGAAACACTTTAGGTTTCTTAGGTTAGCTGTCTACTGGTGCGAAGAGGACCGGAGCTGGGTCTTTGGGTGGCTTTTCACTGACGCGGAAAAGCGGACAGTAAGTTGGCCCGTCACAATCCTCGAAATCACCACTCCGCGTCCGTGGAAACAGAATAAGCGGGGCCGAATGGTACTGAGCAGACTTTCAAATAAAATTTGTTAACCGGTCCCGAACTGGACCAAATGGAGTCGTGACTGTGGTGCACCCGCTCGTCACGCCAAAAGCAGAAGCATTGGTTAAACAGATGTACTGGAGCAAGGGTAACGTGGCAGTGTGGAACGACCCGATGCCGCCGGGTTGGATAAACTTGAATTTGAATCGTAACGTGGCTGAATTCAGCTTTGGTCTACTTAGATCAGCTCCACTCCGCTTCACTTCACCTCACTAGGCTTATCAGATATACTTACCTATCTCTGATTTTCAGCGCTCCAGTGAACAGCCAGCCTTTATACATTGTTGTATATTGTTGAACATGTTTTGACATGCACTTTGTTAGATGAAGATGTAAACTTGAAATAACTTATTAATAGTTTGTCATACTTTGTTACCTATATCCTGGTAGTTTTAACACTGAACGTAGTAAAAAAATAATAGTTATCGCAGAAACGGTAGCAGATGTTTTACGTATAAGCACAGAATATATTATACAAGTACTAAAGTAGTATAAGTATAAGTAATTGCTAGCACAGCGGGTTGTGCGGGCGCTGCTGCAGCTACAGCGGAGACTCTCAAACGGCGCAAATACATAACTCTAGTAGGAGATTATGTATTTGAGCCGTTTGGAGTCGAAACGTTGGGACCATGGGGTCCAAGTGCGCGATCTCTTTTTAGAGATCTCGCAAGGCACAGGCTGCCCTGTATTTGGCGCAAAAGATCAGCATTGCCATACAACGTGGCAATGCTGCCAGCATTCTGGGATTTCTGGGCACGCTCCCAATTGACGGCGATGTGGAGGATTGCCATGACGCCCTCTAAATTTTCTTTTCCTTTCTTTTTTTTAAATGTATTTTTTAGTTATTTAAGTATAGAAATTATTGTTTTATTTTATGTGTAAATAGTCATTTAGCTATGTTAGTTTTAATTTGATCGCAAATAAGTATTGTTTGAGTAAATAAAATATCTACTTTACGTAGTAATTGCTCTTTTTAGGGTTCCGTATCTCGAAAGGAAAAAACGGAACCCTTATAGGATGACTTTGTTGTCCGTCCGTCTGTCAAGACCCTTTTTCTCAGGAATGCGTGGAGGTATCAAACTGAAATTTATACTAAATACTCGAATCTACGGTTCTACAGAGCTGTAAAAAAATCAAACTTCTAATCCAACGCAATCAAAAGATACAGCCGTATATCCTGCAAATTGCAGCATATTTTCAAACTCGCATTGGAATCAAAACCTACAGGGTACTTCCCGTGAACTCAGAATCTTGAAATTTGGTACGAAGCAACGTCTTATATCACTTACAAAGGAAAAATTGCGAAACCCGTAAATTTTTAGTTACAGCATATAAAAAAATATTTTTAATAAATTTAAACTTACTACCCCTTTCTCCTGAACGCGTGGAGGTATTAAATTGAAATTCATATCAAATACTCAAGTATATAACAGCGTAAGGCTGCAACAAAATTAGGCTTCTATGTCAACGAAATCAAAAGAAAGAGCAATATAAGCATATTTTCAAACTCGCGCCTACTCGCAAGTGAATCAAAACCTACAGGGAACTTTCCGTGAGCTAAGAATCTTGAAATTTGGTACGAAGCAATGCCTTATAGCACGTATAAAGGAAAAATTGCGAAAACCATAAATTTTTAGTTACATCATATAAGAAAAATATTTTTAATTAATTTAAAGTTACTACCCCTTTCTCTTGAACGCGTGGAGGTATTAAATTGAAATTCATATCAAATACTCAAGTATATAACACCGTAAGGCTGCAACAAAATCAGGCTTCTATGTCAACGCAATCAAAAGAAAGAGCATTATAAGCATATTTTCAAACTCGCACCTACTCGCAAGTGAATCAAAACCTACAGGGTACTTCCCGTGAACTCAGAATCTTGAAATTTGTTACGAAGTAACGTCTTATATCACATATGAAGGAAAAAATGCGAAAACCGTAAATTTTTAGTTACAGCATATAAAAAATATTTTTAATAAATTTAAAGTTACTACCCCTTTCTCTTGAACGCGTGGAGGTATTAAATTGAAATTCATATCAAATACTCAAGGATATAACACCGTTAGGCTGCAACAAAATCAAGCTTCTATGTCAACGCAATCAAAAGAAAGAGCAATATAAGCATATTTTCAAACTCGCGCCTACTCGCAAGTGAATCAAAACCTACAGGGTACTTCCCGTGAACTCAGAATCTTGAAATTTGGTATGAAGTAACGTCTTATATCTCATATGAAGGAAAAATTGCGAAAACCGTAAATTTTTAGTTACAGCTTATAAAAAAATATTTTTAATAAATTTAAAGTTACTACCCCTTTCTCTTGAACGCGTGGAGGTATTAAATTGAAATTCATATCAAATACTCAGGTATATAACACCGTTAGGCTCAACAAAATCAACCTTCTATGTCAACGCAATCAAAAGAAAGAGCAATATAAGCATATTTTCAAACTCGCGACTACTCGCAAGTGAATCAAAACCTACAGGGTACTTCCCGTGAACTCAAAATCTTGAAATTTGGTACGAAGCAACGTCTTATAGTCCAGATAAAGGATGCGGAAGGCTGAGGACCGTGTGCTGTGGTGCGTATTGGAAGAGGCCGATGTCCAGCAGTGGACTGCGATAGGCTGATTGAGATTGAGATTTCAAATAATTACATAGTCTTCAAACCTTTTTGCTCATTATTCTGTACTTTATAAGTATTTTTGTAACAGATTTCTAATAGTCACTAAAAACTTTGTAAATCAATAACTTTGTTAAAAAATCTTACCATCATTCATCAGCAGACTTTTGCTAGGCTGCTGCAAGGCTGGTGTAGGTATTTAAGTTATAAGTTATAAAATAAGCGATATATGTTAATATAAAATAAAGGATGACTGATTACAAACGACAAAGACCCCTTTTTCTTTAATTTATGCTCATCCAGCTTTCCATATTGTAATGTTATGGATTTCATTTGGCAATAAAAATACCATAACTATGACTGGTGAACTTTTACTTATATACCTACAGGTTTGTTCGGAACCCTCGGTGCGCGAGTCCGACTCGCACTTGACCGGTTTTTTTTCATTTATTGTTTATTAGTTATTGTTAAGAAGCAAGACGAAGAGCAAAAGCTATCTGTTCAGTCTGTAACTATCATCTACAGTTATCAATATCAGTTTTTTTTTATTCACCGTAGAATCCCAAATTGCGAGTTCGTGCTCTGATCGAAGTGGCGTGGAAAGTTTGCCAACCAAACTGCATATTGACGTTTACTTTTTTACTGTCATCAGGCTTAGATACGTTGCGGCGCTCAAAGGTCAAAACTGTTGATTTACGCAAAAATATCTTAATAGGTACATAAACTTATAGCAATTTTCTTTAGGTATACTTTAATTATGTTTATAAAAAGTTAAATCGCAAAATGTGCCGGAATGAAAATATTATCAAAAATGTTCTATTCATTGAAATCAACCGCATTATTCGAAAGAAATTCGGAAAGAGAAAATAATTATAAATCAATCACAGATTAATATGGTTTGTGAAATCAAATAGGTCGTCAAAGCTCTCAGAATCCTGCTTGAAGGTGAAATTACATACCAAATTATTGCACTATGCCTTTGTAGCTAAAACGTTGATGGAGAATTAGGTTGTGAATATAAACCGAACTTAATTCAGTCTATGTTGCTTTGTTTGCTACCCGCTTTGTTTGCAAAACATTGTCAGTTAATCGCTTTGAATTATGAAGTAGCGTATCTCTCATCTGCATACCTATTTCGAATCCTTGCGTCCGTCAACATGCCGTAACCAGCCTGCTTTGTACGAAGCTTATAAAGCTGCTACGGGTACCTAATAGGTGGCACCATTTGTGTTGACAGTTTGACACTTAATGTAGAGAGCTTCAAAATGTACTTCTGTACAAACACGTGATTGCATAAATTAACACTTCCATTTGATAATTAGTATGATTATAGCTTGCCGTGCCTCGAGCACGATAAGCTGTCGATCCCAGCTATCATGAAGATCTTTGACAGTCGTTACGAGGAGTTAATATCCTTATATATACCTATATCGTGGAACACAGCCATCCTTTAGGGTTGCGAAGGTCAGACGACAGTCACTCAGAAACCTTATGTTCTCTCAAATCTGGTTAGACCAGTAAGCTAACCCAGGCTTCAGTCTTAGGTGCAACCGGGTTAACGCTAGGAGGATGATAACGATGGAAGGGTAATCAGTGTTTCATTGCGTTGATTATTAGCCAGTATAAAATTTTACCTAACGCTCAGCATCCTACGTAACGGGAAAATTGAAAAATTGTTACACGTCGCCATCCGTGCAGACAATTATACATAATTATACTAATTTATTATATTAAACATAAATAAATATCTACTAATTTATATGCAATACTATCACCGTTTGAATAGGCAGTGCATACCTTTGTTTTGATCTTTTCAATTCCAATTTGTGAAACACATGTCACACATTACTATTGTTATAAGCCTATTCAATACATTACTCAATTAGCATATGAAAGCCATCCTTCACCCTAATTGCCAACGCGTAAGATTTGTATTAGGTATACTTGACTATTCAACGATTGCATTCAAATATAGTCTAAGAATGTCATGTTATGTACTGTTATTTGCTATGATTTGTTTTGCCACCACCTGCCGAGTTTAGGCAGCGGTAATTATAGTGTAATTTGTGCCAATAAATTATTATTTTTATTTAAATATAGCCTTTGGGATATTAAGTTTATCAGGTCGTGCAGGTCTAGGTCTCTGCCTTTAGGAATAGAATTGAGTTGCCTTGAAACTCGTTCGTTTTATCATTTTCTTTCAGCTTTTCCTTGCCAATTCCTTTCGAATATAATACTGTTCTTTCAATTTGAAATCTCAGGTTATTTTAAAAACGATAGCAAATGAGCATGTCGGATCCATTACATTACTGGTGGACGCCACAGGGGCGGTGTTACGAACTGTCACGACCATTGTTTAACCAACATTGACTTCAATAAAACAACCAAATATGTAAATGTGTTATTATTTATGAAATTAAAGAAAAATATAATACTGCCGGAAACAAAAAAAAGCAAATAAACATATTATAAAAAATACAAACAAAATATAACTTCAATTTCTTTTGACTACCACTTTATTTAAAAAAAAATATATACACGTATTGAGTTAATCATAGATAATATAATTACTATTCTTTTTTCTATGGAGTTAATTATGTCCCCCCCGTGGGATCTCCACCTTGTCGTGGTGGGGGGGCTCAGTAACCGTGGGTTGGTCACCCGCGGTGAAGCTAAGAGGGATCCAGGAGGGGACGCTCCGCGTGGGCTTGGAGGGGCCTGCGCAGGATGCGTCCAACGGTGCGGGTGCGGGGGACAGTTCTGTCTGTCCCTCGCAGTCGGGCGCGGTCGCGGGAGGAGAGGCGTGTCGGTGTTGCGTTGCCGCGCGCCCTATCTCCCGCGACCAAATGGGGGCGCACCATTCGATGCGTCGCGGTGGGGCCGCAGAGGAAGAGGAGATGCGGTGTTGCGTTGCCGTCCTCCCTATCCTCTGCGGCCGCTGGGCGTTTTGGCGGCGGAGTCCAACACCTTAATCCGTCGCCAAGGGGGTTTTGTTCGGGGCCCGCCTGACTATCTGGCGGGCCAATACCCGTCGGAGGGTGGCGACGAGTGCTTTGGTGATGCCCCACCCTCCGACACACGGGTACATGGCGGAAGTCGAGGTGGTTTTTAGTGGAAACACCACATACTCCGGCTCTTATTTCCCCCAAGAGTCGGAGATCCGAAGGGATTTTCCACCTCGTAAAACAAAAAAAAAAAAAAAAAAAAAATGGAGTTAATTATGTCATTTTGTTCTATTCTTTAATTTCTTACATTTTTTACAAATGCCAAGAAATTCTGTAAAATATACATATACATAACAACTTTCTAATTAGAACTACTTATAAATTAAATTACTCTACACTTACATTTTAACACTAAACTATCACAGCTATAATTAATATACTATCTACATCTAGAATATTATAATAAAATATTTACATAATATCACTTATGTCCTTATTAATAGTAAATCACATTCATTTAGACACCTTTTTCTATTTAGTATTTACCGAAAGTACCTATCCATTTTGTACCGACTTTATCCATTTCTATTTGCCCTTGAATTTTAAATCTAATAGCATATTAAAAAACGATACCTACATGAGCACAAATTATGTGCATCATATAATTATCATTTAAAGCTGCACTCTTATTTAATATCTCGGAATACTTATTATATTAGTTGAAAATCTTACTGTAAACTATATTAACGAAATTGTCTTTTGGCAGAACATATATGATTAGCGCTAGATACGAAAGATACATTACGTTTTCTTTTGTTTTCTATTTAAGGAGTTGCTTATCAGAAAATGACCACGCAAACTATCTTAATAAATAGGATAAACTCGATATCGTTGTATGCTTGTCAAAACGAATATAAAATTCAGAATTCTAAAAACTTGGAAATTGATATCTTAAGACGCTAAAATGCTATTTGCTTTTATTTTTACGCAGGCGTCTGGATATAAAGAGGTTCAAATTAAAAAGTATTTGAAATAAAAAAAACATACGAAATCTCGATTTTCTTTTCAGTAATTAATAAGTTGGATAAATTACAATATTATTGCAATATTTATTAGAAATAACATGGCACTGTCTATTGCCCCTAACAAAAAATGGGGCCCTTATAGCGATTGTTTTTTACCATTCACTCATCAAGCAATTCACTTACTACTTACGTCTTTAATTTCAATTGAACTAAAATACATCATATTACTTGCTCATGTCGACTTGAGGCAAATTAAAACGATGAGGCCAAATTAAAACGAAACATTTTAAGATGGGGCGAAATCCATACCCTACGTTTTCAAACGAGTCCAAATTCAAACAAAGCATTTTGAGATGGAGCAAAACTCAAATAGAGTTCCAAAATTATTGGCCAAATTCAAACACAGCGCTTATGAAAATTTTATCATCAAGTTCCAGTCATATTAATGTCATAATTCTTTTGTCACTTTCTAATTATTTTTCTTTTCTCCATCGTAATCCCCTTTTGCACAAGTGACGTCAAGATTTCCTTCACAAAATTGACTAAATCTACAATACTGTTTGCATGTTGACGGTCTCTATCTTCTCTTTATTGTTGGATCGGAAGAACTGCTCTATTTCGGCAAGCGACTTGCCCTTTGTCTCAGGCACCATGAATAACACGAAGAAGAATGCTATCGCACAGAAGCAGGAGTACATCCAGAATGTACCTGCTGACGTTAACACCGCCTGTGAAAAAAGTAAATAAATTATATAAGACTTTTTAGCAACTAGACAGACCCTCAGCTGTTATTATAGTCTTACGCCTGTATCCCCGAAGGGGTAGGCAGAGGTGTAAATATTACACCCACATTTCGCCAAGATTTTTTTGGGCCTACGTAATAGGGGGCGAGCCTGGGACGTTTTACCCACTTAATTTTCAAAAATCCATTTTTAGTGTACACCCCATGAAACATGCCAAATATCAGCTTCCTGCACACAGTAGCTTTGCGTGTGCGTAGTCTGCCATTCAGTAACGCATGAATTTTACACAAGTTGTCTATCTTGTCATGTCTAGAGTTTTAGAGCGTCTGCCTAAACTCCTTACAAAACATCGTCCTTCTTACAATATAAAAGTCTCATTGAACTTAGATGACAAAATGTTCAAGAGCATGATGACATTAAAGCGAGAGCTAGCAGAGATATTGCTTACCACTTTAAGCAATAACACCCTACATCAAATAGCAGGAGTTACGTTAGATGAAAAAGGACATTCACGAACATGACGAATAACGTATAAGCGCGTCACATAATAAACATTTGGCAGAACTTTACAAATAATTGTGGGAAAATAGGCAACGTTGCAAAGCTAATTAAGTATACACTCTTTACTCACACACATCTACATTTTACGTCGAACATTGAGAAATTTGTTACGAAGTAACGTCTTATATCACATATGAAGGAAAAAATGCGAAAACCGTAAATTTTTAGTTACAGCATATAAAAAATATTTTTAATAAATTTAAAGTTACTACCCCTTTCTCTTGAACGCGTGGAGGTATTAAATTGAAATTCATATCAAATACTCAAGGATATAACACCGTTAGGCTGCAACAAAATCAAGCTTCTATGTCAACGCAATCAAAAGAAAGAGCAATATAAGCATATTTTCAAACTCGCGCCTACTCGCAAGTGAATCAAAACCTACAGGGTACTTCCCGTGAACTCAGAATCTTGAAATTTGGTATGAAGTAACGTCTTATATCTCATATGAAGGAAAAATTGCGAAAACCGTAAATTTTTAGTTACAGCTTATAAAAAAATATTTTTAATAAATTTAAAGTTACTACCCCTTTCTCTTGAACGCGTGGAGGTATTAAATTGAAATTCATATCAAATACTCAGGTATATAACACCGTTAGGCTCAACAAAATCAACCTTCTATGTCAACGCAATCAAAAGAAAGAGCAATATAAGCATATTTTCAAACTCGCGACTACTCGCAAGTGAATCAAAACCTACAGGGTACTTCCCGTGAACTCAAAATCTTGAAATTTGGTACGAAGCAACGTCTTATAGTCCAGATAAAGGATGCGGAAGGCTGAGGACCGTGTGCTATGGTGCGTATTGGAAGAGGCCGATGTCCAGCAGTGGACTGCGATAGGCTGATTGAGATTGAGATTTCAAATAATTACATAGTCTTCAAACCTTTTTGCTCATTATTCTGTACTTTATAAGTATTTTTGTAACAGATTTCTAATAGTCACTAAAAACTTTGTAAATCAATAACTTTGTTAAAAAATCTTACCATCATTCATCAGCAGACTTTTGCTAGGCTGCTGCAAGGCTGGTGTAGGTATTTAAGTTATAAGTTATAAAATAAGCGATATATGTTAATATAAAATAAAGGATGACTGATTACAAACGACAAAGACCCCTTTTTCTTTAATTTATGCTCATCCAGCTTTCCATATTGTAATGTTATGGATTTCATTTGGCAATAAAAATACCATAACTATGACTGGTGAACTTTTACTTATATACCTACAGGTTTGTTCGGAACCCTCGGTGCGCGAGTCCGACTCGCACTTGACCGGTTTTTTTTCATTTATTGTTTATTAGTTATTGTTAAGAAGCAAGACGAAGAGCAAAAGCTATCTGTTCAGTCTGTAACTATCATCTACAGTTATCAATATCAGTTTTTTTTTATTCACCGTAGAATCCCAAATTGCGAGTTCGTGCTCTGATCGAAGTGGCGTGGAAAGTTTGCCAACCAAACTGCATATTGACGTTTACTTTTTTACTGTCATCAGGCTTAGATACGTTGCGGCGCTCAAAGGTCAAAACTGTTGATTTACGCAAAAATATCTTAATAGGTACATAAACTTATGGCAATTTTCTTTAGGTATACTTTAATTATGTTTATAAAAAGTTAAATCGCAAAATGTGCCGGAATGAAAATATTATCAAAAATGTTCTATTCATTGAAATCAACCGCATTATTCGAAAGAAATTCGGAAAGAGAAAATAATTATAAATCAATCACAGATTAATATGGTTTGTGAAATCAAATAGGTCGTCAAAGCTCTCAGAATCCTGCTTGAAGGTGAAATTACATACCAAATTATTGCACTATGCCTTTGTAGCTAAAACGTTGATGGAGAATTAGGTTGTGAATATAAACCGAACTTAATTCAGTCTATGTTGCTTTGTTTGCTACCCGCTTTGTTTGCAAAACATTGTCAGTTAATCGCTTTGAATTATGAAGTAGCGTATCTCTCATCTGCATACCTATTTCGAATCCTTGCGTCCGTCAACATGCCGTAACCAGCCTGCTTTGTACGAAGCTTATAAAGCTGCTACGGGTACCTAATAGGTGGCACCATTTGTGTTGACAGTTTGACACTTAATGTAGAGAGCTTCAAAATGTACTTCTGTACAAACACGTGATTGCATAAATTAACACTTCCATTTGATAATTAGTATGATTATAGCTTGCCGTGCCTCGAGCACGATAAGCTGTCGATCCCAGCTATCATGAAGATCTTTGACAGTCGTTACGAGGAGTTAATATCCTTATATATACCTATATCGTGGAACACAGCCATCCTTTAGGGTTGCGAAGGTCAGACGACAGTCACTCAGAAACCTTATGTTCTCTCAAATCTGGTTAGACCAGTAAGCTAACCCAGGCTTCAGTCTTAGGTGCAACCGGGTTAACGCTAGGAGGATGATAACGATGGAAGGGTAATCAGTGTTTCATTGCGTTGATTATTAGCCAGTATAAAATTTTACCTAACGCTCAGCATCCTACGTAACGGGAAAATTGAAAAATTGTTACACGTCGCCATCCGTGCAGACAATTATACATAATTATACTAATTTATTATATTAAACATAAATAAATATCTACTAATTTATATGCAATACTATCACCGTTTGAATAGGCAGTGCATACCTTTGTTTTGATCTTTTCAATTCCAATTTGTGAAACACATGTCACACATTACTATTGTTATAAGCCTATTCAATACATTACTCAATTAGCATATGAAAGCCATCCTTCACCCTAATTGCCAACGCGTAAGATTTGTATTAGGTATACTTGACTATTCAACGATTGCATTCAAATATAGTCTAAGAATGTCATGTTATGTACTGTTATTTGCTATGATTTGTTTTGCCACCACTGCTGATTTTAGGCAGCGGTAATTATAGTGTAATTTGTGCCAATAAATTATTATTTTTATTTAAATATAGCCTTTGGGATATTAAGTTTATCAGGTCGTGCAGGTCTAGGTCTCTGCCTTTAGGAATAGAATTGAGTTGCCTTGAAACTCGTTCGTTTTATCATTTTCTTTCAGCTTTTCCTTGCCAATTCCTTTCGAATATAATACTGTTCTTTCAATTTGAAATCTCAGGTTATTTTAAAAACGATAGCAAATGAGCATGTCGGATCCATTACATTACTGGTGGACGCCACAGGGGCGGTGTTACGAACTGTCACGACCATTGTTTAACCAACATTGACTTCAATAAAACAACCAAATATGTAAATGTGTTATTATTTATGAAATTAAAGAAAAATATAATACTGCCGGAAACAAAAAAAGCAAATAAACATATTATAAAAAATACAAACAAAATATAACTTCAATTTCTTTTGACTACCACTTTATTTAAAAAAATATATATACACGTATTGAGTTAATCATAGATAATATAATTACTATTCTTTTTTCTATGGAGTTAATTATGTCATTTTGTTCTATTCTTTAATTTCTTACATTTTTTACAAATGCCAAGAAATTCTGTAAAATATACATATACATAACAACTTTCTAATTAGAACTACTTATAAATTAAATTACTCTACACTTACATTTTAACACTAAACTATCACAGCTATAATTAATATACTATCTACATCTAGAATATTATAATAAAATATTTACATAATATCACTTATGTCCTTATTAATAGTAAATCACATTCATTTAGACACCTTTTTCTATTTAGTATTTACCGAAAGTACCTATCCATTTTGTACCGACTTTATCCATTTCTATTTGCCCTTGAATTTTAAATCTAATAGCATATTAAAAAACGATACCTACATGAGCACAAATTATGTGCATCATATAATTATCATTTAAAGCTGCACTCTTATTTAATATCTCGGAATACTTATTATATTAGTTGAAAATCTTACTGTAAACTATATTAACGAAATTGTCTTTTGGCAGAACATATATGATTAGCGCTAGATACGAAAGATACATTACGTTTTCTTTTGTTTTCTATTTAAGGAGTTGCTTATCAGAAAATGACCACGCAAACTATCTTAATAAATAGGATAAACTCGATATCGTTGTATGCTTGTCAAAACGAATATAAAATTCAGAATTCTAAAAACTTGGAAATTGATATCTTAAGACGCTAAAATGCTATTTGCTTTTATTTTTACGCAGGCGTCTGGATATAAAGAGGTTCAAATTAAAAAGTATTTGAAATAAAAAAAACATACGAAATCTCGATTTTCTTTTCAGTAATTAATAAGTTGGATAAATTACAATATTATTGCAATATTTATTAGAAATAACATGGCACTGTCTATTGCCCCTAACAAAAAATGGGGCCCTTATAGCGATTGTTTTTTACCATTCACTCATCAAGCAATTCACTTACTACTTACGTCTTTAATTTCAATTGAACTAAAATACATCATATTACTTGCTCATGTCGACTTGAGGCAAATTAAAACGATGAGGCCAAATTAAAACGAAACATTTTAAGATGGGGCGAAATCCATACCCTACGTTTTCAAACGAGTCCAAATTCAAACAAAGCATTTTGAGATGGAGCAAAACTCAAATAGAGTTCCAAAATTATTGGCCAAATTCAAACACAGCGCTTATGAAAATTTTATCATCAAGTTCCAGTCATATTAATGTCATAATTCTTTTGTCACTTTCTAATTATTTTTCTTTTCTCCATCGTAATCCCCTTTTGCACAAGTGACGTCAAGATTTCCTTCACAAAATTGACTAAATCTACAATACTGTTTGCATGTTGACGGTCTCTATCTTCTCTTTATTGTTGGATCGGAAGAACTGCTCTATTTCGGCAAGCGACTTGCCCTTTGTCTCAGGCACCATGAATAACACGAAGAAGAATGCTATCGCACAGAAGCAGGAGTACATCCAGAATGTACCTGCTGACGTTAACACCGCCTGTGAAAAAAGTAAATAAATTATATAAGACTTTTTAGCAACTAGACAGACCCTCAGCTGTTATTATAGTCTTACGCCTGTATCCCCGAAGGGGTAGGCAGAGGTGTAAATATTACACCCACATTTCGCCAAGATTTTTTTGGGCCTACGTAATAGGGGGCGAGCCTGGGACGTTTTACCCACTTAATTTTCAAAAATCCATTTTTAGTGTACACCCCATGAAACATGCCAAATATCAGCTTCCTGCACACAGTAGCTTTGCGTGTGCGTAGTCTGCCATTCAGTAACGCATGAATTTTACACAAGTTGTCTATCTTGTCATGTCTAGAGTTTTAGAGCGTCTGCCTAAACTCCTTACAAAACATCGTCCTTCTTACAATATAAAAGTCTCATTGAACTTAGATGACAAAATGTTCAAGAGCATGATGACATTAAAGCGAGAGCTAGCAGAGATATTGCTTACCACTTTAAGCAATAACACCCTACATCAAATAGCAGGAGTTACGTTAGATGAAAAAGGACATTCACGAACATGACGAATAACGTATAAGCGCGTCACATAATAAACACTTGGCAGAACTTTACAAATAATTGTGGGAAAATAGGCAACGTTGCAAAGCTAATTAAGTATACACTCTTTACTCACACACATCTACATTTTACGTCGAACATTGAGAAACAATGACGTCGCCTGATATATTCGATATATGTAATAAAATACATGATCCTGTATTATGGTTGCAAACCTGATTTATAAATCAAGATTTTAACAACAATCATATCTATCGTAATGGAGAATATTATTGTTGATGCAAAAGCATTAAACAGATTTTATTGGCAATAATCAACAGACAATAGGTACATAGCAATATAATTTTTGCTTCCTTATTGCCGACAAATGGCTATCAAGTCAATCAATCTTTCTAGGTTAAAGGATAAGGGATAAAACTATTTTTATTCTGTAATTATGATTTATTTACTTTTTTGTCCTTGCCGAAACATTAAAGATAGAGTCAAATCAAACAAAATTTCTAAAACCTTTGTAGGTACTGCTGAGGCCACTTACCAATAGCTAGAATTATTAATGCCACTAAAAATGCCATCAAAAGCCGACGATGATCATATTAAACCTAATTCTGAGTTTTAATCTCAAAAGATGTTTCATGTCATTGCAAAAATACAACGTTGCGCAAATTTTAAATACCTAAATGATTTTTTATTTCAATGTATTTTGTTGGTACTTACTATGTAATAATTTCGCTAAATAGGAGTGTTATGCATAAAAGTTTTAACTAAAATATATTAAGACTATGCTATTATTATCCCCAAAAATGTATGCAAAATGTTCTTATCAAGCTAATGTTCGAATATATTCAAAGTAAACTTCACAATTACTATGGAAATGGAACATCGTTAATTTGAAACAAACGCGCTTTCATGTAGCAGAACAAATATATTTAATATTCAAATTAAGTATATATAAACATTGCAGCTTAATTATAATACAATATTATAATTTAAATGTGTTCTGTTCACTAATTGTATTCACACGGTTGCTGACGCGTTCGGTTTCTAGTAAATTCTGCGCTTTATTACAAAACAAGGACTAAATATAGGTATCTAATCTGAATTTTGGTCCTATCCATATCTGTGCAAAATTAACATTTTGAAGGACAGTAAACGAGACACAATAGAAGTTTTATTGTTATGACATATATCAGTATGTAGATTAAAGAATAGATTCAGTTTTATAGTACTTGTATCTTTTTTTTTATAAAGTCAATATCTACCTTCTCCAAAGACTATATAGTCTAACTCTGCTATTATTTTAGTCTTTTTTTTAAATAAAGGAGACTTTGTACGGGTAGCACATAGGAACATAAGCTTTCCCAATTCGATCTCCATTCGATTCTGTAGAAAGAATCACAGTGAGTAATTGAACATGCTATGACTTGATGACATAGAACACTGACATCGAATTCACAGCACTTATCATGACAGTAGCGAGCGGTAATGCGCAGGGATCATGTCAAATACAAATAATCTTTATTTTCAGTAAATAGGGTTTTTTACATACATAGTTGTTGGGATTAAATGAAACAGAAGAGCTAACCTAACCAAATGGCATTCGATTAACGATACCTATCGCTAATCGCTAAGTGCAAAAATGTATGGAACTGACATAAACCTTTTCGATACATCACATGGTGAACGAAGAAGGAATTCCTTATATTGTCATGGCAACCAAGCGTTAACGAAAGTAGATATCAGAAGCGAATGCCATTTGGCTAGGGCCTCAGGCCTACTTAAGTATCTTATTAATAGCATGCAAATAAGTGGTTTTATAAAACATTTTAACAGATGAATATAGTTGAAAACAAAGTTTCCATGCAAAGAAAATTTAGAAATTTCATAAGAGACGTTAGAAACACTTCAGGTTTCTTAGGTTAGCTGTGTACTGATGCGAAGAGAACCGCAGCTGGGTCTAAGGGTGAGTTTTCACTGACGCGGAATTAAATAGAGTGGAATGGAGCGGACAGTGAGTTGGCCTGTCACAATCCTCGAATTCATCACTCCGCGTCCGTGGAAACAGAATAAGCGGGGCCAAATAGTACTGAGCAGACTTTCAAATAAATTATGTAAACAGGGGGTCTCAAGCTGGACCAAATGGAGTCGTGACTGTGGTGCACCCGCTTGTCACGGCAAAAGCAGAAACATTGGTTAAACAGATATACTGGAACAAGGGTAACGTGGCAGAGTGGAACAGCCTTGTGCCGCCGGGTTGGATAAAGTTGAATTTGAATCGTAACGTGGCTGAATTCAGCTTTGGTCTACTTAGATCAGCTCCACTCCGCTTCACTTCACCTCACTACGCTTCAATGGCAACACTTGCTACTTTTCACTGCTCTTCTCTGCTCCATAGCCGCGTCAATGGAACCGCAACGTGATACAACCAATAGAAATGTCTAGAAATTGAACAAGACCCAGGGTCCGCTTTCTCCACTCCAGTGGACAGCCAGCCTTAATAGTACATTGTAGAACATGTTTTGACATACACTTTGTTAGATGAAGATGTAAACTTGAAATTACTTATTAATAGTTTGCCATACTTTGTTACCTTGGTTGCTTATATCCTGGTAGTTTTTACACTGAACCTAGTAAAAAAACATGCCTTTATCGCAGAAACCGTAGCAGATGTTTCACGTATTTTAGTATTTTTGTAGAAACAACTTATACAGGAATTAATTTATTGTAACAAAGCAAAAGCAAGAGCGATCTGCTCAGTCTGAAAGTGGCTTAATAAATATGTGGTCTCAGCCATGGAACATAGTTGTCTCTTAGCGGTGCGAAAGTCAGACGGCAATCACTCTAAGGAAAATACGGAACGTATAAAAAACTTTAGATTTCTTAGGCCAGTAGTCTACCGGGGTACCGGAGCTTGGTCTAAAGGTGAGTTTCCACTGACGCGGAGCTAGGTAGAGTGGAAAGTAGCGGACAGTGAGTTGCCCCGTCACAATCCTCAAAATCTCCACACCGCGTCACCGAGCAGACTTTCAAATAAAATATGTGAAGACGCGATCCTGAGCTGGCCAGAAAGGTTTCGTCACTGTGGTGCAGCCACTCCGCACCGCAGCAGTAGAGGCATAGATTATACAGATATATTAGAGCAGAGGGTAGTGTGGCAGTGCGGAATGGCGCGGTGCCGCTGCGAAGGATAAATTTGAAATTGACTAGTAGTACGTGGCTGAATCCAGCTTTGGTCAGCTTAAATCAGCTCCTCTCCGCTTCACTTCACCTCACTACGCTTCAATGGAAACATTTGCTACTTTTCACTGCTCTTCTCCGCTCCATAGCCGCGTCAATGGAACCGCAACGTGATACAACCAATAGAAATGTCTAGAAATTTAATTAGGCATACTTACCTATCACTGATTTTCAGCGCTCCAGTGAACAGCCAGCCTTAATACATTATTGTATATTGTTGAACATGTTTTGATATGCACTTTGTTAGATGAAGATGTAAACTTGAAATAACTTATTAATAGTTTGTCATACTTTGTTACCTATATCCTGGTAGTTTTAACACTGAACCTAGTAAAAAAATAACAGTAATCGCAGAAACGGTAGCAGATGTTTTACGTGTAAGCACAGAATATAATTATACAAGTACTAAAGTTGTATAAGTATAAGTAATTGCTAGCACAGCGGGTTGTGCGGGCACTGCTGCAGCTACAGCGGAGACTCTCAAACGGCGCAAATACATAACTCTAGTAGGAGATTATGTTTTTGAGCCGTTTGGTGTCGAAACGTTGCGACCATGGGGTCCAAGTGCGCGATCTCTATTTAGAGATCTCGCAAAGAGACTGGTTGACGCCGAGCGTGACCTGAAGGCTGGCCTGTATTTGGCGCAAAAGATCAGCATTGCCATACAACGTGGCAATGCTGCCAGCATTCTGGGATTTCTGGGCACGCTCCCAATTGACGGCGATGTGGAGGATTGCCATGACGCCCTCTAAATTTTCTTTTCCTTTCTTTTTTTTAAATGTATTTTTTTGTTATTTAAGTATATAAATTATTGTTTTATTTTATGTGTAAATAGTCATTTAGCTATGTTAGTTTTAATTTGATCGCAAATAAGTATTGTTTGAGTAAATAAAATACCTACTTTACGTAGTAATTGCTCTTTTTTCATTTATTGTTTATTAGTTATTGTTAAGAAGCAAGACGAAGAGCAAAAGCTATCTGTTCAGTCTGTAACTATCATCTACAGTTATCAATATCAGTTATTTTTTATTCACAGTAGAATCCCAAATTGCGAGTTCGTGCTCTGATCGAAGTGGCGTAGAAAGTTTGCCAACCAAACTGCATATTGACGTTTACTTTTTTACTGTCATCAGGCTTAGGTACGTTGTGGCGCTCAAAGGTCAAAACTGTTGATTTACACAAAAATATGTTAATAGGTACATAAACTTATGGCAATTTTCTTTAGGTATACTTTAATTATGTTTATAAAAAGTTAAATCGCAAAATGTGCCGGAATGAAAATATTATAAAAATGTTCTATTCATTGAAATCAACCGCATTATTCGAAAGAAATTCGGAAAGAGAACATAATTATAAATCAATCACAGATTAATATGGTTTGTGAAATCAAATAGGTCGTCAAAGCTCTCAGAATCCTGCTTAACCCATATATGCCCAAGAGCACAAAAATCGGTCAAGAGCACAAATGTCGGGGAGATGGGCCTCGTTAGCCTTGGTTGGCAACCTGTCTAGGAGAAGGAAAACTCCGAAATTAAACCAAACGTTCGGGGAGATGGGCCTCGTTAGCCTTGGTTGGCAACCTGTCTAGGAGAAGGAAAACTCCGAATTTAAACCAACTTTCAGGGAGCATACCCGAAACAAAACCCCGATCTAAGGTGTGAACCGACCCGTGCCGAGGGATTCGTGGCCAGAGGGCAAGCTGGTCGTAAACGGAGGGTGCCTGTGTTGGTGGTCACAGGGCACAGCTGATATTCCGCCTTACCCCCGTAAAGGGCTCTGCGGGGATGGACCGTCTAGATCCCTAAATCTCGTGGGAACGCTATGGGAACAAAAACTTATTCTTCTCCATACGGCGGCGACGCGGTTCGCAACCCGTCACGTTTCGTTTCCCGCGAGGGCGAAAAGCGGCCTACGGAAAGCAGGTTTGCGACATTGAATGTTGGTGGAGGAATGAACGGCAAATTGGATGAAGTATGTCAGATGATGGATGATAGAAAGATTGATGTTCTTTGTGTGAATGAAACAAAAAGAAAAGGGTGTGACACCACCAAGCATGGTGCATATACGGCGTATTGGTTTGGGGTAGATAGTTCCACCAGAGCCTGTAAGGAGTTGGTGTAGTACTGTCTGTGCGAATGAACGAGTGCGTAAAAGAGTTTGAATGTGTAAATGCTAGGCTACTGTGGATGAGAATGAAAGTAGGACTTACTCGTCTCTTTATTGTGGGGGTGTACGCCTCGGTCAATATAGTTACGGGTATGTCACAACATGAGCAAGACGAAAGGCAGGAGTTTTGGGAGAGTTTAAGAGAGATTTAGAGGAACTGCAAGGATAATGAAAGATTGATCTTGTTAGGGGATTTCAATGGATGGGTGGGAGTAAAGCGAGATGGATTTGAAAGGGTGTTAGGTGCATTTGGTGATGAGAGTGTGAACGAAAATGGAAAAGCACTGCTTGAGATTTGTTTGGAGTGGAGCCTTTGTGTGACAAACACCATGTTTGATCATAAAAGGATACATATGTATACGCGAGAGGCGAAAAATGTTAGAAGAAGTATGATTGATTTTGTGATAGTAGATGAACGATTGAGAAAGAATGTGTTGGATACAAGAGTATATCGAGGGATCGGCATCCACACAGACCACTTCTTGGTGTTGAGCCGGATAAGTGGGCTCTTTAAAGGATGGCGACACCGAGAGCATAATGAAAATAGGGTCTTGGAAAGAATAAAAGTTGAAAATCTACAAGAGAAAGATGTGAAAGATGAGTATAAACGAAGATTGATAGCAAGATTTGAGAGATTCGATGGCATAAATGATATGGAAGAATTATGGCAGGCCTTTAAAGAAGAGGTAGTATGTGTAGCGTCTGAAGTATGTGGTATGATCAAGAGAAGGAAAATACGAAAGGTTAAGAATACATGGTGGGACAAGGATGTACAATCAGCAGTGTCAGAGAAGAAGAAAGCTTGGTCAGATTGGTTGGCTGCCAGAGCAAATGAAAGAATGGGAAAAGCAACGAGTGTAGACATAGATGAAGTAAAAAAGGAGTTTGTTAGGTCAAAAAGAATAGTGAAAGAAATGGTTAAAAGGAAAAAAGAGGAAAAGAAAGATGAGTTTGATAGCAGATTATCTGACGATTTCCAGAGGAACATTAAGTTTTTCTGGAAATCCGTTCGTGCAGTTCGAGGAAGAACTCAATCCTCAGAACACACATCCATCAGAGACGAGAATGGAAGTATAGTAAATGGTGAATTGTGCGTGCTGAAGAGATGGAAAGAGTATTTTGAAAGTTTATTCGAAAGAACGGCGATAGAGACACCGATAGCTGAAGTGAATTGTAATGATAGCAATGATGAAAGCGTTATTGGCGTGGATGAGATCGTGAAGGCACTGGGAAGTATGAAAGTAGGTAAGGCTGCAGGATATGATAGGATTACAGTCGAAATGCTGAAGGCTGGACAGGGCATCATAGTTGGTCAGTTGCAGCGGTTATATAACTTGTGTTGGAACACCGGCCGAGTACCTAATGACTGGACCACAGCTGTAGTTGTGCCTCTTTATAAAGGAAAAGGCTCGCAACAAGACTGCAAAAACTATAGAGGCATTAGCCTTCTCAGCATTGTTGGCAAATTGTATGCAAAGGTACTTATTGAAAGAGTTATGGAAGTGACCGACAAGAAAATATGGGATGTACAAGCGGGATTCCGAAAGGGTATGGGATGCACGGATCAGGTTTTTTCCTTGCGAAGCATAGCCGGAAAATTTTTGGCCAAAGGTCAAAAGGTCTATTGCGCATTCGTGGATTTGGAAAAGGCTTACGATAAAGTGGTGAGGAATGAAATGTGGTCGGTGCTGTCAATGAATGGGGTGGACAGCAGCCTCATTCGAGCTCTGAAATCCCTTTATGAGGATTCTAGAGCTTGTGTGAGGATAAACGGGGCATACACTGACTGGTTTACCATCGATAAAGGTGTTAGACAGGGATGTGTAGCGTCGCCGTGGCTGTTTAACCTCTTCATGGACAGTTGTTTGCAAGATTTAAAACATAGTGACTGCGGATTAAGCATGAATGGGTTACTCGTCAAATGCCTCCTTTATGCTGATAATCAGGTTATACTTGCATCTTCAACGGAGGAGTTGCAGGAGATGGTAACAATCATGCATCGTGCGTTAGAAAGGAAAGGAATGAAAGTGAATGTAAGTAAAACGAAAGTTATGGTTTTTGAAAAGGAGGAATGCGTTACGGCTTGTAATGTTTTGATCGATGGACAGCGAGTGGAACAAGTGAATGAGTTTGTTTACTTAGGTACGTTGTTTACAAGAGATGGTAAGAATGAAGCAGATATTGAAAGGAGAGTTAATGCAGGTAATTGTGTGAATGGAGCTCTGAAGGCGTTTATGAACAGTCAAAACGTGTCCAAAAAGGCACGTTTGGCTGTACATAGAGGTGTGTTAGTGCCTACCCTTATGTATGGTAGTGAAAGTTGGGTATGGCAGAAGAGATTTGAAAGTAGAATAAATGCTGTAGAAATGAGAGCACTGAGAAGTATGTGTGGTGTGTCTTTGACCGACAGAGTAAAGAATTGTGTGATACGAGAGTGGTGTGGGGTAAAAGAAGATGTAGTGACAAGCATTGAGAAAGGCATGTTAAGATGGTTTGGGCACATGGAGAGGATGGATGACGATAGACTGACAAAGAAGATATATCAGGCTAGTGTGAATGGGACAGGACAAAGGGGAAGACCTAGGAGAACGTTCTCTGACCAGATTGGAGACATCCTGAAAAAAGGACAAGTTAGAAGTACCCTTAACAGAAGAGCATGCATGAGAAACTTGATGGGAGTGAGTGAAGCAAGTGAGATATGTCAGGATCGTTGCAAATGGCGTTCCGTAGTCTCTGCCTACCCCTCCGGGAAACAGGCGTGAGTCTATGTATGTATGTATGTAGCATAAAAACGACCCAACGGTACATGTTCAGTGGCAAAGCGCCATAAATAAAAACCGTAAATTATTTTCATAGTTTAACGCTATCTACGAGTTGTCGGAAGAACTACGTACGTTGTAAGAGCGTTACATTATGCAAAACTAAAGCAATAACAGTTGAAAATTAGGAGAAAAGTAGGGACACGTTTTTTTGGTCGAAAATTTAAGACCTTCGCTGACAAAAATGTAAGTACTTATTTATTTGCTTGAAATCTTGCAATTATTGTTAATGAATTAATAAAATGAATATATTTTGTATGTTGGTAACATATCAAATCTGTTCAGGACTATCTATTTTTGCTAATTTTGGATGAAATGTTTGTTAGGGTCGAAATCGACCCCTTGGGCAAAAATGATACAGAGTGTACTTCTTTTTCGCAGGTCACGGCGCGTGCTCTCAACGCATGAAATTGCTGATGTCTTGGAGAATTTGACTAATAGTGATGATTTTAGTGGCGTTGACAGATATTTGGACCCGCCTTTAAGTGGTAAAATATCCGACGGTGACTCAGGGTACGAAGAATGTTATGATATTGCGAGCTTAAGCCGTCATTAGCTTCTTGCCCCGGATGAGTTGATATTACAAGGCAATGAAGAATCCAGTATCAACATTGCAGAGAATATATCCATTCAACAACCGGAGGTTGAGGTTCCTTTGGATATCCATCCAATCACTCCCCCACTAGTCGCAGTGCATCTCATCAGTCGATAGAGAGAAAGTAGTATCTAGGTCTTTGCTGAAAGCATATATATCAGAATACTTCACAGTGTGCCACCTCCAAATCGAAGAAAAGTTCAAAAAACTCAATAGGCTCACTTTCAGCCGACAATGTTGTTACTGCTTGTGGTGGTGGTGCTGACCACTCAATTTCAGATTGACGTAGGTTCCGTTTGATTAATTTCCTTTGTGCATCAAAGGATAAAAGTTGTGCATTACTACGTTGTCGCCTCGATGTGTGACTGTGACTACTGAAGGGAGTGATTGGATGGATAACCAAAGGAACCTCAAACTCTGGTTGTTGAATGGATATATTCTCTGTAACGTTGATATTGGATTCTTCATTGCCTAAAGCTCGCAATATCATTACATTCTTTGTCCCCTGAGTCAGCTTCGGATATTGTTCCTCCTAAAGGCGGGTCCAAATATATGTCAACGCCACCAAAATCATCACTATCGGTCAAATTCTCCAAGACATCAGCAATTTCATTCGTTGGGAGCACGCGCCGTGACCTGCGAAAAAGAAGTACACTCTGTATCATTTTTGCCCAAGGGGTCGTTATCGACCACCTGAAAAAAAGTGACTTCTAGGTACTAAAACTGAAATCTACTAGTTTTCAGTTTAATTACTTCCATTAGAGACAACAATATCCAAAATTCATTAAAATTGGTGATCTAAATATTTCTGGGCATATATGGGTTAAAGGTGAAATTACATACCAAATTATTGCACTATGCCTTTGTAGCTAAAACGTTGATGGAGAATTAGGTTATGAATATAAACCGAACTTAATTCAGTCTATGTTGCTTTGTTTGCTACCCGCTTTGTTTGCAAAACATTGTCAGTTAATCGCTTTGAATTATGAAGTAGCGTATCTCTCATCTGCATACCTATTTCGAATCCTTGCGTCCGTCAACATGCCGTAACCAGCCTGCTTTGTACGAAGCTTATAAAGCTGCTACGGGTACCTAATAGGCCGCACCATTTGTGTTGACAGTTTGACACTTAATGTAGAGAGCTTCAAAATGTACTCTGTACAAACACGTAATAGCATAAATTAACACTTCCATTGGATAATTAGTATGATTATAGCTTGCCGTGCCTCGAGCACGATAATCTGTCGATCTCAGCTATCATGAAGATCTTTGACAATCGTTACGAGGAGTTAATATCCTTATATATATCGTGGAACACAGCCATCCTTTAGGGTTGCGAAGGTCAGACGACAGTCACTCAGAAACCTTATGTTCTCTCAAATCTGGTTAGACCAGTAAGCTAACCCAGGCTCCAGTCTTGGGTGCAACCGGGTTAACGCTAGGAGGATGATAACGATGAAAGGGTAATCAGTGTTTCATTGCGTTGATTATTAGCCAGTATAAAATTTTACCTAACGCTCAGCATCTTACGTAACGGGAAAATTGAAAAATTGTTACACGTCGCCATCCGTGCAGACAATTATACATAATTATACTAATTTATTATATTAAACATAAATAAATATCTACTAATTTATATGCAATACTATCACCGTTTGAATAGGCAGTGCATACCTTTGTTTTGATCTTTTGAATTCCAATTTGTGAAACACATGTCACACATTACTATTGTTATAAGCCTATTCAATACATTACTCAATTAGCATATGAAAGCCATCCTTCACCCTAATTGCCAACGCGTAAGATTTGTATTATACTTGACTATTCAACGATTGCATTCAAATATAGTCTAAGAATGTCATGTTATGTACTGTTATTTGCTATGATTTGTTTTGCCGCCACCTGCCGAGTTTAAGGTAGCGGTAATTATAGTGTAATTTGTGCCAATAAATTATTATTATTATTTATATAGCCTTTGGGATATTAAGTTTTTCAGGTCGTACAGTTCTAGGTATCTGCCTTCAGGAATAGAACATTTTCTTTGAGTTGCCTTGAAATTCGTTCGTTTTATCATTTTCTTTCAGCTTTTCCTTTCGAATATAATGCTGTTCCGTCAATTTGAAATCTCAGGTTATTTTAAAAACGATAGCAAATGAGCATGTCGGATCCATTACATTACTGGTGGACGCCACAGGGGCGGTGTTACGAACTGTCACGACCATTGTTTAACCAACATTGACTTCAATAAAACAACCAAATATGTAAATGTGTTATTATTTATGAAATTAAAGAAAAATATAATACTGCCGGAAACAAAAAAAGCAAATAAACATATTATAAAAAATAAAAACAAAATATCACTTCAATTTCTTTTGACTACCACTTTATTTAAAAACATTATATACACGTATTGAGTTAATCATAGATAATATAATTACTATTCTTTTTTCTATGGAGTTAATTATGTCATTTTGTTCTATTCTTTAATTTCTTACATTTTTTACAAATGCCAAGAAATTCTGTAAAATATACATATACATAACAACTTTCTAATTAGAATTACTTATAAATAAAACTACTCTACACTTACATTTTAACACTAAACTATCACAGCTATAATTAATATACTATCTACATCTAGAATATTATAATAAAATATTTACATAATATCACTTATGTCCTTATTAATACTAAATCACATTCATTTAGACATCTTTTTCTATTTAGTATTTACCGAAAGTACCTATCCATTTTGTTCCGACTTTATCCATTTCTATTTGCCCTTGAATTTTAAATCTAATAGCATATCAAAAACAATACCTACATGAGCACATATTATGTACATCATATAATTATCATTTTATGCTGCACACTTATTTAATATCTCGGAATACTTATTAGTTGAAAATCTTACTGTAAACTATACGGCTGTGAAATATCAAAACCTAGTATCTGCATAAAACAAAATTTTACAGGAGAGCCGAAAAACATTTTTTTATCTTTGACAGCGTGCCGTTGCAATTAAATTTGTCGGAGCTTCTTGGGAGTGATTGCAAAATTTGAGGTACATAACAGGCTTTATAAAAAAGTAGTTTTAATGCGTATATACAAAAAGATGTGCGTAGAGAAGCAGTTACTAATTAAAAAACTGTTTTCTCCGGCCAAACTTCTGGAGTGTCACAACTTCAAAACCTAGTAAGATCACATGCTTTGTTTTCATTTAGTTCTGAATTAATTGAAATTGGACTAAATGCCAATGTATAAACCTAGTAAGAAACAGCAAAATAAAATAAAAATAACATAAAAATCAGTACAAAAGCAATTTATTACAAAAATCAAGAAATCAGGAACCACACGTTATTTTTGTTCGCATTGAAAAATCAAATCAATCGGAACATCTCAATGTAATATAACATAGTTAACATAATATAGTTTTTTTCTTTCATCCACAGTAAATAAATTACAATCCCTTTTACATTTTTCCCCACAACCATTTTGTATAAAATAGTATTTAGCTTTATTTAGGGTTATTCTTTTTTGTTCAATACTTGTACGATCAGGATTTACAAATGCTTCTTGTTACATTCGCTATCATTATTTGTAATTAGTGAGACTGAAAATGGCGGACTAAATTTCAGCTAAATCTTTAATTGTTTCGGGCATATTAGTGTAAAATCACATTAAAAGATAAATACACTGTTAACCTATTAAACAAAACTCTCGACCACCAAGGGCAAGATGATCAATGTACCAATTATATCAGATCATTATATAAATCATTGATCAGCATACAAATATCAAACAGGCGTGGTAGCGAATCTTTTAATTTGCCTTTTCAAATAAACATAACACTCTCATGTAAGTTAATCATTTTCGACTTCCCCTATGTAATGTGTCGTTTGAAAAGTTGTATAAATAGCAGGTAGGTAGGAATAAAAATTGTAATTGTAGATTAAATCATCACTTTAGTGCTGTTAAAAATGTATAGCACCGTTAATTGAGCCAGTTAGTTATTTTAATTATTTTACAAAGGTAGAAAGGTACCATAGCTATCACAGAAATCTTTTGTGTAAATTGAAATATATTTACAGGGTGTAAAAAGACCCTTAACGAAAACTGAAACCCCATATTATACCAATCATTACGAACATTTTTACTTCGACACCATACCTTGGAAATTACTGGTTCAGGAGATATTGAGGCTCAAAGTTACTATGGAATTTTTGTAATTAAGTAAAAAATCGATGCAATTATCATGCCAACCTGTTCTAGGGATGTCCTATGCACCCATGGATTAGTAGGTATATCGAAAATTGCATGCGCATAATTTTAATTGCGGCTTAAAAATGTGATTATTTGAAAAAAAAAACATTTCCCAAGTTTCATTTTTGGTTAGTATGACTTGCCATGATGTCCACAACGAGTAGTTTTTGGCTTGGTGATGGGTCTTGTGACACCCTGTATAAAAAGCATCTTTGTGCATAAGCAAGTTATAATAAAAGGTAGTACAAGAAAACTCTAAACATTAAACATTTGCTATGTGAAACGATTGAAACATGTACCTACATGACTGTTATTTTCTACAATTATTAACTTTGAATAATCAAATAAAAAGTGCAAATAAAGTCTTATCTATACCACAAAGAAAAATAATCTTTGAAACAAAGCAATACATAAAACAAAATCTCGCCAGTTACCAACAAAACTCATACTCGTGTTATTATTTCAAGGTTAGAACTCTCATTCATAAAAAAACTGACGAAAAACAAAAACCTTTACAATATTATGAACTGAATCGTACGTATGTTTGACAATGTTAGTCTTTCAAAGCACCCATGATCAATTTCGAACGATAAAATTGGTATTTACGCAATTTCACAATTACGTGCGCGTGCCACGATGTTTTGTCAGTTACTAAAATTGCGCGGAGGTTTTGACGCACGTTTCAACCATTTTATTGGCCTTGTATCTACATGAACCATTTTAAAACCTAGTAACTGCCAGTACTTACTTGGTTTATAAAATGGTTGATGTAAGATACTATGTTTTAATCTTGAATTTTTTTCATTTTTTAAACTTTTTCGGTAGATACTAGGTTTGCGCCTTTGTGTAACTTCGTTTTTGATTAATTCATGGGAGTTTTTGGTATTCTACTATGTGGAGGGTAGTCTATAAGGTCTAAAACCGCAAAAATATTCATTTCCAAAAAAATGTCAGATACTAGGTTTTGAAATTGGGCAGCCGTATATTAAAGAAATTGTCTTTTGGCAGAACATATATGATTAGCGCTAGATACGAAAGATACATTACGTTTTCTTTTGTTTTTTATTTAAGGAGTTGTTTCTCGCAAACTACCTATCTTAATAAATAGGATAAACTTTATAT
Source organism: Euclidia mi (assembly GCA_944739405.2). Lineage (NCBI taxonomy): Eukaryota > Metazoa > Arthropoda > Insecta > Lepidoptera > Erebidae > Euclidia > Euclidia mi. The sequence continues at coordinate 41,725,036 of OX123183.2, read as the reverse complement.
CGTTGTACGCTTGCAAAAACGAATATAAAATTCAGAATTCTAAAAACTTGGAAATTGATATCTTTAGACGTTAAAATGCTATTTGCTTATATTTTTACGCAGGCATCTGGATATAAAGAGGTTCAAATTACAAAGTATTTTAAATAAAAAAAATATATGAAAACTCGATGTTCTTTTCAGTAATTAGTACGTTGGATAAATTACAATATTATTGCAATATTTATTAGAATTAACATGGCACTGTCTATTGCCCCTAACAAAAAATGGGGCCCTTATAGCGATTGTTTTTTACCATTCACTCATCAAGCAATTCACTTACTACTTACGTCTTTAATTTCAATTGAACTAAAATACATCATATTACTTGCTCACGTCTACTTGAGGCAAATCAAAACGATGAGGCCAAATTAAAACGAAACATTTTAAGATGGGGCGAAATCCATACCCTACGTTTTCAAACGGGTCTAAATTCAAACAAAGCATTTTGAGATGGAGCAAAACTCAAATAGAGTTCCAAAATTACTGGCCAAATTCAAACACAGCTCTTATGAAAATTTTATCATCAAGTTCCAGTCATATTAATTTGTCACTTTCTAATTATTTTTCTTTTCTCCATCGTAATTCCCTTTTGCACAAGTGACGTCAAGATTTCCTCCACAAAATTGACTAAATCTACAATACTGTTTGCATGTTGACGGTCTCTACCTTCTCTTTCTTGTTGGATCGGAAGAACTGCTCTATTTCGGCAAGCGACTTGCCCTTTGTCTCAGGCACCATGAATAACACGAAGAAGAATGCTATCGCACAGAAGCAGGAGTACATCCAGAATGTACCTGCTGACGTTAACACCGCCTGTGAAAAAAGTAAATAAATTATATAAGACTTTTTAGCAACTAGACTTACCCTCAGCTGTTATTATAGTCTTACGCCTGTATCCCCGAAGGGGTAGGCAGAGGTGTAAATATTACACCCACATTTCGCCAAGAATTTTTAGGTCCTACGTAATAGGGGGCGAGCCTGGGACGTTTTACTCACATAATTTTCAAAAATCCATTTTTAGTGTACACACCATTAAACATGCTAAATATCCAGCTTCCTGCACACATGGGCATTTTCGTCAAAATGTTTAACAACCCACTCATGAGATGTCCCATGCAAGAAAGTTGCAAATAACTAACGTTTGTATGACATAGAAGTGTCTAGTTAATAAAGAGTCGTTCCAAATGAATACAGGTTTCCTTTTTTCTTAAATTGTTATGATAAATTTAAATCAAAGTAATAAAATTAAATCCAGAAATGCGACCTCTTACGTCTTTCAGTACTGTCCTCTTTTAGATATATGACCTATGTTATTATTTTTTTTTGCAATTTGTTTCTCATTACATATTCCACATAATTCCGTATTTGTAATCAGGTTGTAGTTTTCAAGCACGTTAAACTGTAAAATATATTTTAATACAAATATTTTAAGATTTTTAAGTTTATATCCTGTCCCCTTGGTATGTGTTAACTGGACATGTCCATGAACCGTGACCGTAAATTGAATTGTTTTTAATAGTGATTTTTTTCTACTATTCGGCAATTTTTTATTTAAATAGCAAGACCAAATCAAACATGTCAATACCAGCAGCCATTTTGAAGCGTCAGTTTTTATATATCTTCAGTCTTGAGAGTGTTTCGACCGGTAACGGTTTTTTTTTCGAAGTATTGCCTCTCATTGACCAGTAAGTATTTTACGTTTCTAAAATAATCATGTTATGTTAGTGTTAAAGCGAAGATCGTTTCACATGGTGAATTTAATTCTGGTTTTGAGTAAATTAAAGCTATCTAGTTATCTTACAACATTTTTGCAATAAGTTTAAAAATCTAAGAAAAGTTGTGATACCTTTACGTCCTGACCATTACCTAATAGTCGGTAACGTATATGAGCCGGACTAAATAAGTAACGGACAGGACATCCTAAATACGTGGGCACACTGAGAGAATCCTTACTACTGTGAAACTGCATAATATGACTAATATACACAAATTAAAGTCAGTGTTTTCCCGAAATGTATGTACTCAGCCCATGATAGAGAAGCTAGGACCTATAGGTAGCTATAATTTATTTTGCGAAATATAATATGTGCGAAATATAATTTATTATTGTAAAAACATGTGTTATTTACCATTTTATCGGTATATCCACAACTTTACGATGTCAGGACCGTTACTAGTGGGTCAGGTATACGTGACTGTCCCTCGAAATATTTTAAGAGGTTTTATGTTTTTTCTAATATTTCTTTAAATAATTGAATATATTTTTTTATATTTTTAGCACAAGGGTATTTAAGTTAAATTTGGTATGGGAATTCTAGATCTATCACCAGTTGTTAAATAGATATATAAAAGCTAAGAATAGAGTTTTCGTAACAAGTAACGATCATGACCATTTTTTATAAATTACTATGGCAATATTTCGCTCACAACTGAGATTTTGTGTTAGATTGCATAATAATACAATGAATTAACCTATACACACCAAAAAAATTCAATCCTAAGTTCAGTTTCATTTCAGGAGCACTTTATTATTTGGTAACGGTCATGACCAAAAAGTATCTAAGTTACTATTTATTTTCATATATTATTTAAATTAAGGGCTATAAAAAAAACAAATACATATGTACGAAAGTTTGTTAAATTTACCACTAGACAAAACCAATAATTAGCTAAAATATTCAAAACAATATTAGTAAGCTATTTTCAAAAATAGGTAAACATTTTGACGAAAATGCCCACATAAGCTTTGGCTGTGCGTTGTCTGCCATTCAGTAACACATGAATTTTACACATACAGTTGTCCGTCTTGTCATGTCTAGAGTTTTAGAGCGTTTGCAGAAACTCCTTACAAAACATCGTCCTTCTTACAACATAAAAGTCTCATTGAACTTAGATGACAAAATGTTCACGAGCATCATGCTCGTGAACACATTATCATCGTGACATTAAAGCGAGAGCTAGCAGAGATATTGCTTAGCACTTTAAGCAATAACACCCTACATCAAATAGCAGGAGTTACGTTAGATAAAAAAGAACATTCACGTCACATAATAAACATTTCGCTGAATTTTACAAATAATTATGGGACACTGGGCAACGTTGCAAAGCAAAATAAGTATACACTCTTTACTCACACACATCTAAATTTTACGTCGAACATTAGGAAACAATGACGTCGCCGTATATATTCGATATATGTAATTAAAATATATGATCCTGTATTATGGTTGCAAACCTGATTTATAAATCAAGATTTTAACAACAATCATAGGTATATATCGTAATGGAGAATATCACGTTCGCGGACACTCAACCATATTTTCCAACCCTACTTTGACACTTAATTTTTGTATGGAATGCTATAGACGCACCGTCATTGGTAAAAAGGACATGCATAAAGTCACAACTGCTTCGCCTGCTTTAGCCGTTTCATCGCCAGTAAATAGTTTATAACCATATACGTAGGACGTACCGTCTATAGCTTTCGACTATATAGCATGCACTTATAGCAGAGGTGTCATTACTATTTTACTACCCAACTAAATAGCAATTAAGACATCTTCCGTCAGATATGTTCCGCCCATTAATCTCAAAAGATGTTTCATGTCATTGCAAAAATACAACGTTGCGCAATTTTTAAATACCTAAATGATTTTTTATTTCAATGTATTTTGTTGGTACTATGTAATAACTTCGCTAAATAGGAGTGTTATGTATAAAAGTTTTAACTAAAATATATTCAGACTATGCTATTATTATCCCCAAAAATGTATGCAAAATGTTCTTATCAAGCTAATGTTCAAATATATTCAAAGTGAACTTCACAATTACTATGGAAATGGAACATCGTTAATTTGAAACAAACGCGCTTTCATGTAGCAGAACAAATATATTTAATATTCAAATTATATATAAACATTGCAGCTTAATTATAATACAATATTATAATTTAAATCGTGTTCTGTTCACTAATTGTATTCACACGGTTACTGATGCGTTCAGTTTCTAGTAAATTCTGCGCTTTATTACAAAACAAGGACTAAATATAGGTATCTAATCTGAATTTTGGTCCTATCCATATCTGTGCAAAATTAACATTTTGAAGGACAGTAAACGAGACACAATAGAAGTTTTATTGTTATGACATATATCAGTATGTAGATTAAAGAATAGATTCATTTTTATAGTACTTGTATCTTTTTTTTTATAAAGTCAATATCTACCTTCTCCAAAGACTGTATAGTCTAACTCTGCTATTATGTTAGTCCTTTTTTTTTTTTAAATAAAGGAGAATTTGTACGGGTAGATCATGTAGCGGACCTTGGGCTACACGGCGGTTTATTAGAATCATAGACATAGGAACATAAGCTTTCCCAATTCGATCTCCATTCGATTCCGTAGAAAGGATCACAGTGATTAATTGAACATGCTATGACTTGATGACATAGAACACTGACATCGAATTCACAGCACTTGTCATGACAGTTGCGAGCGGTAATGCGCCGGGATCATCTCACCCAGCAACATAGTTGTTTAGCTTAAGAATGTAGGTATACCCAGATCGAGCGTGTGGCAGGTCTTAGTGACAAATAAAATAAGCAGCAGGTTGACAGAGCTGGCTATGTCCGACAGCTGCAAGCGATAGTGCGGCGAAATTATCTCGCCCTGCAACACAATGGTTTAGCTAAAGATTTGTATACTCACATCGAGCGCGTGGTAAGACTTGATGAGAGAGAACATAGACAGCAGGTTGACAGCGCTGGCCATGGCGGACAGCTGCGAGCGGTAATGCGCCGGGAACAACTCGCCGAACAACACAGTTGTATACATATATATCTTATTGTATACTCACATCGAGCGCATGGTAAGACTTGATGACAGAGAACATAGACAGCAGGTTGACAGCGCTGGCCATGGCGGACAGCTGCGAGCGGTAGTGCGCTGGGAACAACTCGCCCAGCAACAGGAATGGCAGTCCACCAAAACCCAGCGAGAAACCGAGCATGAATACCACTAGACTGGCTATGGGTAGATACCTGCAAAATAAAAATATTCACCATGAGATTATAGCTCTGAGTAACTCATTTAAAATCGTTCCTCTTGTGTATATTTCCTGAAAAATTATGTTGTCAGTTGACTCAAACGATAGGGAAAACTTGGACGATTTTGGAGCGAGGAAGCTTCATCTATCTCAAAACAAAAATAGAACAGGTATAATATCTCGTAATCAATTACAATATTAAAGGATGTGAAATTGAAATGTTATCAAAAAGACATGAAATAAATTCATCATTTATAAACTATATTAAAACTGGTAAATATTTTGTTTGTGTGGTGTGGTGACGGATTAAGAATACGAATTGTCACCACCCCATATCAACCCATGGGTGTCGTAAGAGCCGACAGAGGAAGCATATTATGCAGAGAACAGCACTGTAAGAGAAGGAAAACTTGATACAATAATAATAATAATATTCTATCACATACACACAACACCATCTAGTCCCAAACTAAGCAGAGCTTGTACTATGGGTACTAGATAATGGATAAATATACATATATACTTTTTTTTTTTTTGTAAATACATACATATTATACATAGAAACACCCAGACCAAGACAAACATCCATGTTCATGCACACAAATGTTTGACTTGAGCGGGAATCGAACCCGCGACCATCGGCGTAGCAGTCGCTTACACTCCCGCTGCGCCAACCGGACAAACCCTATACCAACACGCTTGGCCAGCGTGGTATAGTAGGCCAATTCCTCCTTTCAAAGGAGAGGCTTAGTCCAGCAGTGGACTATTAAAGGCTGATGATGATGATTTTGTAACAGAATGGAGACACAATCTAAAAGTTAATTATAAATTAATAATTTCAGCGAAATTAATAAAATTCATACATAGTATTTGTATGCATTTAATTATTCATTGCACAAAAGAACCAATTTAATTGTATTTTTATTTTATATTTTTTTCGTTAACTTTGTGACTTATCAGTAGGTAAGTATTTCATGAGCGTCAGTTAGGTTATATAGCCGCATCTTACCTGCGCAAATTTTCAAAACATAAACGGTTCACTTACAAATGACAATTATCAATTTAGTGAACGTTGTCTCTCGGAAATGTTCCGTTCACTTCATCTGTTGTTATATTGTGATATTATTCGTTTCATTACCCTTAACAATAATCAGGCAAACAAGGTGTAAATTGGAATCTATGCGATCTTTGATCAAAACCGGTTGAGTTCGTGTTCATTAGATTTGTTCTTAACTTGGTACCTACCATTAAAGTAATTTTAGGTTTGTGAGGAAGGCACAAATAGTACAAGGGTGAATAACGTTTGTTTTGATAGAAATTACTAAAAAACAGCTAGTAAATTGCCATTGTGACGCATATTCGGAGAAGCCCAGTGGACTGCAAAATCTGTTGTTATGATCATGAGTATTGCTCATGCGTTTGAACGAACAAAGCACCTTAAAAAAGGTGATTTCCGATACAACTTCTTTTTTTTATAATTCTTTTTATTGCCTCTTGTGGAATAGTTTTCTGGAAAGCCACTCATCTCAAGCAGTGATGACTTAACCTTTCTGATAATGGTGAAGGACCGGTCCAAGTCATGTGACGGTCTAAAACGCGGCAGATATTATTATTCAGTTTCAGGATTATCATAGACATTTCCAGCAGCTAGAATTCAGTTCAATACACACTTGTCGAAGTACAGTTAACATGGAAGGTCTCTTTTACCTTCCGAAGCCTCCAAAGTATCCAATTTACTTATTCACAGGCTCACAAAAGGCAACAGTTTTAAGCTGCGTATCCATTATGCGCTCCTGGCGCGCGCGCCATGAACGCCCGCGCCGAGAGCGCGTTCACGGAACGCGCTCCGAATATTTAAATGATATCAACTCCGCGCGCCATGGGGCGCGCGGCAGCTGTTCCAGTGTTCGGTCGTTCAACATGCAGGCCCGTCGTACACGAGCAGCAGCTGCGTTTATGTTTATATTAACAGTATTATACAGAAGAAAAAACATAAACGTAAAGTGCGTTGGTGGATGAAAGAGTTATTTCACAACTTATTTCCCTCCAAGCGTCTTCTCTGAGCGGCAACTTTGATTATCCATCGCTCAGAACGTAACGAACACACAAAATAATATCACGTCCGTCTCAACTGGCGCGCGCGCCACAATTGAGTTGCCTTTGATGCGCGGTGAAAAACCGACTCTAGATGGAACGAGGCGCTCCATGTTCGAGCGTTCCAACAAACACATTGGCGCGCGCTCCAATATGGTCAATTTCGCGCGGCTGGAACGCGCGCCAATGTTCGTCCTTTTGGAGCGCGAAGTCGATACGCGGCTTTATGTCTGTGTAATTTATGTATAGAAATTTATCATGAATTGATTTTGGTTCCGTTTTCATGGGAAAACCTTTACGGTCACTTATAAATTTCGTAATGATCTGTTAGAGACCTTTGATCATATTTGAGGAATATCTACTTAAAGTATTTTTTTTAAAGGAATGGCTGAACCGATTCAAATGAGACTTTCACTGAAAGGTAGAGGACTTTATAGCGCTACATATAGGCTACAATGTGACCCGGTAGGTGGCGCCGTTGTCGCGATACCAAGGCTTTACTTCTTCCACTCATCTATACCTCTACATATATGTACATACATATAAATAAAATTGAAGTGTCTGTCTGTGATTTCATAATAAAAGATATATTTTTTTAACTGCATATAGTTAGTTACACGATTCTAAGTCCTAAACAAACTTTTTAACATGAATGTATGGTTTACATGAAATCAGCAAGGCTCTACTACCTTACTACTTGTAAGGTAGTAGAGCCTTGCTGATTTCAGCATGAATGGGCCAGCTCGACCGGGGTAGTACTACCCTCTCACAGAAAATCGACGTAAAGTAACAGTACCTAAACTTGCGTTTCGTTCGGTGAGTGAGAGTGCCGGAGGCCCTATCCCCTATTCCTTTTCCCTCATCCCACTCCTTATTCTATCCCTTTTCCCAACCCCAAGGGGCGGCAACGCACTTGTGACTCCTATGGTGTTGCTTGTGTCCATGGGCGGCGGCAATTGCTTACCATCAGGCGATCCGTCTTCTCGTTTGCCACCTATTACCATAAAAAAAAAGAAAAAAAAATGTTTGTCTGTCTGTCTCTCTGTCTGTCTGTCTTTCTCTTTGTCCGGGGTAATCTCTGGAATGGCTGAACCGATTCAAATGAGACTTTCACTGGAAGGTAGAAGACTTTATAGCGCTATATATAGGCTAGAATTTGAACCGGTAGGTGGCGCTTTTGTCATGATACCTGTCTTTGTGTAATCTTAATATTTAAAATCCTTGCGTTACTGACTGACTGACAGACACGCTACAGCCGAAACTATTGGGCGCAGGAAGCTGAAATTTGGCATGTATGTTCCTTGTGGGCCGTAGGGGTGCACTAAGAAGGGATTTCCCGAAATTTCCACGGGATCGGCTAAAACGGGTAAATTTAAAAAAAATGCAGGCGTAGCTGCTGGCGTCCTCTAGTAATATATAAAAGCAAAGAGTCAGTCGTCATGAAACCTGGTATATTGCCGGCTGTATAAAGATTAAATTTAGCAGAGAAAATTATAAAATATTTCTTTTATCCGCGTGAGAAGCCGCGGGTACCAACTAGTAATTAATATGATCTGGAAATGAGATACTTAAGTAATTCCATTCGTTTCAAGATTACATCAAACATGCACGCGTCTAATATCCCCGGTGTAAGCAGTGACTTTATTTTCATTGTACGCTCTTATCCTTCTACAGATTGAAACTTTGAACGTGAAATTTGGTATGGAGATAGTAACAAGTGATCTCCATAACAAATTTCATTAGCTTCTGTTCAGTGGTTCTACTATGAAAACGTAACTAAATGACTAAGCTCTTGCCTCGGTAGTATAGTGTTAGCTTATAAATGTGAATTGGCTAGGATTTTAATAACATAATTTTCCTTTAAATATGGTGGGCGTCGATTTTCTCGGGGTTTGTTTTAATTCGTAGCAGGTGTTTATCACATAATATTTGAGTAGACTGGAGGAGTGCTACCGTCTAACAGAAAATTAATATATTATTATTATAACGAGCCTAATTTATGTCCCAATGCTGGGCAAAGACCTCTCCTTCCAACTTCCACTTGTCACGATCACATGCGAGTTCCCGGTGATTCTTCCGAAAGGCGTACAATTCCGTGGTATTTTCTTGCTACTGGGCATCCACCTTGTAGTTGTTGGCATACGGCAAACGTGGCCCAACCAGTTCCATTTTAATTTGGCAGCTGAGTGGCCAACATCGACAATTGTGTTTTGGAACGAAGTATTGTGTTTCTGATACGGCTTGTAAGTTCCCAGAATACTACGTTCCATAGCCCTCTGTCAATCCCCAAGTACAAACTTTTGCTTTTTGGTCAATTACCAAGTTTGTGATCCTATGTACGTACCTATATCGTGCGTCGTCGTACCTTTTTATCTTCGTCTCGCGTGTCGTGGAGACCTCTTATTGTTAATTAATTGCATCCTTTCCATGTTCATGGAGAAAAATTAATATTATATTCATTTCATTATACTGGTGTACGTTTTTTTTCTTTTTTTTATTTGGTTCACAAATTGTATGTGACAGAAAAGCCTTACTTAATATAACATTAACAAAGATGATAGTCTTTGTCCACCCTGTGGCAGTGAACACAACATGCTTAAGAAACGGTTGTTACATAGATTATTTTACTAAAACTAGTTTCTATATAAACTTAAGTGATATTAAATTTTAAAATGTAAACTTAAATAACAAAAATCCAATAAGCTAAAAAAATACATATAAATAAATCATTTTTTAAATATACTAATACAACTTACCCGAGCCAAGGAGATTCTTTGAGCTGGAAGAAGAATGCGGCTCCCATAGCGCCCATAGACAGGCACATGATGGCAGCTGAGATGAGCAGTAGCGGCCTGCGGCCGGCGCGGTCCACCAGCATAGTGCTGACACCGTTGCTTAGCAGCTGGACCACGCCGATTGTGATGGTAGCTGTCATCGCGTCTAATGTACTTCCTGCCGACGTAAGAGTCTTTTAAATTTCTAGTGATAAATAAACATATTGCTGGCTCAGAAGGTATGTACTATCCAACTTCCTTTCGGGAGAGTCTGCAAAAAAATGTCAGAGTTCCAACTCAAATGTCATCCAGCAACCAATAAATAGTGGCCAACTTTTATTAAGCTAATTACAGAAAGTTCTGCGGCTATATTTCTACAATGCCATGAACACAGCCTCGTCTATGAGCCACGCTTGCCATAAAATAGGATGCTCTGTCTACCATTGATTATCCTCATTTCAGTTAAAACTAACGCCTTGATCGCAACTGGAATAACATAATCATAATCCACGTGACTTAGACTTATAGTCTACGATTAGGATACACTTACCCGCTTTTCTGAAGATCTCTACTGTGAAGAAGACGACAGCATCAATGCCACTGTACTGCTGGAACAAAAGCAGCGCGAAGCCGATGATCATCGGCTTTATCACCACCGAAGAGAAGAACACCTTGCGAGTAAACAGGCTTGGTGGGCCCTCACCTTTTTCTACCTTGCTGTAATTGAAAGAAGTATCGAATTTGTTACATATTACATTTCCTTTTTTAATATGAAGGATGTCACCATTTGGAAGTCTTACATTGAGAAGTTGTGAATCTCACATACTTTAGGGGTGACATTCATGAAGCGTGCCACTACAAGCATAGTTGAAAAGATTGGGCTATTAAGTAAGCGAGAGTGCGACTATCCAAAAATCTTAAGTACTTATAGACGCATGATAACGCTTAGATCGTGCGGACCCCGGGCTCCAAAGCGTAGGTTTTGGAACGCAACCGGGACAGCGCTAGGATGATTATGATGATAACCCTTAGATCGTATGGTACAGGTAATAGTTAATATTTTTATTCAATATGCCTGTCATTTTTATTTTGAGATCAAATCTAAATATGTGCATTTATTCACAACATTTAAACATTCACTATACAGCCTTGTGAAGTCCACTGCAGACTGGACATATGCCACTCCTAATTTGTTTAAATAGCATTATGAGCTAATAGGAGGATTTGGCCTACCTGGGCCTACCGCACAACTTTAGCCAGCATGTTGTCTGTCTCTTCAGCAAGATGCTATTTGCTTGGTGTATTATCCTTAGTCATAAGAATGACACCCACAGAATACAATCGGGTAGTAACACTCACTTCTTAATCGGTCACTACGCCGACACAAATTAATTGACATTAAAACACAAAAAAGAATATTTAGGTCAAACGGTATTTTTCTTGTTTATCATCGCAACTAACAAACACAACCTATTCAAAATCCAAAAGTATCTCAGTATCACAATAATCGCAATACAACAAAACAGTCTGCGAAAGCAACATCCAAAATAGATCGGAAGACAACAACATCTTGAGTTACCAAACACCGCCATATCCATCGAGCATCGTTTACATATAAAGACAGAACAAATAGACGATGGCTTCTTCATTAAAACGTCGCTTGTTCCTGTTTATATTGAAACGTCACATGTTTACTAACATATTGTTTCGGAAGTAGCGTTGTGTTTTCAACCGCCCTTTTCCTTTAGCAATCGACCTAACAAGTTACAATATTCGTCGCATATTCGTGTATCTTATGAATATTTCTGTCAATGTCAAACTTATAAATTTAAATCAAACTGGGGCGTTGTGCTTAAGGTTTTTGTAAACTTCTAAAAGCTGCTCATCGGACATCCCGATAAGCGGCAATAGGCTCGCCACCTATTACGTGGGATCAAAACACTGGCGAAAAGTGGGCATCTCTGCCTACCCCTTCGGGGAAACAGGCGTGAGTCTATGTATGTATGTATGTATGTCTAAAGGCTGCTACACACAGTGCCGCCGGCCTGGCCGCACAAATGAGCCGCCGGCATGGCCGCCCGGGTAGGCCGCCGGCCAGCCGCGGGTTGCAACTCGCTACTTGTGTGTGGTCGTTCTATTAGGGTTGTCAACCATACTTTATAAGAACGTATCCTACTTTATTTTTGGCAATTATACTTTTGTATACAAATAAAGTATGTGAAAATACATTATTTCCAACCCTTACTGTGACGTGTAAAACAAAACACTAATTATGAGTACTTATCTATATAGCGTAACAGATAAGTTAAATGGATGATGGAAACTATTTAGGATCAAAGAGATCTAAAAGAAATTCACCACTGATGGTAAAGAATTTTTATAGAACAAGGTAATTGACAATAGTATAGACTCATGCCTGTATCCCCGAAGGCGTAGGCAGAGGTATGTAATATTACACCCACATCTCGCCATGAATTTTTAGGTCCCACGTAATAGGGGGCGAGCCTATTGCAGTTACTGGGCACATCACCAGACTCCGTGCTGCTACTGAGAATTCGGAAAAAACCCAGTAACACTTTTGCCCAACCCGGGAATTGACCCCGGGACCTCCGATCAGCAGTCGCATACGCCATCTACTGGACCACGGAGGCAATTTATACTTAAAATCATATCTCCGTCGCCGTCCCCGCCACTTCGGAAGTTCAGAATTAAAGAGTTTAGTGATGAATCCAAAGTGGCGAGAAGAAAGAAATAGAACGTCAATAACTAACGTAATTAAAAACTCATTGTTTATTTTTTAATTTTTATTGTCAAACAAGCTATGATAAAATAAATATGATATGTCAAACAAGATACATTTAAAGATAGAAAAAATTGGCAAAAAAAAGTTAGCAACCCTACATTCTATACAAACTGGAATGATGCCCGGCGGCTTTCTGCGGCCGATGCCGGCGGCACCGACGCCCGCCAAAAGCCGGTGGCATGAGCCGCGCGACAAATGTGTAGCAGCCTTAGTATACAGTATCGGTAATACTGATGCTAACACGTGGATGCTATGTAGGTAAGCATCCCGTCATTTTTTGTTGCTGACTGTACCATGACATGACTAGTCACTGTACTTACTAGTATACATAAGCACAATCATTTAAAGTACTGTCATTACAAAAATTACTTAATCGTCTCTCACTCAGCAACATAGCAGTTATGTATTATTATTTTTATCATAGTTTACCACGTGACTAATGAGGCAATCTATGGGCAGTTAAAAATACTCAGCGTAAAATCCAAAGACATCCTCATTTTTTAAGCCAGTTTAAAAATAATTATTGTTCAATAATTCCAGTTTGTTTAGCAACAGTTCAAACTGATGGGTTGATATGGACAGGGATGTACGCTTCGTAGGAAAGATAAGTTTTTACTCTCTTCGAGTATCGAGGAACCTATATCATTGTATGTACATTAAAATAGCACGGTGGTTGAAAATTCCATAATTTTGAAATCAATTAACAATAATTTAAATATTATATTACAATACTAACTGTGCAACACATAAACACTACCAGCATTAATGAATGCAGGTAGCTACTTGATAAATGTAGTGAGTAATTTCTGTTCATCTCTCGACACAATGTCACGAATCACGATCATACAAAACGAAGAGCAAAGAAAATATAAAAGACATAATATTTTTTTTATTTACGTTGAACTAGAAGGTTCACGAGTGTGTGAAGTTGCTTTCATAAACTTCAGCAATGACAAGGGTCATCCACAGACAAGTTGCTGTCTTGTGATACTAACTGTTCACTTTATAATTATCTCGTCGAAAAAAGGAAGCACTGAATGAATTAAAAAAATACGTTAACGGAGGCAGATATTCCAATCTTTAAAATAGGAACATTTAACACTCATATATTATAAAATTACATAATAAAATCGAAAACATGGACGTAAAAGACCATGAACCAATGGTTTTAAAGGCTCCTACACACAGTGCCGGCGGCATTGTATGCCGCCGGCTTTGCCGCACGAAGAAACAAGGCACTGTGTGTAGCAGCCATAAGTTCAAAAGGCACGTCCCCACAGGCACATTTTGTTAATAATCGTACTTAATTGATAAATGAATTAACGTTTAGCGCATTTAATTGGCAATTATTACATTGTTTTGCTCATCGTTAACGTCCACGTTCACCGATAAGTAGAGCAATAAAATAATAATAAGTATATGGATAGACCAGAGACTTTATGTACAACCACCTAATTTATTACAAAACAAATAATATAAATAATAAATACAAAAATAAATTAGTAACGCTTTGCCAACTTCAGCACTAGGTATAATAATATGGATAGCTAAAAGTAAACATAAAACCTAATACTTTATTTACATTGTTATTACTGTTCTCTAAAATTATCTTGACACTTGGTCAACCACAAAATACTTTTGCAGTATTGCTTAGAAATAATATACAAAACAGGTTTGCTAAGTTATATCAGTTTCTTAAGATCTAAGCGAGCTAACCCGAAAAGTATAATAATTCAAAAAAGTATACGACACCTAATCTAATATACTCTAATACACGTATCCAGTACTGAGTACACCATAGATCACACCACAAGAACAAGATTCAAAATAATTATATTATTAAATATATTTAATAATATATTTTGCATTTATAATACAAAATGTATATAATTATGTAAGAAAAAATATCTGATTGAAAAGACAATATTCTAAGCGTATTGGCAACGGCTGCCGGATTAATAGACCTTTGAAATTAAGGATATTCTTGAAGGAAAAAGGTATCATAATGTATTTATTGTTATCTTTCTTACTTCACGGAAGTGCTCAGTAATGTTATTAACATTGAACGAAAAAGGATTGGACCTGTTCACCTTAATGGTCAAGTCTTTCAATCAAGTCTTTAAGGTGTAAAGTCCAAAAAATCGAACTGCTGAAAATGAAGTAAATTTAATCCTATATTTATTTTCAATATTTGCATGTGACCTGTTAACCTTACGAGCTTTTTTCTTATGCACGAAGGTATGTAGGTAGTAGTTTTAATCGACTAATTTTGTATTATGACTGCAATAAATAAATGAATATGAAGTGATAGTTTTAGTTTGTGAGTGATAAAAATTGAACATGAAACATTGAATCATTTGCCATTATGAGAACTAAGGTACAGTCATAAATTTACCACATTATGAAAAAGGTCACTACACTAGGATAAGTGGTTAGTTTTGCAGGTTACAGCACGAATGAGATGAGATACTAATACTACTAATACTAATTGATGGCTAATCAATTAATATTCGCCCGCCCTCAGAAAGCCAAAGCACCACACTCACTTCTTTATAAAATAGCACCAGAAAGCGATAATTACTTTCCTACCAAGATATCCTACCAATTGTTTTATACTTCTGCGGTTCTCAGACCCAATTTAAAAAGCTAAACTTAACTTTACAATCTGACGGACAACTGGTTCGTGTAACACCGATTACAATAAAAAAGCTTCAATCTCAAACCAGCTAAAGCAAATGACGTTCTCCATCATATTTCATTCTTTACAAACACAAACCTGACAAATGAAGGCCTTTGAATTATGCATGCCATAACTCACTCTTCCTCGTTTGACATTGAGCGACAATATTTTTTTTACCTTCTAATCTGTAGGTACATGTGTATATAAAGTTCTTGCTTTACTGACCGGCTGACAGACAAGGCATGGCCGAAACTACTGGGTGTAAGAAGCTGAAATTTGGAGTGTGAGTTCCTTTGGGAGTTTAGGGGTCCACTAAAAAGGAATTTCGTTTGGGATCAGGCAGAAAAAGTCAAATTAAAAATATGTGAGCGTAGCTACAGGCATTCTCAAGTATAATAAGATAATGACTGATCCTTGTAGTGACGGGTTAAGAACAGAAAGTGCCCTCTTTCATTCCGTGGGTGTCGTAAGAGGGTAGGGTAGGTCGCGACTAGGGTAAACGCAAGAAGCAAATTATATATTTGTGAACAGACGGCAAACTTGGCATCAAACGGTTCAGCCAGCGTAATAGAGTAAACCAACTCCTCATTTTGTCTCATTATCCTTGTGACTCAAATTGGGTGAAGCAGTGAAATGCGTAAAATTGTATAATAAATATAAATACTAATGTCTAATAATAAAAAATACTTACTCATTGTTTTCGTCCTTGACAACGGCTGTAGCTCGTGCTGATAGATGCAGCCACTTGATGGAGTCTGACGCGTCTAAACCCTTGGATTGAAGCCAAACTGGAGATTCAGGAAGAGGCAGGAGGATCCCGAATAACGCCACTGGAAACAGAAATAACTATTTACTTAATTATTTATGCCCGCCCAAATTAAAGAGAAAGGCCACCAAAACAAGGTACAAATATTCTTTGACCTCATAAATATTTTCCCGTATGAGGATTGAACCTATCCTGTTATCTCAATGGACACAAAATCTATTATGAAAATTTAAAAAATTTGGTAGCAGGAGCAATTAGGCCGTGAGCACTGGCTTGGAGTTGGTCTGCTACGACACGACTATCGAGTAACTGTGGTTCGGCAAAGAAACAACTTTATGTTTACGAATTTAGTAATTTTCGTACGTACCGTCTAATTTAAAACTGCCAGTATAAAGCGAATAAACGAATCTAGCAATCGTTTTATCAAGTCCATTTTTTACTAAAACTTAAGTTAGAGAAATAAATTAAAATACCAATTAATAATAATAATTTTAAAATAATTTAAAA
This sequence comes from Euclidia mi, assembly GCA_944739405.2. Classification (NCBI taxonomy): domain Eukaryota; kingdom Metazoa; phylum Arthropoda; class Insecta; order Lepidoptera; family Erebidae; genus Euclidia; species Euclidia mi. Next base: position 41,708,332 of record OX123183.2, on the reverse strand, counting down.
TCCAACATGGAATTTAATTTCATGGTTTGTGTAATTATTCAAAAACAAAAATGTTTTGTAAATATTCAGTGTTTCACAATTTTCTTCAAAGAGCAATATTGGCCAATGAGTAACTTTTAGGGCCATCAATTAGGTACTGTTCCATTCAAAGTCACGAGTCTAAGTCAGTTGGGAACTTCTAAAACTGCAAATAATGCACAACCACTATTTTAAGTCACGTCTGTCCTACATTCAACTTGCAGTAATGAAGACATACAATAGTCGAATGTAGTAAAAACGCATACCTATGCATACGCATAATCCTCATATATCCTTAAACTAGAGAAATATGCATACATACCTAGTTATATTATTCCAGAAGTTACAAGTAATTTAATTTTAGGCATCGATTTCTGGAAACTATTTAAATTACTGCCTAACCATATCGCATCCGTATGCATGTCTAAAACATTGCCGTGTAGTGTGTTAAGTGAAAATAAGCCGAGTAACACGAACGTATTGCAATCTTTTAGTGAGTTGAGTGGGTCACAACAAAGAACGGCTAAGTTAATTATAAAGCAATACGAGTCGATTTCTACTGAAAAAACCGGTTTAGGACGAACTCACTTTTCTGCGCCGATACGCCAAAGATATTATAGGTTACCGCCGGCAAAATTAAAAATAATTATTGACGAATTAGACGAAATGCTTGCATTGGGAGTGGTAGAAAAATGCGAAAGTCCGTGGTCGTCACCAATTTTACTAACGCCTAAGAAGGACGGTAAACTAAGGTTTTGTTTAGATAGTCGGAAACTTAATTCTATTACTAAAAAAGACGCGTACAAACTACCTTACGTAGCCGAAATTTTAGACAACCTTAGGAACGCTAGATATCTAAGTAGTATAGACTTATCTAAGTCCTTTTGGCAGACGCCTGTTCGCGAATGTGATCGTGATAAGACTGCGTTCTATGTGCCAACTAGAGGAACATTTAGATTTGTGACTATGCCGTTTGGTTTAACGAATGCGCCTGCGACACAACAGCGTTTGGTGGATCACTTGTTTACGAACAGTCCTGAGTTCGAAAACTCTGTATTCGTTTTTTTAGATGATATCGTGCTTATATCGCCATCTTTTAATGCTCATGTGTCACTATTAAATAAAGTATACGAAAAATTAAAATCAGCCAACCTTACAATAAACTTATAAAAATCTAAATTCTTCCAGATGCAAGATCTCTTTTTAAAGATCTCGCAAAGAGACTGGTCGACGCCTCGTGTGACCAGAAGGCTGGGTTGTACTTGGCCCAAAAATTTAGCATCAAATGTACTCTGTGTTTAGCATTGCCATTCAACGTGGCAATGCTGCCAGCGTTCTGGGCACGCTCCCGGTCGACGGCGATATGGAGGACTTTTATGGCGCCCTCTAAATTATTATTATTTTTTTTTTTCTATTTTCGTTTTGTTTGTTTTGTATATACATATTTCGTAGGATAGTATTTTAACATTTAAGTTATGTTTAATTAAATAGGTAGGTATTTAGTGATATCTAAATAATATTATGTAAGTACTTAGCTACATTGTTATGAAAATGAATAAATGAGTGTCACTCCTAGTTATTATATTTAAAATATTATATCAAAATTTCGAGTTCAACAGAACTTATAAATATAAATTAAACATTACCCCATTCAAACCAGGTTTGTTTACCACTGTGAAAACCAGTGGTTTTTTTTAAACTTACGTGTGCAACCTTAGCCATTTTCAAAGTTCTCTTTTGAAGGTAGATATATTATTCAAGAATACATCGCTATACAATGTCGCCAACATACAAAACCTGGACATTTTGCTGTGAATTTAACGGTGTCAATACAGCCGGACTACCCTGCTTGTGAATGTCCATGTGCACATACTTAAACATTTCGCTGTGAGTACGAAAAGCCGGGCAAATGCAAGTCCGCCTCGCACGCCAAAGATTACGTGGAATTTTTGTGCTGAACTTAGATTTTTTTCAAATTCTGTCCGAAACCGGTTGCGAGAATTTTTTTTCAAGAAATTAATGAGCCAAATACCTACAAGATCTAACAAAAGATTGTGCTTTAACCCAATTTAATTGCGCGATGGTTAGGAACACCCTAACCATCGCGCAATTAAATTGGGTTAAATTGGCTCATTATTGCGTTGACGTAAATCCTTATACACAGCACCATCTGCACCATAATACCCAACCAAATGAAACATAAATAGTACTCACCACAGAACACAGCGGATAAGAAGGCGAGATACCTCCAGTAGAGCCAGTTGCCAGCCACGTATGATATCAGGATACCCATAGACATCGACAGCGTAGGCAAGGAACCGAGGCGTCCCCGAATCTCAGGGTCGCAACACTCGCTCACCTAAAAACACACAGTCATAGGTATTATTATAGAGATGCGAAGCAGTGATAGCCGAGTGGAGAGACCGACAGACTGCTACGCAGAGGGTCTCGGGTTCGAATCCACGGCACGCACCAATGACTTTTCGAAGTTCAGTGCGTATTAAATTGTTAATTATCGCTTGCTAATCGGTGAAGGAAAACATCGTCAGGAAACCAGCATGTCTGAGAGTTATGACAGTTAGACATAATGTTCTCGAAAGACATGATTGTGAAGCCTGCCAACCCGCACTTGGCCTTCAAGGTGGACTATAGCCTTACCCTTCTCATAGTGAGAAGAGGCCCGTGCCCAGCAGTGGGACAGTATAAAAGGCTGATGATGATGATGACATAGAGATATAAAGTTATTCTTCATTATTCTAGGAGCACTGATGTTTGTATGGGTAGATCATTCAAGTCTTGAATGTAACTGGTATAACGCTATGGCGATGATAATGATCATAGTATGATGCAAAAGGCAAAACTATTTATAATTTATTTGTGTACGTGACGATTTTTACAAACTTCGCATATATGCCGTATCACAGGGGATTTCTCAAACATACAATCGACAGTCACAAAGAACAACCTGGCTCGAAACAACAATTTGACTTTCAGACAAAGTGTTGTCTCGTGTGAAAATTTAGAACCACAACACTTCGCATTGTAAAGGCTAATGTGCAGACATTTCAATACTTCAGTAGATACATATGTGTCAGTAAACTATTCCTAAAAGGTTCCCCCAGCGTTGTTAGAGTGTGTTTGAGTAGTTTCTTTACGGATTTAGCTCTCAATTGCACCCAGTAGGTGGCGTAACCGCAAGAGTTACTCGTTTATTAACGCACATTTCTAGTTATTTGATAAGTTATGATCTCTTGCGAATATCATTTATCTGAATCGTCAATCATAAAAATAAGAACACCATTAAAACCCTGTTAAATAACAACAAATAAGTTACAAACACATAAATACATTTATTTTCTAAAACTACATACTGTACAAACGCTCAAAAGAACATTTTTGTGGTATTTACTCGTGAAAAAACTTGAATTAAATTTAAACAGCAACAAAAATGTATGCTTTTATTTTTACGTTCGTGGTAATATAATTAAAAAAAAAATACTACGTACAAAGAAAAGGAGTTAAAACTACGATATAATAATATGCATCGAAGTGTAAAGACCAACTTCACATTGGGCGCGTTTCTCAAGCGGGCACCCGGCACGTAACCGGCGTGTGCTCAGCGTTTATTCTGTAGTAAGTAAAATGCCGGGCGCACGTTGAACGGACGCCGAACGCACGCCGAGCGGACGCCGGTCGCACGCTCGCGGAACGTGCATGCTCAATGTGGAAATCGGGCGAACATTCCAGGAGAAATATTTTAAAACTTAATTTCAACATACATAATACCTCGTCGAGTGTAACACCGAGTTCCTCTAGTCAAAAACGTTGCGGTTTAAATGTTGGACAATCAGGTTTTTAAACCATTTTATTGAATAAAAATGAAATTGGCTTTATAAAAAAAAATTATAGTACTGACCTACAAAAATGATTTCTGCATTCAACACGTATCAATGTTTTATTATTATACTTATCGTCTAAGAAGATAGGGGAACTAGGGGTATGATGGGGTCACGAGGTAAGACGGGGTCACACACACATACACGAAACTAACTGCTTCCGCGTGGTGGCACATTAGCCAATCAAAAGCCGCTTTCGAACAATACTCAGTGCGGCCTTGACAACCGGCGAAAGTGCGTTCGTTCTTTGTTTACAATCAAATTTTTGTCAAAGTGTATAATTGATGCAATATTTTGTGTTTCTAAACAACTTCAGAAACAGGTAAGAAATAGTAATGAGCTGATGATATTTTTTTCCATTGTTTTACGTTTTCCTCGCAATTGATAGGCGTATTCAAAATTGCATTAGTCCTAACCGAGTGTTTTATAACTTTTATTTTCTTTAAATACAGTGACTGGGGCAAGATGGTGTAAATCGTACGGGGCATAATGGGGTACCCTATTATCAAAGGACGTCCCGGCTAAAAATAGTAAATCGTTCAAGAACGTCACTACCAAAAATAGTAAACTACAGAATGAGACCAGACCATCAACTTCAGGACAAGAAGGTAGCATTTGTTTTTATTGTAATGATTGTATCATTACAATAAAAACAAATGCTACCACACTTACCTGAGATCTATCGAAAATTGGGTAAAATGTCAACTCTGTGGGCGATGGGCTCATACTGCATGTGCAGGGGTGGATGATGAAAACTTAGAAGAAATACTCATATGCAAGTTCTGTAAAGATGAATGAGAATCTCATCTTGCCTCTTAACACCATCATGCCCCATTTATCATTCCCCATCTTATCCCATATACGGGGCAAGACGGTTTTTTTATGTGTTCTTAAAAAAATATTATTATTAGAAATTTGTGATAATATTTTCGTCCAAAGACTATGGCAATTTGTAGTTGATTAAAATACTAAAGTGCCATAAATAAATAAAAATATTATGTTGATTTTTACGATACTTTTTTATTGTTTTCCCTTAGCGTCCCCATCATACCCCTAGTTCCCCTATGTATGTGTATACATTTTTACAACAAGACCATTTATTCTACAATAACATTGCACTATCCGAGGCCAATGAATGAGCAGGTTGAACGCAAAAGAACAATGTCTTGTTGTGTTACAATTGCATCTGATAAACGCGTTCGAATAATCGTTAATAAGTTCATTACATTATTAATTATAGAAACATTTGCGTTCGTTTCACGGATAAGTAGTTTGGCGGCATTCATGTAATTGGTTGCATACTTCCTTATAATGGCTGTTTGTGAAGACAAGACAAGGAAAACAAGTGTTTTCCTGATCTAGTTAAAAAATAACGACAGTACCTATTGCCTAATATACATTTTATTTCAATGGCCATAAAATAACACTTTTATCCCTTGCACCGTCTTACTCTAAAACGCAACTACAAATTTTAAGAAGAATTTTTCAAATCGGACCAGTAGTAGTAGTAGTTCCTGAGATTAGCTCGTTCAAGCAAACAAACAAACAAACTCTTCAGTTTTATATATTAGTATTAGATATAAATTATTTGAATGGAGTGCTCAAAGTATTCCGGTTTGAATCTTGTTAAAGAGTTTTATGGTAGTTCGGTGTCTTACTAATTTTATACACGAGAAGGTTGGTGAGGATGCATGGTACAAGTTTATTTCTTTTCCACCAAAAAAACTGAACGAATTTTGACTAGATCTTACAGAAAGCTTATACATCAGAATAGCATAATCAGAATTTAGTCAGTTTATAACACGTTAACATTGCCTTATCAATATCTGTTACTATCACAAGTCAGGAAGTAAGTAGGTACTTTCTTGATCTAGTTAAGGCATATAACGTCATTATTTGAATAGAAGGAACATTTTATTATAATATTTTATATCGTAAAGTTGGAAGTACTACTGCAAAGTGTCTTGAGTCGATATTTCGCGAATTAAATCGAGCATTACAAGAAGAGTGTTGCGGTCTCCTGGAGTTTGTGTAATGAGTTTATTCCCAAAAACCTAAAAGCGTGCTTGAGACGAAAAGCGAAAAGGGTTCTTGATAATCTGGGGAATTTTCTGTTGAGTTTGTAGTAGTGCAAAAAAATACGTTCGTAAGCACTTTAAAAAAGTTTATACAAAATAAAGATTAATTTAATTTCATTTCATAACAGGACTAAAGACCTTCCTTGATGATCAGTTTCTTTGAAAGACTGTTGACTGCTGTTATTGATTTTTGACCTACTTTAGAAAAAGGCAGAGGTCCTCAATTTGGTTGTAATTTTTATGTTTGTTACCCCAGAACCTTACGTCAGTGATTACCCGATTTGGACAATTATTTTTGTAAGTATCTAGTTTCTGTTTGGTGCCATCCAAGCTTGAGAAATGAAAGAACAATGCCCATTTTTCATAGAGACGCCGGCCCAAATGTGGACTGTCAAAAATTGTAGTGGGTAATTGTTATTGCATTAGATAAAAGTAGTAGAGATTGAATATAGGTCCACCACATTCATCATTTTATTACAAGAAGTAGGTACTTTATATGCTTAAAAAATATTAGGTGTGTTAATCGTTTGGTAAGAGTAGAAATCCGAAAGAAGAAGCCAAAAGTCGTAAAAGAGATCCAAAAACATAAAAAGGATTTACAATGCGCACGAGCAAATAACAAACAAAACAAATTGAATATGACATTATTTATGGACATTTACTAAAAGTCAAAAAAAGTGTTGCCATTTTGCAGTTTTTAAATTATATTGATTAATCGATATACTTAGATTTCGGACATAGGTTATAAACACAGTGTAAGTTATAAATATGTACATTATGTACACTTGGTTCAAAACCGAATTTAGTTGTAGTTAGTCGCATATACCTTAAAAATACTCACATCGAAAATGTTTAAGGACCAAGTAAGGATTTTCTAGTCACTAAAATTATTTTGAGTAGAGAAAATATCAAATCGATTAAGAAAAAGTAATAATAAATTGATAATAGATTTATATTATGATATCTTTACTGGCAACTTCTGATCTATTACTTTTTGGTTATTTAGATGTTAACACATCTTTTTAAACATATTTATTGAATAAGTTTCTCGGCAAACTTTTGGTAATGCCTATAAATTAAATTATAAATAAAAATGATTATTCAAAAACAAATTAAAACTCTATTGTGCTGTTCATGAGTTCCTGGGCCGGAAATGGGCATTGTTCTTTCAGATTCTTGCCTCTAATTGTTTTGGCTGTAATTTGTCTGTCAGTCAGTCAGTAAAGCAAGTATTTTATATAAACAGATTTCGATCTTGATTGTTTGCAAGATTGTGCTTTCCTTTAGGTACAATCAAATTTTAAGGAATAAAATTGTTTTTACTAAAATTATTTACTATTTTTGTGATAAAATTAGTTTCCGGTTGGCAACTAAACTTCACATCATAGCAATTGAACGCAGTGCATTGTACGTTGTAGCCAAGTGAGTGACATTCGACACAGCCCGGTGTAATTCGATAACGACCAATATTGTACCAACGCGAACGGTCACGTGTCTGAATGTCCGTCCAGCCGGCACTTACACGTGTAATCAAATCCTAGCGCTAATTAACTTCGAATAGGTTGGTTTTCTCTGTCCGTGTGATGACGGATTAAGAATACGAATTGTCACCACCCCATATCATCCCATGGGTGTCGTAAGAGCCGACAGAGGGAGCATATTATGCAGAGAACAGCACTGTAAGAGAAGGAAAACTTGATACAAACCCTATACCAACCCGTTTGGCCAGCGTGGTATAGTAGGTAGGCCAATTCCTCCTTTCAAAGGAGAGGCCTAGTCCAGCAGTGGACTGTTAAAGGCTGATGATGATGATGATGAGGTTGGTTTTGTGTATGATTGCTTTGCTTCCATGTTACTTTAATGCATAGTTCAGTTTTAAGTCAAAATCATGTACCTATTCACTTACTTCACATTATGAAAGTCAATTTATTATAATTTTGGTAAGGCGGGAAGAGAAACAAGACAACGGATTTATTGTAAGCTCGGTAACAAAAGCGTGTAAAGTTCTTGAATGAAGGCATATTGAAACAAACAATAGTTTTTGGCTACTTCGATGAACAGAAATATGTAATTAAAATAAAGATATATCTAAACAAAATTAGGAGATAAATTGATAACTAGATTTTGACATACTTTATCCACAGCTATTTCTGCCAAACGCAGAATAGGGTATTTGACTAAAAAAATCTAATTAGTCGGTCAGTAAGATTATCGAAAAATATTGGATACGTATTTTTTGTTTTATCAAATCAGTAAAAAATTACGAAGATAAAACGCATCAAAGATGGAGAAACGTCTAAGAGTGGGGGCTTGTAACGTCACTTGCCAGTAAAAAGTGTACTGGCAAGTGACGTCACTCGAGTTTTCAGCAAAGTTTGTAGTCTTCATTTTTGGTTTACGTGACTAAAGAAAATATACGTGTCCAATATTTTTCGATAATCTAACTGACGGACTAATTAGATTTTTTTAGTCAAATACCCTATTGGCATATTCGGCAATGGAGAAACCAGATAACCGATAAGCAAACTGATGTATTTTTTATTCATTTACGTGATAAATATTTACACGCAGACAGGCAACAAATCAACTAACACATCACACATAAATTTGTCCTGGGCACGGAATACATGAGCAACAAGCCAGACTATTATCTTAATATATAAAATCCTTGCGTTACTGACTGACTGACAGACACGCTACAGCCGAAACTATTGGGCGCAGGAAGCTGAAATTTGGCATGTATGTTCCTTGGGGACCCTAGGGGTGCACTAAGAAAGGATTTCCCGAAATTCCCACGGGATCGGCCAAAACGGGTAAATTAAAAAAATGCAGGCGTAGCTGCTGGCGACCTCTAGTAAGATATAAAATAGTATAAACAGTAAAACAATGTACTTACATAGACTTGCGCAGTCGCCAACACAAAGCCGACTCCAACACCAGTGATCATTCTTCCAACCAGCAGCAGCGGGTAGTACTTCGCAAACCCAAGGATGAGCCAGGCAGCGACCCAGATCGGTGACGTCAATTGCAGCGTGCGCTTGCGACCCAACCGCTCCATCAACGTACCAGAGATTATGCTGCCTAAGAAGGCTCCAAGGGGTGGGATGGCTCCTAGAACAACCAAGGAATAAATTATTTATAGGTTATAAAAGTGCAGCTACCGATTTGGTACCACGCGGTCGGTGGCGACGAGGACACTCCAAACGGGGCGACTGGCCAGATATTGCAAAGTAAAAAGGATTTATAGAAATCCAGGGGAGAGGCCTTGGCTGAGCAGTGGGACAATATAGAGAAAAAAAGAAGTTGTAAAACGTGTTTTCTTGATAGGGAAAATCGAAATGCCAAAGTTTAAATGAGGATTGTATTGCGATTGAGGTGTTTATATTTTTATTTTATAAAAGTAGATATATAAATTATATGGTCATGTACTGAGGTAACCTTCGTGGAAGACCGCGTACCTATATGCTGTAAATTTTACAAACTAGTTAGACTACTTTTATTATGCGTTTGGTTATACAGCGCTAGTCTTGTTATTATCAAATTCCAGTTCTTAACACGTATGCTACTGTTCACTTGGCCCAACTTAGTGACTTAATATTGCAATTACATTGAGGTCAAATGGATATTTTATATTTTGAAAATAAATACCTCACAGTTTCGCTTAAACTTGATAAAAAAAACATGTCTTGAACTTGTCAACGTCAAAACTAAGGATTGGTGCATGCGTTTTTCGCGATGTATTCGCTTAGCGTGAAAAAGTTTTCGTGCTCGTGCCGAAGAACACAGAGAATAGTTTCAAAGGTTCACTTAATGTTTCCATACCGTTATTTCAATCCATAGCCTCAAGTCAACTACGCCTTTAGTACACCGACGTGTCGCACGCCTGTGGGTGTAGACCTCTTTTTACCCGACTGCGCGACGCAAAGGTGGGTAATGTGTTTATCAGTCTATGTATGTATGTTTGTTTCTATGTGGCGTTCTAGAGACCAAATGCGTAGGCCGATTTTGATGATTCTTACGTCAATCGATTCGTCTTAACCTTGCGAGTGTCACTAAAGACATGACAGTAATCAAAATTCACCACAGCAACAACTAGACGCCATATTGTCAAAATTAAAAAAAAAGTCGATGAACTATGTCAAGTGGGGTGTCGTTGAATAGATATTTTCAAATCATCTTTAGGTTTCTTTTTATCATTTTTCATTTTAAATAATAGTTTATGATACCTATATAACGGTTTAAAGGTAATAATAATAATAATAATAATATGTTTATTGCCAAGTAAATCATTGTAGTACATTACATGTTAAGTAGTTACAGTATCAAGTAGTTTACTTACTGTTTTCCTAGCTAGGCTATGAAATAGCCTGTATTAAGGAAAAACAGCTCCAAACCCGCATTAATACAAAATACATAATATTTAACGACAGTAGTTGCAATATAAAAGAAGGTATGTAAACTACAGTTTTAACACTTTTTGTATAACATGCATTATTAAGACAATAGGTGGAGATATTATGCAAAAATTTATAAGTTGGTGTGTGTGAGTGTGTGTGTGTGTGTGTGTGTGTGTGTGTGTGTGTGTGTGTGTGTGTGTGTGTTTGTGTGTGTGTGTGTGTGTGTGTGTGTGTGTGTGTGTGGGTGTGTGTGCGCGCGTATGTATGTGAGTGTGTGTGTTGAGTATATGCAACCGTATCCAAAAAAGCAAATAGAAGCTATATATCAGGACAAAGCGATTAGCATATTTTCTGTCTCATCGTAATTTTTATGCAATAGGTAATTTAGGACGGCCGACTTACAATCATGACTAGGTAAGTTATATATATAAATGTGCCTGTTTATCTGGTTGTAGAGGTAAGGTCCCAGGTAATAGAAAAATCTTTTAATGAAAGATAAATGCATTCTAGGTATAATACAGATGTTATCCCTGCGACGCTTGGAAGAATGTATGTATGGAGTCTTGCGATGTTGCAACATTACCGTGTGAAAAACGTAAATTTGTCGTACATTTAGAATGTTCCAGTTTCTATAAAAATCGTCAGTCGGGTACAACATAGGACGAAACGTGGCTACTTTTAAAACTGCTCTATGAGCAATCTCCAATGATTTGAGAGTTGTTTTATGAGTACCTCCCCAGATAGAAATACAATAAGATATTATAGATTTGCAGAGGGCATAGTAAACACTACGTATGATTGTAATATTAGCGACGTAACGAAGCGATCTAAATATAAATATAAGCTTGCGAACTCTAGACGTCAGTGCTTCAACCTGAGGATTATAGTTTAAAGTTGTTTAACAAAACAATCATTCTCGCTAATTTTCTTACTTATTGATTTAAGTTTTAATTCAAGTATAAACGATATACAAACAAAATCAGTTAATCAATGAATAGTAACTTAAAAGTATAAAATAAAAAAAAATTAAGAAAAACATAAAAACCCGGCTGTGTAAAAACTAATTTAGAAAATTTTTACCAATCAAATCTTTCCAAGGGGCCCCGACTGTGAGTCGTTCTGTTGAATTCTAAACTAGTGGGCTTGTTTCTTTCTTTTTAGTTTATTTTTCAGTAATTTTTTCACGTATTTTTTTTAATTAGTTTTTACACAGTCGGGTTTTTTGTTTTTCTTTAAATTTTTTATACGCATTTTTACTATCTACGCGTCAAACCCCATAATTTTGGGATAATATCGAATTATATTAAGCAATATTTCTATGTTTCCTGCTTCCGTCATGCGAAAATCTGACAAAACATGCGGTGACGCATTGTCTTGCAGAGCGTTTGCGAAACAGGAGCGAGAAGGATGCAACTAATTAATCTCACTGTAAATAATCTAACAACAAATAAATTGAGACATAGCATACACGAAACTCCTCCATACTACTAATAAGTTTTTCATAATTTCGTTGCCGCATACGAATGCGTCGGCGAACTTACAGCGTTAATGTAATGAATTTCAGATTTATAGTACATCCGATTGATTTTGCCAGCCTTTATCGAAAAACAGGTTAGAAAGCGAAAAGCTTTTGTAACTGCTTTCTTTTCGATATGATATATGGTCTTGTTAATATTATTGAGAGCCTTCGCTACGCGCCTGCGACGAATACGTCGCAGGTGCGTACATAGCGAATACGCTACAAACACATTCAGTGATAGCTTCAAGTCAAGTCAAGCAAATCGCTAGTGTAATAAAAACATAATTTGATTAGCAACTTTTTATGAAAACGAATTCGTGCCGCCGATTATCTGGTCATTGCCATTTACGAACTTAGCGGTGTATTGTTAAACACAATAAAATACTTTGTGTAAACAAATCATGACTGCAGTGACCTGGAAACTGGTTAGATAATAAAAATATATTAAAATTCTTTGCACTACTAGCATTGATACATGAATAAGGTCTCCTATCTCCTATGTCCTGAAGCCTTCTAAACCGTGTCCTAAAGTTCTGTACTTGCGTTGTTTTGGGCGCATGGACGTTGAAAAATTGAGGTTGGATGCTGCAAAAATCGACTGGAAACCGTTGACATCAGCCATCACTGTCGATGACAAAGTAGACTTTTTCAACAACACAGTTAAGAGGTTATTCGATGTGCATGCTCCCATTAGAAAAGTGAAACTGAAGCGTCCTCCTGCACCTTGGATGACAGAGGGTATTCGGATGGCGATGCGACGCAGAGACCGAGCTTTTCGAAAGTATAAAAATGATCGGTGTGAAGACAATTGGTCTCTCTTTAAGATAGCAAGGAACAAGTGCAATCAGATGGTACGCAATGCTAAACGCCGACATATTCACGAAAACATTACTAATTCATCCCCCGCCAGTGTATGGCAGTTTTTAAGAACACTGGGCATTGGTAAACCTCACGGCCAAGTGGTCCTACCAGTGACTATTGGTTTGGATGACATTAATCGTCATTTTTCTACTACTCTCACTTTAGACGACCAAACCAAGAGTCAAACTATGGCCTACTTGGACGGTATACCTCGTCCGAACATTAACTCTTTCTCTTTTTCTCCTTTGTCATCAGGTGAGATCAAAAAGACTATCCTATCTATTAAGTCCAAAGCCGTGGGGTGCGATGACATTAGTCGTCGCATGATCACGGTTATCCTTGATCAAATCTTACCTACAATTACCCATATCCTGAACTTTTCCCTTGACACAGGTAAATTTCCCCACCTCTGGCGTAAAGCCTATGTGCGTCCTTTACCTAAGATTTCCAATCCCACTCTGCTGACAAATTTCCGACCCATATCCATTCTTCCTTTTCTATCCAAGGTACTTGAGTCGTGCGTTCAGAGACAGTTGTCCGGGTTCGTTTACCATAACAACATCCTGTCACCACTTCAATCTGGATTCAGACCCGGACATAGTACTCTCTCCGCATTGCTCAAGGTGACTGGCGATGTGAGGGCAGGGGTTGAGGAAACCAAGGTTACACTTTTGATCTTGGTGGACTTCTCAAATGCCTTCAACAACGTCAATCACGACCTCCTTCTTTCGATTCTTTCCTCTCTCATGATCTCACCTATGGCACTGGAATGGTTCTCTTCTTATCTTCGTGGACGCCAGCAGTCAGTACGGGTTGAAGAAACCTCATCAACATGGTGTGATTTGAACTCTGGTGTGCCTCAAGGCGGAATACTTTCCCCTCTTTTGTTCTCATTATTTATTAATCTCCTTACTCATGAACTTCATTGTGCGTATCATCTGTATGCCGACGATCTGCAGCTTTATACACAATCTAAGGTGGAAAATCTACATTCTGCAATTGGAGCAATAAACCAGGATCTTAACGCTATCAAGGATTGGTCGAAACGGTTTGGATTGGCAGTGAATCCTGATAAATGTCAGGCTATTTTAGTTGGCAGTTCCCGTATATTGAACAGGGTTGACCTGCAGGCACTACCAACCGTCATGTTTGATGGGCAAATTATCCCATTTAGTTCTAGCGTCAAGGATCTTGGTTTATATATTGACACTAACCTTGATTGGCGGACACAGGTAGCGAACGTCAGTCGTAAAGTAACTGGTGCCTTACGATCGCTCTATCGTCTAAAGAACTTTCTGCCGGTCAAGACTAAGACAACGTTAGTACAGACTTTAATATTTCCTATAATCGACTATGGTGATGTGTGCTATCTCGACCTTAATGCAGATCAGCTCAACAAGCTCGACCGCCTTCTCAATAATTGCATTAGATTCGTTTTCAATCTCCGCAAATATGATCATATTACCGAGCACCGATTAAAGTTACGATGGTTACCCATTCGTCTACGGCGTAGCTTACGTACTTTGTGTACCCTTTATTTTATATTGCACTCCCCATATGCTCCTGTGTATTTAACTCCTCATTTCCAATTTCTTTGTAATACACATGAGAAAAATCTCCGCTCCTCAAACAATCTTCTTCTCCTCTGTCCTTCTCACAGTTCTAGCCTTGTACATTCTTCGTTTAACATTCAATCTATCCTTCTCTGGAATGCTCTCCCTCTCGATATCAGGATGTCCACTAGCCGTTTCACATTTAAAACCAGAGTGCGCCAGACTTATATAGACGCACAAACTGAATCATTATAGGATTATCGTCTATCTATTCTGTATGTATATTTAATATATAATTTTGATGTATATATGTAAAGTATTTTGTATTATATAGGTATATATATATATATAATTTATTTATATATAAGGTATGTAAGTACTATATTAACGTATATATATATATTTGAATTAAATTAAGTTTCTATCTAAGTTTCAATATAAATTATGAATTGCACCTATTACTTGAATCTCTGCATCACCCAAAGGTTGACTGGTAGATAATGCCTACGGCATTAAGTCCGCCTCTGTACTTTTTATGTGCATAAAGTTAAATAAATAAAATAAAAATAAATAAGGCTTTTTGAAGAGATATGTAGGTATGCCGAAGCCCCGATACAGGAACGTCAAAGAAACAAAACATGATCCTTCGAGCATTGTAGGTGTATATAGGTGGCGGTGATCACTTATTATTACACCCATTAGGACGGTTTCAGATTAGCGTATTTTTTGCGCGTATACGGTCATTTCAGCATACGCGCTTACACGCGCGCTACTTTACGAGCTTCAAAAAACTGGACTCGCGTAAACGGGCATATTTCGGCGTGTTCGCTCGAAACGGTGGTGACATCTTGTCAGTGTCAACATGGATTCTGACGGCTCGCGCTTATACGGGCTTAGAAGCGCGTCAACGCTCGTACAACTTGCGCTTGTACCAAAAGGCGCGCCTATACGCGCCTACATGCGCTTCCATAAACGAGCTTATACGCGCGTATAAAACGCTAATCTGAAACCGGTGACGGTTAGGTGACGCGCTTGCTCGTTTGTTTCTCATTTATTGTGCAGAGTATACAATAAAAATAAGTGGCTTTAAATAACTAAAAATAATATAATGGTTTGCTTATATTCTGTGCCACTTCTGGGCACACTCTACTCATTCTGAGAAGAGTTAGGCCATAGTCAACCGAGGGTTGACTAACTTTAACTAAATAACACAACATAAATACGGGTCAGACTTTAAATATCATATCGTTCGGTAACATTGGTGAACTCTCAGATGTGTAGATTTCTACGATGTTTTCCTTCGCCGTTTAGCAAGCGGTAACTGAAATGTAATTTATTAATTTCTGTGTGTTATACCTACGCAGTTAACTTCGAACAGGCGTTTGCACGCCGCAGGCAGCGATAGCCTAGTGGAGATACCGAGAGACTGCCATGCAGAGGGTATCGGGTTCGAATCCACGGCGCGCACCACTGACTTCGGAGTTTTGTGCGTATTCATTTGTAATTTATACCTTGCCGCGTGCCTCGGAGAGCACGCAATCCCAGTTGTCCTAAAGATCTTTGACAGCAGTTATAGGGTGTCAGTACCTTCTAAATAAACTGACACTGGAATATCGCTATCCCTTCGGGTTGCGGAGGTCAGACAGGCAGTCGCTCTGTGGAAATGGAAAAGCTAATATTCGGACCCCAAGTTGAAACTGGGATAACGCTGGGAGGATGAGTTGTATGCACGTGGTGGTGTGGGTTTGAAGTTCTCTGTGTAGCACTCTGTCAGGACACCAAAGCCGGCTTCTCACGGCTCGTGGTTTTGCGCGCACTCACCGTGGCAGTAACAGCGAGCTTAAGCTGTCGCTGCGTTGAACTCTACACATGTGTATGTTTAGGACTTGTAACCATGTACAACGAAACATATCGTACGTCTATCCGCGGATGTGAACAGTAAATTCAGATTGTTTTCTAAATTAAGGTGTCCGCCTACGACATCGTAATTGGCGACTTCTCAGTTTAAAACCGGGCGTCGCGTCGCGGCACTTCGTTTTACTTCCGCGCAAGTGTCAACAATAGCGGGACACGAAGCGTACACGATCCTGTTGCTATACGGATATTAGTTTAAGAAATGCAACAGTTTGATCAAACTCGACAATTTCCTCACAATAATCCTTCTATGTTTGTGTTCTTTTGACCATACTCGTACCTTTTGTAGCTTGTATGTTTTCTGAATAAAGTATTTTTTTTTGCAAAGTTGCCACAACGCTATATCCTCACAATGCAATTCGGAAAGGCCAATTCTTGTATTTTATCATTCATCGACACTGTCTGTTAAACTAAAGATTTTGAATTGAATCACAATTGGTATTTTGCTACATTAGCGTCTGAATTAACACATATAGTTCGAGGTTAACACATATTTTGACACTATTCAACTTATGATCTAGTCGCGATATCATTCAAGTACCTATCAGCTAATTTAGGAGAATACCATATATGACATAAGTATGACGCCGAGACTATATCGAAACTGCATTTCGAACAAATAAAATTACTAGAATTGGCCCTCAGATATTAGCTTAAGATGAACACTTCGACAATTCTACTGTTCGATTTAACTCGAAAATATTCGCAAAAGATAAACTTTCTGCATCTGAGTATTTATTGTGACTGTAGTTTATATATATTCTATTGTTTTATTAAATGTTCTCAAGAAATTTAACAATTTATTACCGAAAAAAATAAACCGCCTGTGCCTGCTCTCACTAAGACCACGGTTAAGCCATGGTCCGCCATCCTGGCCAAAGCTTGAAATGACTTTTGAGAACATAGTGGAGTGCTCTCAGACATAGAAGACTGCCTCACGTTGCTTTCCATCACAATTTTGACATTTCAGGTCACTTACATTCATAGCAAATCACGGGGTCTCAGGTACCAATCTCCAGAGCACAACGAAATATAACAGAATTCAGCGTTATCGCCACCTAGTCTTTAACTAAATATATTGTTCGTTTAGCTATTTCTACACCCTGCAATATAATATCGTAATAATCTAAAACGTTTGAAAGCACGTGAGCTCCTTCTAATATTATGCAAACTCCATTTTGAACATGTTAATGTATCACCAATTATAATAAAATTCGCATTCAAAATCCAAATAAGTTATTCAAAATTTTACGCGTTTCAATTTTAAAGTGGTAATCTAGTATTTTAAATTATGAAAACTGGTTTACAGATATAAGAGTATAATTCGTAATATATTTTTAGTAATTATCATATGTAAAAACTGCATAATTTTTAGAGCACGTGTTTGAATAGACTTGACACTAATTTAGATAAGTAATAATTTGTTCATCTGGCTACAAGGATTAAAAAATAGTAGATACTGTTGTAGTCAGTGATAGCATAATGGGAAGGTCAATCGACTACCAACGTCAAAAGTTTGGATACTTTTCTAAATTACACAGATTCGTAAAGATTGATATTCCTCCTTGCCCCGTCATGGAGAATAGAAGCTTAACATGATGATCTTTGACTTTTAATCAAAACTAAACTTTCTCCAATAATCAAACCTAAGACCAGCGGATCTAAAAATACCTTTTTCGCAATGACTTACCTAGCCAAGACTTTTGTTCGCTGCTCTGTATTATTTCAGGATCCAAGTCCTCTATAGAGGGTATGGCGGATGCCGAGTAGCCCCTCACCAGGCCGATAATTAAGAATGACAGCGACGCACCGAATGTCAGCCATAACTGTAACAAGGCAACATACATTTATGTAAAGAAAATACTGCTTCTTCTTCTTCTGCCTGCCCTGTTCCCATATTACTTGGGGTCGGCGCAGAATGTTTTTCTCTTCCATTCTCTCCTATCAGACGTCATCTCATCATTCACTCCCTTTTCATTCATGTCACCCTTCACACAATCCATCCATCTTTTCTTTGGTCTTCCTCTTGCCTTATATCCCTCAACTCTCATCTTCATCACCTTTCTAGTCACATGATTTTCATCCCTCCTCATCACATGCCCATACCACGATAGACGATTTCCTTTCAGCTTTTCTTGCACCGGTGCAACTTTCAGACTTCCCCTAATAAACTCATTTCTAATTTTATCCATCCTTGTCACCCCATACATCCATCTCAACATCTTCATCTCTGCTACATGCAATCTTCTTTCATCCGTCTTCTTCAAGGCCCAGCATTCCGATCCATACAGTGCGACAGGCCTTATTACGGATTTGTAGATTTTGCCCTTTAACCTAAGGGGCATCCGTGGGTCACAAGTTGTTCCTGTGACCTGTCGCCATTTCATCCAACCTGAGTTGATCCGGTGCGTGACGTCGCGGTCTATTTCCCCGTCCCCTTGAATAAGTGACCCGAGGTACCGGAAGTCGGAGCAGACCGATATGGGCTGTCCACCAAGGGATATGGGCGCGGGACTGAAGAGACCGCCGAAGTCGCAAAACATATACTCAGTTTTGCGTATACTAACTTTCAGGCCAACACTCGCCTTTGCCACCACTTTGTCATTCTGCCCTGGACCTCAGGAGCACTCTCGGCAATCAACACAATGTCGTCGGTGAACAGCATACACCAGGGAGCCTCTTCCTGTATGTCCGCCGTGAGAGCGTCCATTATAAGCAGGAAGAGGTAACGGCTAAGAGCCGACCCTTGTTGCAAGCCTACAGCCACATTGAATTTGTTGGTATTGCCCGCTGTAGACCGGACGTAGGTTGTACATCTACTGTACATCGCTCGGATCAACTATACATACTTCCCAGGCACACCTTTCTTCTTAAGGGCCCACCACAAAACCTCACGAGGTACCCGATCATATGCCTTTTCGAGATCCACAAAAAACCATGTGCAAGTTTTTGTGTGCACTTCGGTATTTTCACAGAGCTGGCGGATCGCAAAAATGGCATCTGTTGTTCCTCGACCAGGCATAAAACCGAATTGGTTTTGTGAAATTACACTCTCCTCTCTCAATCTTCGTTCAACCACTTTCTCCCAAACTTTCATACTATGTGAAACTGCTAAAAATCAGAATTTAAATACATACATAGGTCGGTTTAAAGTCGGTTTGACTTTAAACCGACCGACTATTAAATTGCTCTAGGAATTTTAATGGAGCTTGCACTGAGGACTTAATATAAGGATAGTTAAGGACTGCCTCCGTGGTCCAGTGGATAGCGTACGTGTCTGCTGATCGGAGGGCCTGGTTCGATTCCAGGGTCGGGCAACAGTGTTACGGGGTTTTTTTTCGAATTCTCAGTAGCAGCACGGAGACTGGTTATGTGCCCGGTAACGGCAATAGGCTCGCCCTCTATTAGGTACGTGGGACCTAAAAGCTCATGGCGAAATGTGAGTGTAATATTACACCTCTGCCTACCCCTTAAGGAATACAGGCGTAAGTCTATAAATAAAAATATAAGGACCCATACAAAATATTTTCACGTAACCTCTAGTCCAGTAGCAGTTCTAAAAAATCAATAGACGAACATGCATAAACAAATAAATTATATATTAAACTCAAGTGCTGCACCTGATGTGTATCCTACATAGCAAGAGACTCTACAAACATTCAATAAACAGACGTTAAAGACCTCCATTCATGGAACTACAATTAGTGTATCACACAAAGCGTCGAGGAAATCGAACTCACAACACCAAGGCACTGTAATCACACCTGGTTCAAACAGGACAACCGCTGTAACCATTTGATTGGTACAGTGCATCCGTGCATTCAAATCGGTTAAATCTGTTAAGGAAGTGTATACACTGACATATGCGATGTTGCAATAATATTATGCAATTGCCAGATATTATAACTTACGGTGATACAGGAAGAATTGATATCCTTCTTTTTTAACTCGGTTAAAAAGGATTTATGGTCGGTTAACAATGATTTAAACCTTGGTCATTTGTTCGCAAATTTCTCAATCAAGATTCAATTTAAAAAGTTTTTTATTCTACTCGCGTTGACAGTTTGTCGTATAATCAAATGTAAATCTGCATGTTAGCCTAACTGTACTATACTTACAATTTAAAGCGGAACAAGGCAGTATTTTAAATTGCCAGTTGGCTGTTACCAACCCGCAAAAAATGGTGGTTGGATTCTAAACAAATACTTATTTATTTATACATTACATAGTACATTACAGTTATTTATACATTACATACATTTCCATAGTACTATAGATACCTATATGATCTGTGCGACACAACATTGGGATGAGACTTTGCCGTTATTATCGTGATCATCGTTCTGCCTATCGCAGTCCACTGCTGGACTTAGACCTATTCTACTTTACATCTACTTTAAGAGCGGCGATAGCCCACTGGTGTACGTAATGGACTGCCGAGACGATGGTCTCGGGTTCGATCCCCAGTTACCCCGGGCACACACCTCTGACTTTTCGAAATTATGTGTGTATTAAGAATGTTAATTATCGCTTGCTTAACAATAACGTAACATATTATTAAACCTAACCTATTACCGTTAAACTACACTCTAATCATTTTTTTTATAGACTCACGCCTGTATCCCCGTAGGGGTAGGTAGAGGTGCAATATTACACCCACATTTCGCCATGAATTTTTAGGTCCTACGTAATAGGGGGCGAGCCTATTGCCGTACCGGGCACATTCCAGACTCCGTGCTGCTACTGAGAATTTCCTAACGGAAAAACCCAATAACACTTTGCCCGACCCGGGAATCGAACCCGAGACCTCCCAATCACACGAGCACATTTATGCCGCGAGACCAACGAGGCAGTCACTCTAATAATAGTAACAGAATACATCAACTTCATTGTGGTGTCGCAAACGCCTCCATTTCGTGAGGTGTACGCTTAGATTCGCATACTAATATGCAATATAAGCAAACACAACACACGTGATTTAAAACCTAGATAATAATATAGCATATTTCAGCTGTTGAGCAACAAATAATAAGCTGCTGCTACTGTTACAGAACCAAGTAAGGCGTATTACAAACAGATAAACAATTATTTATTCATTAGTCATATGAATTTTTATACACCTGTGAATAGACCACACGTCCAGGACCGTTGCGTATGTAATTAGTATTACATATTCATACGATTTCAAAGTATTATAAAGTATACCAAACCAAAATAAACCATTTTTATTATAGACAGTACAAGTCAGTGTCCCTTGCAGACATTAAACTCGCAATGGGTCAGTTCCACTGCACAATATACTGGTAGTGCACCGTGCAGTTATTTATTAGTGTGATATAGGACACTTACTTTTACTTCTTTAGTGGTAGCGGATTGTAAGTATAAACTAAGATACCAAAATTAACATCTACCGGAGAAGTCAACGTTTAAATTCTCACAAGAGACTCTATTATAAGGCTGCAGTCTGCCAGTCCTTTTGATCAGAAGGCACATCTTATAATAAAACAATGTATAACAACATGTCAGCATAGACTATTGGTCTACTACACACCAAAGCTACGCAGTCAAACAGGAGCAGGCGATACAGACTATAGAATTAATTTATATGATTGCTTTAATCTGCGCCTGTGGTGTGCTATATCTGCCCATGCTTTCATTCATCATCCTCATCATCCTCCGAGCGTTATCCCAGTTTCAACCTGGGGTCCGCTTACTAGTCTAACCGGATTAGCTTTTCCACGGAACGACTGCCTATCTGACATACGCAACCCGAAGGGATAGCGGTATTCCATGGTTAAGACTAGTGTCAGTTTATTTAGAAGGTACTGACGCCCTATAACGACTATCAAAGATCTTCATGACAACCGGGACCGACGACTTAACGTGCTCTCCGAGGTACGGGGCAAGCGATAATTAACAATTCAATACGCACATACTTTTCGGAGAAAAGTCATTGGTGCGCGCCGTGGATTCGAACTCGATATCCTCTGTATGGCAGTCTGTTGGTATCTCCACTAGGCTATCGCTGCCTTATGATATAAACCTAATGACAAAATATATTCTACGTTCTACTTATACCACGCACATTATGATATTGTAGCGGCAAGGTTTATCGTAATCCAACCGCAACACATTAGGCGAAATTGATTGATGAATATCTTCAACACAATGGTAGCAAACGGACCACAAACTCCATAGTGATAATAATCACTGACAAATTACTTGCCTAATAAATTGACCAATTTGCCATCCGTGTCGCTATTTTAGTATTATATACAATTGTGTGCACCACCCAGTGGCGTGACCAGCGGAAGAGAACTATCACAGAGCGACATTGCAAGTTTAAAGTGGTTCACGTGCGTAACACGTGCACAATTGGATCATTCACGTGTCACGCATCCTGGATTCGAATGTCTTTCACATATCCTGGAGGATCCTCTCTTCTAGAAATTACGCGGAACCAACTGTATACCTACGATTGGAATCTGAATTGTAAAGTCATGGGTCCTTTTCTTTACGGAACTAACGTTTAATCACTTCCCTCAAGTGGTATAAAAGCCATTGACAGGAGATTATCTTCTGCAAGAAACCTGGACCATTCTCTTTGAGATAAAATCAATCATGTGCCACTCTAGATTGTAAAAGGTTTTATCATTAGCCAAACGTATGCGCACTCTATTCTCATACAGTTCGTCAAAAATAAATAAGAATACCCCTTTATAAGATGTACCTATTCCATAACTAATGGAAACACGTAATTATAAATAAAATTGTAAAAGAGCAGCGGCGATAGCCCAGTGGTGTACGTAACGGACTGCCAAGACGATGGTCTCGGGTTCGATCCCCAGTTACCCCGGGCACACACCTCTGACTTTTCGAAGTTATGTGTATATTAAAATGTTAATTATCGCTCGCTTAACAATGTGCCCGGTAGATGGCAAAAGGCCCGCCCCCTATTACATTGGGAACGAAACATAACTGGCGAAGTGAGGGTGTGTAACACACTTCTGCCTACCCCTTCGGGGATAAAAGGTGTGAAGTTATGTTATGAAATATTAAAGTACAGTTTTCGATAACACATACATATATGGCTGATGTTTACCGTTCAATGTAACTTGAAAACCGATTACACAATGTTGTATTTCAAAACCGTCTAGCGCTCTCAACAAATATTTGCAGGATAAATTCGTGCCTTACACTATACGCAACGTATGAGTCAGTCACACTTCTCAACTGACCTGCATATACTAATAGGTATTTATATAACGGGTTTCAATCGAAATCTATCTTACTTAATACAATAAAACTGAAGAGTTTGTTTGTTTGGTTGAACGTGCTAATCTCAGGTACTACGGGTCTGATATGAATAATTATAATTTTTTGTTGTATAGCCTATTTACTGAGGCAGGCGGAAGAGCGGAGCAGTAGCCCTAAATAGCGCGGGTGTAACCGCGGACTCATCTAGTCTAATCTTATACTAATATACAGGGTGTAAAAAGACCCTTAACGAATACTAAAATCCCATGTAGTACCAATCACTACGAACATTTTTTACTTCGGCACCATACCTGGGAAATTACTGGTTCAGGAGATATTGAGGCTCAAAGTTAGTATGGATTTTTTCTAATTAAGTAGGTACAAAAGCGATGCATTTACCCCACCAAAATGTTCTTTAGATGCCCTATGACCCCATGGATAGGTAGGTATTTCGAGCATTAGAGGTTTAAAAAATGTGAAAACTTAACAAAAAAATCGTTTCCCAGGTATTATTTTTGGTTAGTATGACTTGGCATGATGTCCACAACGAGTAGACTTGGGCTTGGTGATGGGTCTTGTGACACCCTGTATAAAGCTGAAGAGCTTGTTTGTTTGTTTGGTTGAACGCGCTAATCTCAGGAACTACCGGTCCGATTTGAAAAAATCTTTCAGTGTTCGATAGTTCATTTGTCGAGGAAGACTATAGGCTAAACATCACGCTACGAGCCACGAGAGCGAAGCAGTAGCCTTAAATAACGCGGGTGTAACCGCGGGCATCATCTAGTTCAAGAATAAAAGAGAAATAAGTACAACCTTATGTTTGCCTTTACGTTAGTATCATCCATGACTACCTTGAGTTCAACCTACGCCTAAACGTCGGGACAAAAATAGAAGCCATTTCACCTTTTTATCAAACAATTACTTTGTTTAAAATATTTAGGTTGCTTCTTATTGCCTGCGGCTGCCCTTAATTTCAACACCCGTCTTAGGGGTGAAATATTTTAAAAACCGTTATTAGTGAATATTTGTTACATAAAAGAAACTTACTGTCCAAATGACACGTTTCTTGCTTCAGTAGTAAAGGCTCTTTATTTATAAATCAGTCATGATAAGAAGTTTTTTTTTTATAACGCCTTTCATCACATAGTGTTCTCTACTGCCGATATCTAAGTTCGAAGACCTTTTACGGCTTAATCTTTTATTCTTCACCGTGACCATAATATATCACTTGAGGGAATATGTTTTATTTATTTTTTCATTTATTACTTTTATTTTTTTTCGTTTCCACTGTATTAGAGCCTTGCTGATTTCAGCATGAATGGGCCGGCTCGACCGGGGAAGTACTACCCTCTCACAGAAAATCGACGTAAAGTATCTAACAGTACATAAACTGTTGCGTTTCGTCCAGTGAGTAAGAGTGCCGGAGGCCCTATCCCCTATTCCTTCTCCATCATCCCACTCCTTATCCTATCCCTTTTCCCAACCCCGAGAGGCGGCAACGCACTTGTGACTGTTGTGATGTTGCTTGTGTCAATGGGCGGCGGTAATTGCTTACCGTCTATTACTATAAAAACATTACATTTAACTTTACAATAACTTAAGAGGCTTTATACTTATTTTTGTATTTGTTTGAAAAAACAAAAAAAACGCAATACGAATGTTCAAAAATTAACCACCGCCAAATGACAACTGCTGCGAATTTAAACACCAACAAACGTGCGTGAACTATGACTCTCCTAGCAACATAATTATGTAGTTAGCTTGTACTACGTAATGGACAATCATAAAACTACAATTCGTAATCATAGACCTACAGAATTCGGAGTTAATAACGTCGCACGAAAGAGCTTCAATGAGGTTCGTGATTATACAGGTATTTGTGAATAATATGAACCACAATACCTTAATTTAGGTAATCAAACAATAATGCAAAATACTTCTAAATCAATTTTAATCAGGTTTTTTTTGATTAGGGATCGATACACCTGATCCCAGGATTTGCTTTGAAAATCGGTTTCACGCGTGTTTTCTTTTTGTCACACCCTATCAATAAATGCCAACGGACACGTAGAACAGCCAGACTGGAAGGAAACTACAAATTGTAGATCACACAAAACGATGATCTGTTTGGGGAACAGAACCCTCAAAATACTCGACGCCGTATCAAGTATTGAGACGGTCAATAAAACCACTACATTATCCGCGCAGTCGTTGTATCTGTCTGTATATATAAAATTCTTGCGTAACTGACTGACTGATATACAACGCACAGCCAAAACTATTGGCCGCAGAAAGCAGAAATTTGGCATGTATGTGCCTTGAGGACCGTATGGGTGCACTAAGAAGGCATCTCCCGAAATTTCCACAGCACACACATCCTCTAGTAGGTACTATTACTATATGAAATAAGTACATGCTATACAGGTTGTTGATATGCATTTGCAAAATATTTTAAGGGGGGAATATATTACTATAACTAAATACAAATACTTACATGAAAAAATAAGTCACTGAAAGTTAAAAAAAAAACTTCATCATCATATACTTACTTTGAAACCTAACTCAGTGTATTGACAGCCGCCGCCGCTCAGCTGATCACCAGTGTAGGTGCCTAACACACATAAGCACACGTGCCTACAGTGACTGTGCAATACTGTTTTATTTTGCACGATTCAACAGTTTATTCTGAATTAATACAAACAATAGGCTTTTATATCATCACACACTGTTTACAATAATGTTAGGTGAATAAGTATACTCTCCATTTTGTATTAAGTATTAAAACATTTTGTAAATGCATATCAACAGTATAATTTACTCACTACTAACTTCTAATTCAAACTACTTTACCCCGTGCACTACTCTTTGTATAAATACCTTTTTTTTTTTTTTTTTGGTTTCGGGTTGGAAAATCCTCATGGAGTCCCTCCGCCCTGGGGGATGGGCGAAGGGGACTGTCAGACTCTTACTGACTAAAAACCAACCCGTGTGGCTCATGTACCCGTGTGTCGGAGGGTCGGGTTTCGCCCAAGCATACGTCGCAACCCCTCGACGGGTATCGGCCCGCCAGATGGTCAGGCGGGCCCCGAACATAACCCCCTTGGCGGCGGATTAAGGTGTTGGGCTCCGCCGCCAAAACACCCAGCGGCCGCAGAGGATAGGGAGGACGGCAACGCAACACCGCATCTCCTCCTCCTCTGCGGCCCCACCGCGACGCATCGGATGGTGCGCCCCCATTTGGTCGCGGGAGATAGGGCGCGCGGCAACGCAACACCGACACGCCTCTCCTCCCGCGACCGCACCCGACTGCGAGGGACAGACAGAACTGTCCCCCGCACCCGCACCGTTGGACGCATCCTGCGCAGGCCCCGTCAAGCCCACGCGGAGCGTCCCCTCCTGGATCCCTCTTAGCTTCACCGCGGGGTACCAATCCACGGTTACTGAGCCCCTCCACCACGTCAAGGTGGGGATCCCACGGGGGGTTGTATAAATACCTAAACATAGTGGCAACGGAACGGCAAGCATCATTAACTTTAACTCTTCAAAAAAACAACTATAATCATCATTTAAATATTTATAATTATGATGGTTACGTCCAAACGTGAGTGTCGCGCTCATTGCACTTCGAGTTACGTCACGTTCCGCATCTTCTCTAGAGTTATTTGAGGCTTCGCTAACAAAACAATCTCGTTGGCCACAAAAATCATTAAATATTTACCTAACCTATGCATTTGGAATGACCTGCAGAATATTTTTGGATATGTCAATAATGTGCCTGTAGCGGTATGTACTCATAACATAATGATGACACTATCATTCCATCGTACATTGTCGAAGGCACAAACACTATCGAAATCCAACAGACACCGGCGGAACTACGAAGAAGGAAGGGCCTGAATTGCGATATTAAAAGATTTCCATGCGATTCCTGCATACACAAGTTCTCACCAACATACATCGGGCCTCCATTCGGTAGACACTGTCAATAGCCTAGTCAAAGGTCCTCTCTCTAGTTGGAGGAACACCTCACTTTATCCCTCCACAACAGTACCTAAGCCCTAAAATTTCAGTAAATGTAGGCAGCCCAATAGTTAAAATGTTAGGATTAAGCAAATTCGTGTTTTGCATTCTCAGTCATGACAATAGTCCTAATCCAATCCATCCATACGTCATTCAAGAATAACTTACTAATAAGCTTCTACAGACAATACTTATCTAGTAGCTACTAGCTTACTACACACCTCAGCCTATAAATAGGGAGTTGTGAACCTACAAATGTGACATGATTCTTAGATAAAGGTCTTAAATCATATTGATCATGCGTGTGTACTGTATACCTACAGTCGAGTCTATATCAACATATGATTAGCGATTTTATATCTGTACAACACGTACAGCACAATACTATAGATTAGATCGATGTGTTGGTCATCAATCTTATCTGTGAATCTTATCATTTATGAAGTAAATCTTTTACTTTTTATGGCACAGACGCACAACTACAGAGTCAGATGTAAGTTGTACAACTACTTAGTCCTGCTAAAGTAATTTGTAGACTTTGAGAGCGCTTTATATCTAAAAAGACATAATTCGAATTCCTAAAGTCGTCATATTCATTCAACATTTGCAAAAACTCAAAACATAATTTTATGCTCACTGATTGGTAGGATAATAAATAAACAATCAGTATGTACAAAATCGACATGTACATATCTTTACTTTAGTCAAATATACTTATTATACTTTAATTAGAAACTGTTCATACTCAAATATTTCTAACCATAACCAAATTAGCAAAGTATTTTTCTTAAAGTCGCCATAATTTACAGCAATATTTGGCAGATCATTAACTAGTGTAAAGTATAAGTATAATTAAAGTATGTTTTTTTAACAAGTTCTTTAGTATATTAGTTTTAATAGACATAAAAAACTTTATAGGTAACATTGAAAAATAAGTGAACTGTTGAAACCCACGCAATATTGCTATCTCTCGGAGTTGTTGAAGTCAGGCGGTAGTCATTCTGTAGAAAAGCTAATTTACCAGCTAAGAAACGGACCGACGGGCCGCAACGCGAAAGTCTTGGAGACAACCAGAATAACGCTAGAACGATACTAAAGCATTAAAGGGGTAGCTCAGGTACTCTGTGGGGTAGCTCATATGATGAACGAGAACCAATGTTTTATATTTTTTTAACTTTTTGCTTGTCTCATTCTTATCAATTTTTTTGTAAATAATATGTACCTACTACCGGTTCTATCATACCACCTTTTTACCTGATCGGTGGATTTACAAATAAATCTTGGTAGACAAAAGCAATAGACGTGTTAATATAATCGAAATTGATATTACATATTGATAAAGTGCCTGCTTGCCTTATTAATTAAAACAATTTGATTGTATGTAACTAAAATGTCAAACATACTCCGATACAGATACATACAGACATACATACATAGACTCACACCTGTTTCCCGAAGGGGTAGGCAGAGACTACGGAACGCCATTTGCAACGATCCTGACATATCTCTCTTGCTTCATTCACTCCCATCAGATTCCTGATTCATGCTCTTCCGTTACACATAATAAAATAATAAGATGCAAATGGAGCAGATGTTTATAATAGATGAATATACTTAACAACCATTTCTAAATGAATTGATGTAAAATTATTAATAGATTAGTCGACGCCAGCGGCTTCGCACGCACATTTTTTCGAATTTCCTGTTTTGTCCGACCCCGTGGGAATTTCAGGCAATCCCGTCTTAGTGCACCCCTACGGTCCCAAAAAAACATACATGCTAAATTTCAGCTTTTTGCGCCGCGTAGTTTCGGCTGTAGCGTGTCTGTCAGTCAGTCAGTCAGTAACGCATGGATTTTATATATTAAGATAATTATATATGTATGTACCTATACACTTCACGATCTTTATGATATCAAATGAATAGGAACTTCACGGCATTACGCTCTACCATTTGAACTGCAAGACTCGCTGCCGTTACATACATTTGCATGACGTGGAAATGAAACTATTCTCATACATCATCCCGCAGGAACTCCCGGTTCCATCAAAGCGGAAAAGTGCTTGAAACGTCGGGATATGCGAAAAGTTTAATAACCGGCGAAATTTGAGGAATGGTAGCATTATTTCAGGATCGTAATATTCGGGTAATTAGGCTTTATACAAATGCAAAAATAACTATTTATTTGTCTGTTGCTGTATATATTTTAGCTACAGCAGATTTTGATAGTGTTTTTATTCGCCCTTCCAGATGATTTATTTTATTTTTTATATCTAGGTACATTGGTTTTTATAGGGAAATATTAAGGCAATTACAAAGCAATTCATATCTGCATCTAATTGACGACGGGTAGCTTGATTTTTGGCCGGTATAAACGCTTCACAGTTCCACGTGGACACAGCTGGGTCTCTTTGCAATGAATACACACCAAGTACAGTACACTGAGTTTATATTAGAACACAAAATATAGTATCTTCACGATTATAGTCTAACATGATAATACTTTCACTTAGAGTCTTGTAACGGACTGAGGACGGATTCACGAGGTACTTGTGGCTAGACGCTCCAAGTCGAATGCTGTTCGCCCGCCAGGCAAGTTGTTAGGAACACTTGTCAAGCGCCGCCCCTCCATCGTACCGCGATACGTCACCGTTCGGCAGAAGGAAGCACTTTCGCATAATACTGTTACGAGCTTGGGTTCGGCGATAAATTAAAACTCACTATGCCACTAAACGGTACTTTATTTATTTCACAACACATTTATTTTAAACACTAATAAAAACACTATTTCACACTATTAACACACACTGAAAACACACTTCCTCTTCAGATCCTTCGCTCGATGATTATCGCTCTGATTATTTAACTGAACTGTGTCCGGTTCGCGAATCCGAGCGCTTTTATATTGGGCGGAAAACATAACTAGTCCATTCTAGTCACTCCGAGAATTTTCTCGTAACGTGCGGAAACAAGGTCGATACTTCGAGTAAAAAAAAACAATGCCATCTAGTAGAGAATAGATGAAACACTTTTACCTTACCGATATATCCATTATCTTCTAGTTCTCTCATTTACCGATAGATGGCGTTATTTTCAAAATATCGCCAGTCGTACCAATACTAATGACGGCAATACTTATATAAAATTGTTGCGTTACTGACTAACTGAGAGACAACCCACAACCTAAACTATTGGGCGCAAGAAGCAAATTTGGCTTGAGGACCGTGCACTAAGAAGAGATTTACCGGAATTTCTGGGAAAAATTAAAATTTAATAAAATGTGCGTTGCCTTAGTACTAATTCCGTTTGTTCGGTGCCCAAAAGCATATATTTGGTCTTATTAGGGTTGAGCATGAGACCGTGACTCTTACTCCATTCGGATATACTCTTTAGGTCTTGGTTGAGGGCGGTGACAGCCACTCCCCACTCATGTGGTTTAAACGAATTATAAATCTGAATGTAATCGGCATAAATGTGATAGCTACAGTTTTTAATACTCTTCACCACGTCAGCACAGTATAGGCTAAATAAAATAAGTCCAAGTATGTAGCCCTGCGGCACTCCTTTTTTGACAAAAACCCGCTCAGATACATGGTTTCCACCATCACCTGACCTCAACTCCACGTACTGCTGTCGGTGGTCCAGATAACTATGAAACCAACGCAAAGAATTTTGATCGAAACCATAGTAGCGCAGCTTAGATAAAAGCAGGGAAATGCCAATACTGTCAAACGCGCGCGAATAATCGAGTAGAACCAGCAGGGTACACATTCCGGCATCTTGAGCAGTCAATATGTTATCGGTCACATCGAGCAGAGCCGTCGAAGTACTATGTCGTCTCCTAAAACCCGACTGCAACGCGGGCAGAATAGAATTTTCCTCCAAGTAGTCTGACAATTGCTGACAGACAACTTTCTGAGAAGAAAAACTTGATACAAACCCTATACCAACCCGTTTGGCCAGCGTGGTATAGTAGGCCAATTCCTCCTTTCAAAGGAGAGGCCTAGAGAGTTATTCTCGAAATATGGATAAATAGTAGGCAATTTGTGTTACGGATGGTAATAGATGTTAAGCCGAGCTTTACGTGAGCCGATATACGAAAGTTTTAAATCGATTATGCCCGTTGATATTTGGATATTTATAATCATCATAATCAGCCTTGTCATAAAATCTGGCCTATTGCTGGCATGGCCTATCGTGGTGACCAAGTACGGTTTAGCAGAATCTATTATACAAAATAACACTGACCAATTTTATTACGAGAGGCGCAAATCGTAATCAAAGTAAGAAGGGGCGTTTTATTTCACAGGCACATGATAGTAAACAGTACACAGACTTAAAAAAATAGCTGAGACTACGACTATTATTCAAAAATGTTACCTGACTTCTATTAAGTAATTACAAATTTTCGTTATTTATAATAAAGCCAATAAGTGCGAAAGATTGCACATACTCAGAATTTATTGTCATTATGATCGTATGTCAAAGTTTTTATGCGAATATATTAGCTTCGATTAATTTCGAAAAATGTCTGGCGTCACAAAATCGTAGTTGATATTTAGAATAAAATTGCGATAGCAGTTTTATGTAGCGCTTATAGCGAGACTTGGCTTTCCGTTCGTAATAAAATACGCCGGCAAAGTTAAGCAACGCTTGCTTAGTTCGCCACTTGGGTGGGTGACCGCGTGTGTCACTTACATTAGAGTACTACTGTTCTTCGGTGGGCACGTAAAGCTTTCGATCCCGTTTCTTTCAAAGATAGGTACTCGTAGTAGCCAAGGCCCAAGGCGGACTGCTCGAGGCAAGCGACAGTTCCGTTGTCATTTTACTACTTTAAAAAGTCAGTGACACGCAGCGTGGAATAGAATTCCAGACTGTCTAGGTCTCTTGGTCCCTCCGCTGGACTATTATATAAAAAATATATCATAAACAATAATTTGTGAATAAATACGTGTAACCCATTGTCGAAACTCAAAAACCCACTATCTGGAATAACTAGTTTAATGCTCAGTACTGACACACTGTTTTACTCGATAGTTTTACTCGAAAACGAGTAAAAATCAACGTGTGGACTGCAAAACTCACAGCTCGATGACATCAAATACACTGTAGTTTTACTCTAAGCGAGCCTTCGAGTCTGACTCGACCGAGTAAAAATATATGTGAGCACGGAGCTTTAGATTGCATTCTTGTTCTTCACCGCAAACCAGTACAAATATAAAAATCAGTCACACGTGTATCAGCACATTCTTTCACGATAAATATTTAAATGTAATTTTTTTATAGCGTTTTTAAATGTTTCCTCAAACTAAAGTTTATATTCTACTCAGCTGAAACAAAAAGCGGCGAATCGAACGGTACGGTCAGGTCAAGATTCCTGGACTCCCAAACAAAGACTCAGTCGCAAGAAACAATAAATATGTACAGTATAGAGAATATCAGTTTGCAGTGGGAGGTTACGGCCTACGTCATAAAGAACCCAATGTTAAATCTCAAAAATATTACGAAACTGGCAAATTCTACGTTCTGACGTATTTACTTCCAGAAATGAAAATGTAGCTGGTTTAACTTTTAAAATGATAACGACGGTTGATAACAAGATTTTATTATTTGACTACACCAAAATGTGTAACATTCCTCTGCGAAAAAATTACGAACACAAAGAGTTATCTTCAAAAGTTCCTTATTATCCTTTTAAGGCCGAAGATGTCGAAAGGGGAAGATAATACACAAACGACGGATAAATTATTTGAAAAGAGACATTTCTTTACATCGGCTCTTTGGGATAAAGAATATTAAATCAGATTCATTCATCTTTTAACCCAAATCCTTCAGAAATGGCTTCTTCATAATTAATCGTGGATAAGATTATTTTTATGTATTCTTTTACGTATAGGACAAGGAGTATTAATCTCTACTATTTTCAAATTATAAAATAGCTCTATTCGTCATGCCAGAGTATTGAAACAAGAACGTAGTCTGCATGACGCGCTGTACGTAAACACTTTAAATTAATATTATGACACACCATTAAAATCGATTTAGTTTGAACAATACATATAACTAGAGAACACGTCGATTATACTTAAATAAACATTACTTAAATGTATGGACAATAAACCTGGCAAGTTTATTTGAGGATGAGTTTTATACCTACCTATGTTTTTAACCAGTTTTTTTTTACTTTCAACTTGTGTTTTACTTTCAGTAAATTTAAGAATACTGGCACGATAAAAAATTATATGTTGGTAGGTATATGTAGTACTTTCTTGATCTACTCTTGTTTCTCGAACTAAGCATGTACAGTCGAACAACTTCCCGCTAGACCACCATAAGGGCGAGAATAGCTCAGCAAGACATCGTCGCTTCCAGTGCAACTTTACACGCACATTGACACTCGTATACAAAACCAGTTTCTAGTGTGCCTCGACTCTATGAGCGAGCCAAAGGATTTTTTTTCAAACTGGTCCAGCGCTGACTTGTTCGATTGTACAGAAACTAGATAGGTACGTACTTACGAAAGATTCATTCGACAGGGTTCTTTATTCAGATAATATTTTATAAGTGGTGGATCTTCTGGAACAAGTATCTGAATACTTAAAAAAGGCCTCAAATACCTTTATGTAAAACGTTTATGGAAAAAGTAGTACTAAAATGGGGCAGCCGTAGTAGACGTATCCTTTCATATGTTATTATTTCCTTTAAATAGGTACCTACGTACTACTTCAATAGACTAATAGACTTGGCTTTAATCATTTGCCTGCTTAAAAATCATGTATCCTTATTACATGTATTAAATGTATTACTTACGCAATTAGTTTAGCTGTCATGGCAAATGAAGATTGATTATTCGTTATACCTTTTAAAAAGTTAATTATATGTGTTGTAAGTAAACTTACACTATTTTTTTTTGTAACACAACACTTCTTGCTACTTATAAAAAATCACAATAAGTATTTTAACGTTAAATAGTGATAATCTGGGGGCACGGCAGTGCCCCCACCAAGTCGAGTAAAAAAGCGGCACTGCCGTACCATCCTTTTCTCGAAGCAATTCAGGCCATTTTCGACTCCCTATAACTTCGTTGTGGATAAAACTAGAAGTCTGATTTTTAGTAACCATGCTGGCATTGTATAAACATGGTGTATTTCAAATTTCATACAATTTGAACAAGTAGTTTAAGAATTATAACAAGTCAATTTTCGTGATTTTGTCACTCACTGACCTATCATCAAAAGTCTAAGGCACTTCTAGCAGACATAGAAGCTTCAAATTTAGAATACAATTAGTGTTTAGTGTATGAATTAAGGAAAAACTAAAAGATTTTTCAATATCGGTCCAGTTTTCAACATACTTTAACTGCATAAATAACTTTGTAATCCCATATAAACATATAAGATAACAATATTACGTTTGCGGTTAGGGCTTTAATTAAGAAAATTCGTTGTTGGTGTACAAGAAGTAGAAGGTACCGGAAAGGACTAAAGTAAGCCTATTTACAAAAAGAAATGAGATCCCATAAAAACAATACTTGTCAAAAATATCAAGTCTCGCGACCGTAAAAAGTTGTGGGATCCATGTAATACCAAGTCGGTTAATTAAAAATCTTTAATGTTTTAATTAAATATATTGACTTGACAATCGCATTTAACAATTTAATTTATACATATTCATATTACTTATGACTATGAGATACATTGTGTTTTCATGCGATTGTCGAGTCAATATATTTATTTAAAACATTAAAGATTTATTTTTCGAGGACGAAAGACATGTGAAATCTGCCAACCCGCACATTATGGATAACTCCGAGACATGCAGGTTTCCTCACGATGTTTTCTTTCACCGTTTAGCAAGCGATAATTAACAGTTTAATACCGATTCATTACGTATAAGCAAATGAAGTCACGCTACGAATGCTTGCAAAAATAGCCATTAATGTTTTGTATGAGCCGTTTTTGTGTCACATAAACGCCGGAGCTCAAACAATAGTCAACAATACATATTGCATTCAAAAGAGTTAAGAGTGTTTAGAAGTTTATTTGCTTTATTCGTTTTACCACTTTTACCAGTAAACGGTAATAGGTACGTGTTGCATATTCTGTTTGGCTACCTGTTACTAAATAAGCGATTACATAATGTAGGTTACTTTGTACGATACATAAGCTGAAATGTTGAATCTATACGGATTTAAGAATTGCGGCAATCTATACTAATATAATAAACCTGAAAAGTTTGTTTTTTTGGTTAGTTGAACGCGCTAATTTCAGGAAGTTCTGGTCCGATTTGAATAATTCTTAGTGTGTTGGATATCCCATTTATCGAAGAAGCCTATAAGCTATATACAATCACGCTATGAGGCAAGGGAGAGGAGTAGTAGCCCTAAGTAAGGCTCACCTAGTTGGTTTCTAAACAAACATATTTTTAAAGAAAGTAACCATTATTATCATTTAAAAAAACTGCCTCCGTGGTCCAGTGGATAGCGTATGCGATCGGAGGTCCCGGGTTCGATTCCCGGGTCGGGCAAAAGTGTTACTGGGTTTTTCCGAATACTCAGAAGCAGCCCGGAGTCTGGTGTCGTGCCCGGTAACAGCAATAGGCTCGCCCCCTATTACGTGGGACCTAAAAATTCATGGTGAAATGTGGGTGTAATATTTACACCTCTGCCTACCCCTTCAGGGATACGGGCGTGAGACTATAAATAAAAAAATAAATAAATAAAAAATAGTAAAACTAACTGAGTCCGACTCAAGGAATCAAACCGTGAACCACACAATGCTCCGCACGCGTTCATTCAACTATCATAAATATCACGTTTTGATGATCCAGTTAAAACGGAAGTTATTAACAAAACATGTTAGTTTCTGCCTTATGCAAAACAGCTAACTGTGTTTGATACCCTAATTTATTCAAGAGAATATATCACTCTTAGATGTATTGACGTCATTTTGTTTACAAAACTAGCTATGCCCGCGGTTACACCCCCGGCCGCGTTATATTTAGGGGTGCATACTGCTCTGCTTACAAGACTCGTGGCAAATAGCGTAATGTTATAAAGCCTATATATAGCCTCCGAAGATAAAAGCACTGTCCGATACAAAAAATATTTTTGCTTACGAACTAGGTCTCCGAGATCAGCGCGCTTAACCGAAAAGCTCTTCAGATTTCTAATATTAGTATAGATTATATAGAATTTGTTTAACTTGGCACCGACTTCAATAGCTAAATCAACTAGGTTTCACACAATTTCTCTCTACCTAAATGCGCTAACTTTCTTAAGCCGATATTAAAACACGTTATTCTGCTTAGAAATGATAAAAATAAAGATTTATCGGGGGGCACGGCAGTGCCCCCCGATAAACCACCAAGTCGAGCAAAAAAGCGGCACGGCCGTACCATCCTTTTCTCGAAGCAATTCAGGCCATTTTCAACCCCCTATAACTTCGTTGTAGATGAAACTAAAAGCCTGATTTTTTTTTGTAACTTTTTTGTTATCAAGACAATCTAATTTATATAATTATGTATTACTTATGAGACGTATTGTGTTTTCATGCGATGGCCGAGTCAATATATTTATTTAAAACATTCAAGATTTTTAATTAACCGACTTGGTATTACATGGATCTCACAACTTTTTACGGTAGTAGTATTGTTTTTATGCGATATATTTTTAGCATACACATAACAAAAATGAACAAGAAATAAGGAAACAATTTAAATAAATTGACATAAAATATAAAAAGAAGAAAATAAATCTAACAGAAAACTAACAAGTCAAGAACACAATAAAAATAGAAAGAAATACATGACAAAATAAAAAAAAGACAAAAGTAGGCTTTACGTGTAGCCAAAAATTGGACCCGGTTCAGCATTATGCTAGGCGAATGCCTGGCGCTGATTTTCAACCATTCCCCCTAGTGCTTATAAATTGCTCCAAACTACCTAATGAATTTGCTATCAGTTTGCTATTATGTGTATAAGCTCCTTACCATCATCATCCTCTTAGCGTTATCCCAGTTTCAGTCTGAGGTCCGCTTACTAGTCTAACCGGATTTGTCTGAATATTAGCTTTTCCACGGAGCGACTGCCTGTCTGACCTCCGCAACCCGAAGGGACAGCGATATTCCATGGTTTAGACTAGTGTCAGTTTATTTAGAAGGTACTGACGCCCTGTAACGACTGTCAAAGATCTTCATGACAACCGGGACCGACGGCTTAACGTGCTCTCCGAGGCACGGGACAAGCGATAATTAATAATTCAATACGCACGTAACTCCGAAAAGTCATTGGTGCGTGCCATGGATGCGAACCCGATACCCTCTGCATAGCAGTCTGTTGATATATCCACTTGGCTATCGCTGCTAGCAAGCTCCTTACCAATTACATATTATTATATGTAATTGAAAACGCGACAGCGCTATGTGGGTAAATTACTTTTTTATGTAATAGGAGGCAAACGAGCAGACGGATGGCCTGATGGTAAGCGATTACCGCCGCCCGAGCAACACCATAGGAGTCTAAAATGCGTCCGGATAGAAAATGGGATAGGAGGAGGAGTGAGAGGCAAAGAAAAGTGGATGGAGTCTCTGTTTAGGGGACGAGAAATGAATTCATTCTACGGCAAGTATCCTTTCAATATCATCATCATCAGCCTTTAACAGTCCACTGCTGGACAGGCCTCTCCTTTGAAAGGAGGAATTGGCCTACTATACCACGCTGGCCAAACGGGTTGGTATAGGGTTTGTATCAAGTTTTCCTTCTCTTCCAGTGCTGTTCTCTGCATATTATGCTCCCTCTGTCGGCTCTTACGACACCCATGGGATGATATGGGCCGGTGACATTCCGTTTTGTTAATCCGTCACCACACGGAAGTCTTTCAATATAATGATAAAGTAATAGGTAATATATTATACGATATTTGTAAATTCTTCATTTCATTAACATTTATTTTAAGGGTATTTAGTAAATATTAATACCTATAAATAAGACGCGTCAATAGATAGAGTATAGTGTATATAGGTAGCAGAAGGGTATTTACTAAATATTAATATAAATAAGACGCGTCAATAGATAGAGTATAGTGTATAGGTCGCGAAAGTAACAAATCATTTATAAAATGTCTTGTAGATAAGGCAATGTCCAGACATCTGGTTTATATATTTATATACATACCTAATTATCTCATCTCGGCCATGACTGCCGTGAGTGATTTATTTATTTATTAATTATATTTTAATCACGCAGACAGTTGAGACAACTGATGATGCATGTATCTCGCAATTTAAGTATTTGTCCAGTCGGTTCTTAAATTGATTTACTTATGTTGTCAGCTGTAATCACATGTTCTGGAAGTTTATTCCACGTTTATTTCTTTCAAGTCGGTCAACAGCTAAGACCTTATCGCTTAGATAAGCTCGCAAGCATCCCTTCAATCAAAATGTGGCTGCTAGAAACTACCTCTCATTCATTTTAAGAACGTGAATCCGGTATAAGCGGCTGGCGGCAATGCGGTGCGTCGCATTACGACTGACAGTAATTTGTTTGTTATATCAAACCGAAGATGTAAACGCACTGACTTGCGGTCAACAAATGTACTGCGGCCAGCCCCATGCGGAGCACCGCATTGCGGCCAGCCGCTATTGCGTTCAAGCTCTGCGGCGGCGAACCGCAATAGAATCGGGACGATGCAGTTAACCACATACGGTGTGCCGTTGCGGTCTACCCCGTATACTGCGGCCAGCCGCATGCGGCGCGCTTCATAACAATGAGGCCGACGATTGACGTTGGCAACAGCCAATAGCTAGTGCGTTCAC
Source organism: Euclidia mi (assembly GCA_944739405.2). NCBI lineage: Eukaryota > Metazoa > Arthropoda > Insecta > Lepidoptera > Erebidae > Euclidia > Euclidia mi. The sequence goes on along the minus strand of OX123183.2, from coordinate 41,669,006 downwards.
GCTCTAAGACATATATAGAAAATGCAGTCGTTGTAGTTTATTTTTACTACAACCAGGATACTTTTTTAAGCTAAGTTTTAAATCACACTTATATTGATCACGAGTGTTGTCCGCGGCTTCGCTATCCCTAAAATTATATTAGTTCATTAGCAGACCCCTCTCCAAACGCAACATTGATATTGTGGGCTGTTTCTGCCGCGTTACTTCCGCGTCGGAACTCGTATTCAAAAATCACTCGAATTTTCGCAGTATCCATCTTTCTCGACTAAGTTGAATAACAAAAACAATTGAAAGTCGATATTCAATGTTTCACATTTTTAAAAGAAGAACATCATAGAAACCATGTGAAAAAAGTTTCATTCAAAAACCTCAAACCATGAAGATTCTATGTCAATTCAAAGTACCTATTACAAAAAAGGGCAATTTCATACTTTAACCCCTATTATTACCAAACAAAAAATGAGTGCCGGAAGATAACCACGTCGAGTCCAACAAAAACAAGGTATCTATTATTTATTTAAAAAAATACCTTGCTTTTGTTGACATCATTGAAACATTAGGGACTAGTTTCATCGCTGTTAGTTCACTGATTTCCTTCTGACGCAATTTTGTTGTATCTCTTTTTTCCTTGCAGTACAATCAAGATTCCTTAGACTCCTAATTATTTGTTTCGTTCATAAAACTTCTGTGATTTTTTGAATGAACATAAGTTCATGTACAATATTTAACAAAATGTTTTGTCACAGCACTCTTTATAAACATCGAATTGTTTGAACCATAACAACGTACACGATGTTTTGAAAGAGCACAGTAACCATACCATTGACTGGAACGGTTTTTTTCCATAACATCTAAAATGTTAAGGCAGCGATAGCCTAGTGGAGATACCAACAGCCTGAGTATCGGGTTCGAATCCACGGCACGCACCACTGATTTTTCGGATTTATGTGTGTATTAATTTGTTAATTATCGCTTGCCCTTTGCCTCGGAGAGCACATTAAGCCGTCGGTCCCGGTGGTTATGAAGATTTGTGACAGTCCTTCCTAATAGGGTGTCACTACCTTTAATAAACTGACACTAGTCTAAACCATGGAATATCGGTAGCCCTTCGGGTTGCGGAGTTCAGACAGGCAGTCGCTCTGTGGAAAAGCTAATATTCAGCCAAATCCGGTTAGATTAGTAAGCGGACCCCAGGTTGATGATAAGTTTTTACAGTTGCTTCAAATCTGACTGCAGCTTCTGCATCGAGTCGCATTTTAAATTATGAGCATGCACGTTTTCCTGTATGCATTACATATACCTACAGAGTAAAAAAATAAAAACAAACACATTTTTTTTGCAAACTCACTCCAGCTGAGGAAATACGTTAACTAATTTGAATTTGCCGTCTATTTATATTTTACATGATACACATTCGCAAGGTGACCTAGATCTTTTGGAAGGTGCTAGACTGATAAAAATGCACTGAGTGGGGTTCAAGCTAACCATACAGAATATAAAATGCGTATTAAATTATTTATTAAATTAGTGATTGTTGCACAGTGATGGACATCTTCATGAGGCAACCCGTTGTCTAAGAATTCTTGTTTAGTAGTTCTTCTTTTCAAAGATTGAGAATGCCGCACTTGCTGGTATTGGCCAGTAAGTGCGTAACAGCAGCGAACTTTATCGGTAAGAAGCAGAGGCATGAAATATAATAACATGCAATATATTTACTATCTCAATGGAAAGAAGGGACCCGTTCTAGGCAGTTAATAACTATATAACTGTACAGGGATGATAATACATGTATTATCTGCATATATATAAAATTATTGTGTTGCTGACTGACTGACAGCCGAAACTCCTGGGCGCAAGAAGCTGAAAATTGGCATGTATGTTCTTTGGGGTCCGTAAAGGGGCACTAAGAAAGGATTTCTAAAAATTGCCAGTGGATCGAGAAAAAAAGATGAAATTAAAATTAATGTGCAGGCGTAGCTGGACATCGTCTAGTAATAATATGAATGCTCATATATCCTGCCTGGCTGTCTTTTATGTAACATAGAAGTATTCATATGAAGACCTAGGCTAAAACTATATTTTTTTAACTCACGCTCGAGCACAACCAAGACCTCAGCGAGTGTTATAAAAAATACTAAAAAGATAATCTTAAGAGCCACCACTTCTTATATAGACACAAACATTTCGAGTTTATCGCGACCTGCTTCATTACAATATTCGAAAGCAGACCCTGACATTATTTTTAGAGTGTCTACTGCTCAATGACGTACATATAATTATGATAGCATAACATACGACACATACGTGTTATAATATAAACATCAGCAGGCCAAGACATGAGTGTTTCTTTGAAATAAATACGTTGCATTTTAAATGGACAACACCGGGATAATTTTTTTAATACTTTTTTTAAGGCAATGCTCGCATTAGACATAAATCCTGTGTGAAAGTGATTAGTTTAAGACACTTTTTATGTGATTATAGGAGGGAAACGGCCAGATGAATCATTTACACTAAACGACAGGAGTCATAAGTGCCTTTCTGGCCTGTATGGCAAAAGGAAAAGGAGGAGGACCGAGATGAGGGAGAAGTAAAAGGGGATGGGGCCTTCTGCACTCTCACTCACTCAACGAAACATCATAATATAAATTTGGCAATTAGAGTTAAGTTCCCATACTACTATTTCATTTGATCATTGAGCCAAATTCATCATATCAGCCGAAAGACGTCCACCGCTGGACATAGGCCTCCGCCAAGGCTCTCCACATACACCGATCCTGAGCCACCCGCATTTATCCGCTGCCCGTGACTCCAACAAGATCGTCACTCCACCTTGCGGGAGGCCTACCTCTGCTACGACGTCCTGTGCGTGGCCACCACTCCAGAACCTTTCTGCTCCAGCGGCTGAATTTTCTTCTGCCTATGTGCCCTGCCCACTGCCACTTCAGCCTGACTATTCGGAGAGCTATGTCGGTGACTTTGGTTCGCCTGCGGCACTTCTCATTTCTGATTCGATCTTGCAGGGAAACGCCGAGCATAGCTCTCTCCATCGCCCTCTGAGTGACCCTGAGCTTCCGGATATGGCCCATAGTTAGCGACCACGTGATTGAGCCAAATTACAGTTTGCCTATCAAATTATGGTTTGAATATTTCCTATCGCACTGTGTATCATTGTCAACCATTCATTTTTTTATATCAATAATTAATCAATTAAATTATTCTGCGTTCCAGTGTTACAATTGCCGTGATCTGTTTTAAATTACAGTGGAAATATGTACTTAAATTAATATCTAAGTAGAATGAAAAACATATTGCAATTGGTACCATCCCTGTTTAAAAAATAAGGAATATTCGTGGCTCTTAGACTTACAAATATAACGGATTTCCATAATAAGGACGAATTCCATTATTCACACCTTTCATCTACTAAACTCTACCAGTGACATTTTATTAAGGGTCCTTTTCTGAATTGGTATTAAAAATCTCTGCCTACATTTACTGTACATTGGTACGTAGATGACACATAAAATGTACTCGTAAAACATGTTTCAACCGGTACAGAGATAAAAAGATTGAGTCTGTGTTTATAAACATGTAAAAACCAATTCATTTTTGTCATCACAAGATAATAATCTCAAGTCAATTTGAACAGACCATGACAGATCTTAGAATAATTAGAATAAACACTGCACTATTGTTTTTATACAGAGCGCCCGTGGCGTGACTAAACTAACCGATCGTAAGAGATCGTTGAAGTCAAGCAATGATTCCACAGGTCACTATTTGGATGGGTGACCACTCCTTATGGCATTTACATCAGAGCGCTACCGTATTTCGTAAGGCACATAAAGCCGTCGATCTCGGTTATTTTTCGGGACAAGATTCCTTAGGATACCGTCCGAAGTAGGGAATGCAAATCTCGCGAGATTTAGGCTCAAGCGAGATCTCGCGAGATTGGCAGTTTTGTATGCTTTTTTTGTAAATAATCGCAATATTTGAATAAATTAGGACAAAAATAATAACCATTTTAAGTATTATAAGATAAAAAAAAAACACTAATTTTTCAATAGACTTTTATTCTTCAAACATTGTTTGACGTACCTATCTGTCTATAATTTTTAAATAAACTTTTATGAAGTAAACTTTTACGGACGGATCTGTCAAATAAGAAATGAAAGAAACAACCAGTCTTCGCTTCTAATATCAAACAAAAATCTTTTAGTAGATAATAAAACATTTCTTTTATAATAAACAAAACAACGAGAGGTAAAAAAAAAAATAGGTCAAGTGCGAGTCGGACTCGCGCACCGAGGGTTCCGTACAAACCTGTAGGTATATAAGTAAAAGTTCACCAGGCACAGTTATGGTATTTTTGTTGCTAAATGAAATCCATAACATTACAGTATGGAAAGCTGGAGGAGCATAAATTAAATAAAAAGGGGTCTTTGTCGTTTGTAATCAGTCATCCTTTATTTTATATTAATATTTATCGCTTATTTTATAATATAACTTAAATACCTATACCAGCCTTGCAGCAGCCTTGCAAAAGTCTGCTGATGAATGATGGTAAGATTTTTATCAAAGTTATTGATTTACAAAGTTTTTAGTGACTATTAGAAATATGTTACAAAAATACTTATAAAGTACAGAATAATTAGCCAAGAGGTTGAAAGACTATGTAATTATTTGAAATCTCAATCTCAATCAGCCTATCGCAGTCCACTGCTGAACATAGGCCTCTCCCAACACGCACCACAGCACACGGTCCTCAGCCTTCCGCATCCTTTATCTGGGCTATAAGACGTTGCTTCGTACCAAATTTCTAGATTTTGAGTTCACGGGAAGTACCCTGTAGGTTTTGATTCTCTTGCGAGTAGTCGCGAGTTTAAAAATATGCTTATATTGCTCTTTCTTTTGATTGCGTAGACATAGAAGTTTGATTTTGTTACAGCCTAACGATGTTATATACCTGAGTATTTGATATGAATTTCAATTGAATACCTCTACGCGTTCAAGAGGAAGGGGTAGTAACTTTAAATTTATTAAAAATATTTTTCTTATCTGATGTAACTAAAAATTTATGGTTTTCGCAATTTTTCCTTTATATGTGCTATAAGGCGTTACTTCGTACCAAATTTCAAGATTCTGAGCTCACGGAAAGTACCCTGTAGGTTTTGATTCACTTGGCAGTAGGCGCGAGTTTGAAAATATGCTTATATTTCTCTTTCTGTTGATTGCGTTGACATAGAAGCTTCATTTTGTTGCAGCCTTACGGTGTTATATACCTGAGTATTTGATATGAATTTTAATTTCATACCTCCACGCGTTCAAGAGAAAGGGGTGGTAACATTAAATTTATTAAAAATATTTTTTTATGTGCTGTAACTAAAAATTTACGGTTTTTGCAATTTTTCCTTCATATGTGATATAAGACGTTACTTCGCACCAAATTTCAAGATTCTGAGTTTACCGGAAGTACCCTGTAGGTTTTGATTCACTTGCGAGTAGGCGCGAGTTTGAAAATATGCTTATATTGCTCTTTCTTTTGATTGCGTTGACATAGAAGCTTGATTTCGTTGCAGCCTTACGGTGTTATATACCTGAGTATTTGATATGAATTTCAATTTAATACCTCCACACGTTCAAGAGAAAGGGGTAGTAATTTTAAATTTATTAAAAAATATTTTTTTATATGCTGTAACCAAAAATTTACGGTTTTCGCAATTTTTCCTTTATAAGTGATATAAGACGTTGCTTCGTACCAAATTTCAAGATTCTGAGTTCACGAGAAGTACCCTGTAGGTTTTGATTCCAATGCGAGTTTGAAAATATGCTGCAATTTGCAGCATATACAGCTGTATCTTTTGAATGCGTTGGATTAGAAGTTTGTTTTTTTTACAACTCTATGGAACCATAGATTGGATTATTTAGTATAAATTTCAGTTTGATACCTCCACGCATTCCTGAGAAAAAGGGTCTTGACAGACGGACGGACAACAAAGTGATCCTATAAGGGTTCCGTTTTTTCCTTTCGAGGTACGGAACCCTAAAAACTTATCATCTATTTTACTATGGTGCATAGGGTTCCCACCAAGAACTTAGGGTCCCAAGCCAACCTCACCTGCAAGTGGTGCACCTGCCGATCAACGGACGAGGTTCTGGCAAACAAAATATCCCGATAAGCGGCAATAGGCTCTCCACCTATTACGTGGGATCAAAACAATGGCGAAAAGTGGGCGCGTAATATGCCTCTGCCTACCCCTTCGGGGAAACAGGAACTATGTATGTATGTATGTTACTAAACTGAGGTAAGTATTATTATCAATTAGGTAAATAAAACTACATCTACTCAGTAGACCTTTTAGATATCACAGATTAATGAACAAAATATACTAATAAGGCAGACGATTAGAAATTACAGACGTAATTAACAAAATATACCAATCAAAGGAAACATTGGTTCAGTTCAAATCACAAGCCATTGTTACGAATTATTTTCAAAGTAGCTCCTTCAGAAGCACAAAATATCCAAAGAATCGTCTGCTAAACGGCTTCCTTTTCTATTGGCCCGATAACCAGCTGCTGAGAAGGCCCTTTCGGATTCAACGCTAATTGAAACCGCAGTTCTCAAGCAGACATCCACGAACTGCAAAAGTTTGCCTTTTGACCCCCCGGACTCGTATAAATTCGTTGATTTTTTTATTAATGCCGATACCGACAGATTGCGATCCGTCCGTGTCTGTTCGCGTTTCGAATAAGACGTTTTTATGCTCGAGTGCAATCTCGTAAATCTCGCGAGATCTCGCCCTATTTTCGACCGACATGAATCTCGATAAAAAGGCCAAGATCTCGATCGAGATTGCATTCCCTAGGTATATACCGTCCTATACCAAAGTTAACCACAAACACGAAAACATAAAAAAGAAAGAAGTTTTTATACACTGTCTCATACGGATACCAATCAAATTTACCGCCGAAAAGTACAGTAATTAACTTTTTAATACTATAAAGAATATATCCGTGTGGTGACGGATTAAGAATACGTAATGTAAGAGAAGGAAAACTTGATACAAACCCTATACCAAACCGTTTGGCCAGCGTGGTATAGTAGGCCAATTCCTCATTTCAAAGGAGAGGCCTAGTCCAGCAGTGGACTGTTAAAGGCTGATGATGAAAGAATATAGTAATCTGTTGGCGCTGAAATTAAATTAAATTATTGTTGATTGTTTGTTGCACAAATCGGTCATTGAACCGATGATGGTTTCGCCTTTTTAAAATTGGGGGCGAAGTTTTCAAAACTGCATCTCTGCATGCTGCATGTATCGCTTACATTATCATATTTTTTAACAACAAATCTATACAAAAAGTCCACCCTATAGTTTTCTATACCACCTCCTCTCTCCCAACACAGCTTCCCTATAAAAATCTTTGAAATTGATTTTGAATTACGAAAATATGAAATATTTAAAAAAAGGTTTCACTTTTTAAAACACGGTTAAATGTGTAGCTTTCAACAGAACTGTTTACGTTTTAAATCTAATAGACAAAAATAAAATAAGTTGATTTGTATTAACTCTTATTAAAAAGAAACATTCGTTTTCACAGAAAACAGTAATGCTCCCTAAAGAATATAATCTACTGTACTAGCGTAAATCTGACTTACTTCAGGAGAACAGTATTGATATAAAATTGTAAACTAACCTGCTTCAAAAGTGCCGGTGACATTTTAGTCATGGCGAACTCCTTTAACAAAACTCAGTCAGCTTATCAACAAAACATTCACTGTCAAACCGCACTGAGTACAATGCATACACAATCGCGAAGTGTTTATGAGAAACCCGATAAATGGTACATTGGCTTGTACCGACGACCGACTCCTTCTGGCCGCCAAGAATGACTGCACCGATACCAGTCAACTTCCACCTGTTTTGATTACAATCTGCGCCGGCGATCATGTGAGATGATCCAACAGACCGCTAGCCTCGATGCGGTAACCTTGACAGGTGACGCTAATTCAAAAGAACCAGTTCATACAACAATGCCCCATATTAGTTATCCAAATTGAATAATTGCAGTATAAATATGTGAAGTTCATGAGAGTAATTCACGCATAAATGACATTGAGGCAAATATTTTTATTTGATTTGTTGCAGCGGACTAGCTGTGTAAATATCAGGCATGTGATTGAGAGTTCGTGGATTCGATTTCTCTTTGCGTTACCAGACCCACTCTCGAAGTAAAACTTGCTTGTTCGAAGATTATGCTAGAACTTATTGTTCTAGCTAATCTCTGTAGTAACAAGTATTTTAACAAAAAGTACAATAGTAACATAATCTATTAAAATGTTTAGTAATCATTTGTCATCAAACTCATCAAAGATGTACTTTACTCTTTCACTTTTACTTGACATAATTATGTTTATACCATGAGTGTGTTCAATTAAGTGACTTATGTACTCGCAATACAACATTGTTGAGGGACCAAGATGATTTTTTTTTAATTGTTATCATATGTTTTTTCTTGATTTTCAATTTCATTTTAATTTTCTTACTTTGGTGTTCTATAGTTAAAACGATTTAAAAATCTTGCATTATATAATGTGTTAGTCGCCAATACCACGTATGCTGTGACACCTTAAAATGTTGTACATTTACCTGGTTACTGCAAATATGTATTGTGTATTTAGATGTAAGAATAATGTAACAACTACTGGTAGCCCAGAAAAAAAATTATACATTTTAATTGCGAGAACATCGACTAATCGTTTATTAAATTTTCGTAAATGCTATAATATGTTCAGTCAAGGAGCGGCGTTAACTCTGTAGGACTAGTGGACGGTCAAGCAGAAGGTTTTGGATTCGAAGACACGGTGCGCACAACATAACAGAATTTTTGAAGTTATGTACCCCGTAGAGTATGTTGAGCTGTCGGTCCCAGCTCTTATAAAGATTTTTAACTGTCGTTACGGATGTCTGTATTCTTAAACGTCTTAAAAGGTACTGCTCTAAATCATAGAATATACCTAACTGTCATTTTGGGTTGCGGAGATACGACGGCGCGGTGCTGATTCTTCAGAAAAGCTAATACCTACTTATTATGTCTATCTAGTCTAACCATATTAGTTCCTTGGAGCTACAGGGACAATTTTGGTATTCAACTGATCATGAGAAACACAAATTATGAAATTACGGTGGCGGATGGTGACTCATCAAAAATACACATACCATTTTATTCTGCTATGGTTTACCTAAACTTTGTCATATTCTATATATCGATATCTAACAATTGAATACGCAAATAACTCCAAAAATCAGCGGTCCAAGGTTTTGAACCCGTCATGTCATTGGTACCTCCGATAGGCTATCACCTCTTACATGGCACGTTATCTAATGCTTATTTACAAAATAAGGCCTATGTATAACACCAGGTTCAGTCTCATATTACACCTTCTAAAGAGGGTCGTTTACTTCAACTTCGATAAGTTTATCTATAATGACATTAAACACAGCTAAGGCTAGAATCAATCGTCAAAAATTTGTCATTTGTCTATCTGATGCGGGTTCCTCTGGAATTACGGCAACTTACTACAATTAACAACGGATCGTTTTATACCTAACTATTTTCCTTTTTTTTAAAGACAACTCCCGCACTAGGCCTAAATCCTGTGTCGTGGGGGACTTTACGAACATACAACTAACTGACATAATGAACAGCCTGACTCGAAACAACAAATTATGAATAACACAAAGTGTGTTGTCTCCTGTGGGGATCGAACCCACAACACTCAACGCAGTGTCAAGTGACGAGGCGACCGCTTAAACCACTACGCCAACCGTGCAATCAGTATAATAGATATTTTATAAACATCCTTTTCTAAATACCACTTGTGTTCTTCATTTGTACCCTGTAACAAGTACAATTGTTGTGTCTGTCAGTATAGCTGGTTGCCTGCCTCATTTAGCATCGAGGCAGTGATTAAAAATTGCTACCTAATTGCTACTGTTTGCCACCTACAATTAAATAATTGCTACCTTAATACTTAATAATGAATAATACAAAAATTATTGATTTTGAAAATATAAGGAATAACAATGTCACCAGCCATTCTGACGTCAGAATGGCTGGTCAGCGCTTAGTTTGAGTAAACTAAACAGAGTTGAGCTATTGTTTTCGCTTCAATTATTGCTACATTATTGCTACCTACTCACCTATCAATTTCAGCCTTATAACTATATCAGTTGAAAAGTTATGATTATTTATTTGCAACTTACGTGTGGTTGGCAAAAAAAAAAATACAAACACTTATTAATTTATTTCAGAACTTTATTACCTACTTAAAAGCAAGTTAATCATAACGACAACACTTAAATATTGGCTCAAAACATTTGCACAGAGAAAGACAAAAAAAGTTTAAGTATGAAAGCCAACAAAATATACAAAATACAATTAATATTAGTTTCGCTTATTAGCGTAAATTAAACCATGCGGAATAATCTTAGTGACACTTTTTGTAACATTATTACGCATGTCGTCGTAACACTGCCAAGAATTTCCACGTCTGCAATGTGCCTTATAGTGCTTAGGTACTGATTTTTTAGTCTTCTTCTTCTTTTTTTAGTTTAGTGGCCCCAGTTTACCGATGATTCCGCCAACGTCAAGGTGGTTCGTAGATTTAATCGTTTATGGAGGTCTAAATAATGTACCGGTATTGGTCGGTATTTTAGATAGGTAGATAGTTAATTTAGCTGCTATCTGAAATGGGACGGCACAAGGGTTAGTAAACAATTATGGGTTAGTAATAATATGGGAGAAGTACAGTTAGAGTAGAGGTTAGTTAAGAGGGGAAGTCTACATAGGCTAAACAAAAAGTTATTATAGTTTTATTTTGTTAGGACTAATAAATTTCTAAAAATATTTTTTTGGTCAAAAGTAAAAACTCAGTGTGAAAATACGTTTGAAGTAAAAATCACATGACTCGGCAAGGATTTTTTTTTCAAGATAAAATAATATAAATTACTCATAATTAACGCTATTATGGCTAAACAAGCAAGAATAGAAGATATAACACTACCTATTTTTGATGGTGCTAATTATTCTAGTTGGAAATTAAGGTTGTTAACCTTATTGGAATATAAGGAATGTGTCGAGGCCGCCAATACTAAGATGAATGTTCTAGAAAAAAATGAAAAAGCTGAGGCGGAATGGAAAAGGAAGGATTTAAAGGCAAGAACTATAATAATGAGTACAATCTCAGATAAACAATTAGAATATGTCAGCGAATGTAAAACAGCTTGTGAAATGATGAGAAAATTTGACAATATGTACTTTAACACAGTCTACTGCTATGCAAATAATATGTAGCGGAAAAATTGAAGATATCAAATTAAACAACTACAGTACAGTGGAAAATATTTTTGTTGACTTTGAAAAACCAATAAATGCACTTAAAGTTGCTGGAGGAAAGATTGATAAATCAAAAAAGTTGAGATATCTTCTCAGAGCCCTCCCACCGAGTTATAGTTATATTGGACATTTACTCGATGTAATACTAGAAGAACTTCTGCTTCTGTCTGTTGGTCTGTCCGACCATTAGACAGGGCTTCGGGTACGCGCTCCCGGCTCTCCGAGCTACTGTAGTCACTACCCTATATCTGTCCAGTGATTACAGTACCCCAACCTACAACCCCCTTCTTCCTTGCCATTCCATCCTATCCATTTACCCCGTATCTCCTATCACCTTCCTCTATAACGACAACATTCCCAAGGAGGGTTGGCGTCAGGCTGGATTAGGGCGTTCCCCGCAGGCGACGCGCAGGGGCAGCACCCGGCACCTGCGAGAAATATGCAAGGGTTGTTGCACTACTCCGGACGAGTGCAACATAAGAAGCAAGCCTGTGACGTAAAGGTGAGGTATGCAAGTTGGAACGTAGGTACGATGACTGGAAGAGCTAGAGAGTTAGCTAGTGTTTTGAAGAGAATACGAATAAATGTGGCATGTTTGCAGGAAACAATATGGAAAGGTACGAAAGCTAGGGAGATCGGTGAAGGATACAAGTTTTATTATTGTGGAAGTGATGGCAAAAGAAATGGTGTGGAGATTGTGTTAGACGAAAATCTGAAAGATAGCGTGACAAGTGTAAATAGAGTTAATGACAGATTGATTGCTGTGAAAGTGATGTGGCAAGGTATTATTCTGAATGTGATAAGTGTGTATGCCCCTCAGATAGGCTGTGATGATTGTGAGAAAGAGAAGTTTTGGATGGATTTCGATAGCATGATGACGAATATACCGGAGAATGAAGAGATTATTGTGGGAGGTGATTTTAATGGACATGTGGGACGAACAAATGAAGAGTATGAAAGAGTACATGGAGGTTGGGGACTCGGCAGCCGAAATTGTGAGGGAGAAGCAATTCTTCAAGCTGCTGCCGCTTTTGACCTAGCAGTTGCAAATACTTGGTTCGAAAAAAAAGAGCAACATCTGATCACGTATAACAGCGGCCACCATATGACCCAGATCGATTATCTCATAATAAGACGTAATCGACTCAACTGGGTCAAAAACTGTAAAGTGGTACCAGGAGAAGATTTAGTCTCGCAGCACAGGCTCCTGATGGTCGAACTTAAGATTCAAATAAGCTTTAAAAGAACCAAGCAGCAACTGACTCCGAAAATAAGATGGCATATGTTAGATAAGAATGAATGTGTAGAAAAATTCAGAGATAGAGTGGTAGGTAAAATGTTAGGAATGGGCGATATGAATGATATTAGTGTCAATGAGTGTTGGGAAGAGATGAGTGAATGTATTAAGGGTGTAGCAAAGGATGTTTTAGGAGAGTCGAAAGGGAAGCGTATGAAAGATCCTTATCTTTCATACGCTTCCCTTTCGACTCTCCTAAAACATCCTTTGCTACACCCTTAATACACGTGGTGGTGGACAAAAGATGTACAGAATGCACTTAAAGAAAAGAAAGCAAGGTTTAAGGAATGGCAGCTGATGAAAGGAGGAAATGAATCTTTAGAAGAAAGTAAGAAGAAGGAATATGACGAATGTAAAAAGAGAGCCAAAAAGGCCGTAGCCATTGCTAGATCCAAAGCCCTAGACAAGTTGTACGGGTTACTTGAAAAACCCGAGGGTCATAAATACTTATACAGCATGGCTAAAACTAGAGAGAGAAAGGCGAAGGATGTATCCCATATTAAGTGCATGAAAGACGAAACAGGAGCGATTCTTATGGACGAAGATAGAATAAAAGAACGATGGAGGACATACTTTAAAAAGTTAATGAATGAGGAGAACGATTGGAGCGGCAAACTTGAGAATGAGGTGATGAATATTGGGTTAGTGAAGGAAATAAATAAGGACAAGGTAAAAAAGGCTGTTAGTGGAATGAAGAATGGAAAATCGATAGGACCAGATGGAATACCAGTAGAAGCATGGAAAGCGTTTGGAGATGATGGATGGGCGTGGCTGACTTTATTCTTCAATAAGCTGTTGCACGAGGAGACCATACCCGAGGAATGGTGCAACAGTTACCTGGTGCCCATTTTTAAAAATAAGGATGATATCTAAGAGTGCAACAATTATCGGGGAATAAAGTTAATGCCACATACTATGAAAGTATGGGAGAGAGTAATTGAGCGACGCCTGCGTGACGAGAGTGAGATTTCACGAAACCAATTCGGTTTTATGCCTGGTCGAGGTACGGTGGATGCCATTTTCGCTCTTCGCCAAATATGCGAAAAATACAGGGAGGCACATAAAAACTTGCACATGGTGTTCGTCGACCTTGAAAAGGCATATGATTGAGTGCCCCGTGAAGTATTGTGGTGGGCCCTGAAGAAGAAAGGAGTGCCTGGGAAATACCTGACGTTGATTCAAGCCATGTACGCTGAATGCCGAACGCAGGTCCGATCCGCAGCTGGTATCACAGCCAGATTCGATGTGGCCGTAGGCTTGCACCAAGGGTCGGCCCTTAGCCCCTACCTCTTCCTGTTAATTATGGATGCGATATCATCGGACATACAGGAAGAGGCACCCTGGTGCATGTTGTTTGCCGACGACATCGTTCTGGTAGCAGAGAGTGGACAGAAGGTGCAGAGCAAGCTGGAGGAGTGGCGGCAGAGATTGGAGAATGTAGGCTTGAGAATAAGCAGAACCAAAACGGAATATATGTTCTGTGACTTTGGCGGTCTCTCCAGTCCTATACCGGTTACACTCAGCGGTACACCTCTACCAGTATGTTCCGATTTCCGCTACCTAGGTTTACTCCTGCAAGATGACGGCGAAATTGATCGGGATGTTAGGCAAAGAATCAACGCAGGATGGATGAAATGGCGACAGGTCTCAGGCAAAATATGCGACCACAAAATGCCTGTGAAATTAAAGGGCCGTATGTACAAATCGGTTATAAGGCCTGTCGTACTGTATGGAGCTGAGTGTTGGGCTACAAAGAAGATGGATGAGAAACGATTGCATGTGGCAGAGATGAGAATGTTACGATGGATGTGTGGAGTGACAAGAATGGACAGAATTAGGAATGATTACGTTAGAGGTAGTATGAAAGTGGCGCCCATAGCTGAAAAGGTGAAAGGGAGTCGATTGGCCTGGTATGGACATGTTATGTGGAGAGATGAGATGTATGGAGGTAAAAAAGTGATGGATATGCATGTAGAAGGACGAAAAGGGAGAGGACGCCCAAGGAAGAGATGGATGGACTGTGTGAGGATGGATATGAAAGAGAAAGGGGTAAACGATCGGATGACTGGTGACAGAGAAGTATGGAAGCGAAGGACATACTGCGCCGACCCCAAATAAATTGGGACCAGGGCAAGACAATGAATACCAGAAGAACAAAGGACAGTAGATTACGTACGATCCAAAATAAAAAAGAAAAATATTACTACTAGCGATGCGGATGAGAGGAACAATGTGAGTTCGTTTGCAGCTAAAACCAAAGCTCAATGCTTTATCAGCGGCAAGACGGGTCATTTCAAGAACGATTGTTGGTACAAACAGAGAAATAATCAAAGTTACCGAGGCAGATATCAATCCTGTCGAGGTCAGCGAAGACTACAAAGGGGTTATAATAGAGGTAGATTCTACAAAGGTTGTGACGGAGGCAGAGGTCAAGGACAATTCAGAGGTCAAGTACTGAACAATTCTTCATCGGAGTCATGGACAACTCAAGTATGCATTTCGGAAGTAAATCAGGTATTTGGTTGTATTGAACAAGAATGTACTAATAATAGTGAAATTGATTGGCTTTTAGATAGTGGGTGTACAGCAAAAGGCTCTCTATGGTCTTAAAGAAAGTTCTAGAGTGTGGTATGAGTGTTTTAATAATTTTATAAAGAAGTTAGATTTTGTTAGAAGTAACTATGATTACTGTTTATATGTTAACAGAGCAAGCAAAGATCCAATATATATATATATATATTAATATACGTTTATGATTAATATTATAAATTTAAGGAGGCGTGTTGTAATATATAAATATTATAATATTAATTAAAAAGTATGTATGTAGCGGTGATAACCTTTTTACTCCTTGTCTCTGATCTGGTCTATTTAAAAAAGGTGTCTTGTCATGTTGCAATAAAATCTATATATATAAAAATGAATTGCTGTTCGTTATTCTCGCTAAAACTCGAGAACGGCTAAACGGATTTATCTTATTTTGGTTTTGAAATGTTCGTGGAGGTCTAGGGAAGGTTTAACAGTTGAGAAAAATTCGAATAATTGCCGGGAAAACCCTCAAAACAACCCTTTTCTATTTCCTATACAAACGTTTTCTAAATAAAATGGAGAGTCAATTTGTAATTTATTACCGCTGCATAAAGTTCAAATTCGCGTGCGCGTTGGAGGATCTAATGGCGCGTTCCGAAACTGACTCTATATATAAAAGAAAGTCGTGTTAGTTACACTACTTATAACTCAACAACGGCTGAACCGATTTGGCATTACATTGGTGGGGAGGTAGCTCAGAACCAGGAAAAACATATAGGATACAATAAAATGCAAAATATAATCTGGGAGGGATTTTAGAGAGGGTCAAAGTTTGTAGGCACAAACCTGTGGGACAAACCTCCTACCTATTGACAGTAAGAACGCATGCGCTGTAATAATTGACAGCTGCGCATGTGCTATCTGTCAGTAGGTACTGTCACATTATGCATTGTCATATGGTGCACTGTCATTACTTCGTTCGCTTACATATATAAATTAATAATTATTGTAACAGCCTAGGCTTATCCGAACTATATTAGGTATAAATGCGAAAATAAGTATATGTACCGATTTCACGCTAAACCGGCTGAACCAATATTCTCTACTCATAAATGGAAATGTGTGTATAGAGATATATCGGACCATGGATTTGACATTTGACTGTATGTAAACTGATGTTGTTGAGCACCTTTCAGTAGATAATGTCATGAATACTGACCAAGTTACTTCGTATCCTATAGAGTTTCTGAACTCCTTACAATTATAAGGAGTACCTTCACGCAACTTGACACTGAACGTTGGTGTTCCAGTCCTGTTAATGCGGAATCTTATTGCACCAAAGCTTTGTAATGGAAAATGGCTACAAGTAACACCAATGACGAAACATTAGAAAAGCTATTCGCTACATTGCGAGTCAGACTCGCTCATGAAGGGTTCCGTAGTGGAGGTAAAACGACAAAGCTATATTTGCGATTTTTAAGATGTGTTTTATTTAAAGTATTGAAGCTTTCATAATGATCTACAGCATATATTTTTTTTAGATTTGTCAGTCTCTTACTTTAAAAGTTGGAGGGCCACACACAGCCATTTTACCACTTTGAAACCGTATATTTTTCAAACGATTGACTTTGAGAAACAATGGTTTTAGGAACCTCAAAGTAATTTTTAACGACCCATTTTCCACATCAGTTTCATGTATGAAGAGCCCCCCTTAATATTCAATATTTTTTATTTCCTATAACGTCTTAAAGCGGTTCACAGAATACATCTACCTACCAATTTTGAAATGTGTAAACTGAATAGTTTCGGCATAAAGTGGCTGTGGCATACGGATAGACTGACAGACATAGCGCATCTATAAAGATTCCGTGTTTAGCCATTTTTTAATACGGAACTCTGAAAATACTGTTTACAGAAATGTTTTAAATACTTCGTGCGGTTATATTTCTTATTGGTCCCTATGAACATAATTAAACGATGAAGGAGTTTTGTGTTACCCCGAATTTCACGTAAGCGAAGCCGCGGGCAAAAGCTAGTATTATAATAAAATGTAGTAAAGTATTTGCATATTTTATTTTATAATGAACATTATTCAACAAAAATAAAAGAAGGTATTCTGTAATAAAAGAAAAGAGTAATTTTGGCGTATTTATGAAGTTAGAATCATCTGCTATTTACAAATATTATTTTATCATCATCATGTCAGCCTAGAGACGACCACTGCTGGACATAAGCCTCCCTCAAGGTTCTCCACACAGACCGATTTTGAGCCGCCCGCCTCAAATTATTATTTACATAAGTAGGTATTATTTACTAAACTTACAAGTATTTCCATTGTCCTCCGAAATGTCCACCACCATTGTCGCATTTGTATTGTACACAGCTGCACTTGCGATTCCTCCACTCAAAAGGTACGCATGAAGCATAGCTACATACTCCCGTGTTGTGAACTGATAAGCCATTGCGTCGGGCAAACGTAAACAAACAATTAACTGTTGCGACGGAAGATGATGCGCTCAGTTCCGCTAGCAATTTAGCACTGTTTGTCGCATCGGACGCGGCGCGGGCGCAGAGGGACAGAGGGGAATTTATCAATGGAGTAGTTTGCTACTATTACTACTTATAGTACGCGGGTCGGTCATAGTCTTAGTTATGCATTAACCAATTATTACGTATTTTTGTGGACAGTTTTTAACTACATTAATATGATCAGTTAAAGATACTTAGTGGCCCGTTAAATTTTTTGTACTAATTAAAAAATAGTGGTGTATAAACTAATAAATTTTATATACTACGCTTAAACGGCTGAAATGAATTTCCCTACTAATATTATAAATGAGAAAATGTGTATAGATATATATTGGACATGTTAGAACATGACATTTTGATTGTATGCAAGGTGATGTTATTATGTAAGTACATTTCGGTAGATAATGTCATGGATACTGACCGAGTAACTTTGTACCCTATAGATTTTCTGAAGTCTTTAGAATAATCAGGAGTGCCTTCACACAATTTGAGATTGAAAGTTGATTTGTGTTACCCCGAATTTAACGCGCGCGAAGCGGCGGGCAAAAGCCAGTATAGTTATAAGGCTGAAATTGATAGGTGAGTAGGTAGCAATAATGTAGCAATTTTTGAAGCGAAAACAATAGCTCAACTCTGATTAGTTTACTCAAACTAAGCGCTGACCAGCCATTCTGACGTAAGAATGGCTGGTGACATTGTTATTCCTTATATTTGCAAAATTATTGAAGTAGCAATTATTTAATTGTAGGTAGCGAATAGTAGCAATTAAGTAGCAATTTTGAATCACTGTCTCGATGCTAAATGAGGCAGGCAACCAGCCATTCTGACGGACACCAATTGTTTTACACACTGTCGTCGATATCATGCAGAACCATTATGAAAATCATCATGGTAGTTATGCTCACAGCTACGCCCGCACTCTATTTCTTAATATAACCATTTCTTTCCGATCGTGCAGGCATTTCAGGATATCCCTTCTTAGTGCACCCCTACGGTCTTCAAAGATCATACGTAGATACCAAATTTTGCCTGTTCGTTGTCTATTAGTTAGTCTTCAGAAGTTGCCCTAGGCAGGTGGGAATTGTTGCAGAGTGCAGTGGAAACAAGAAGATATGTATGGTGTACAAATTACTGTTTTGTGTCTAGTGCCCGGTGTCCGTTGGTTGTTTTTTTTTTGTTTCTGAATGTTTTTGTATTGTTTAGAATGTGTTGTTAGTAAAGTCCTCCGTGACACATATTTTCACGGTTTTAGTTTTCCCTAGTGCGGTCTTGTCTTTATATTTTCTATGCTGTAAGCAGCAAATTTAAAACCCGAAAGCATTTGTCTTTTAATTGAGCCATTTCAAACTCTAATATCTATTCTATCATATTCTCTGTATTTACTGAAGATACTGCGCAAAATATTATCAGCAAAAGTCTGTCATGTATGTCACCTTAAAAACGTTCAAATTAAAAATACCTCCTCCAGAATTCATATATGCCAAAACGTCTTTAAATACATTTAAGATCTAGACCGATTTAGCCGGCGTTAACATTCGACCAATGTATCTAATTCTGTACGAAATATTTACAGAGATTAGGTACAGTTCAATAAATATTTAGCATTCCAAAATAATGTTTATAAATAAAGTTTACCAAAATAAGGCACACAATGACGGCGGTCCACTTCAGGGTAATTAAATAAAATTGATCGCATATATTTTGACCCCGTGTTGTCAGTTACCGCAAAATTCTTGAAACCAGATTTTAATGGACTCCGCTGAGTAAGGGGTGTTTCTAGGAACGATGCGGTAACTCTCACATCACGGTATCAGTTGTATTTATCGTCTAGAACCTATTGTATGCTAGAAACTGCACTACACTTTTTCTTGGTATTACTGATATTGGTTGGCGATAGCCTAGTGGGGAAACCATTAAGAATCCGGTATCCTGTTTAAATGATATAATTTGCGATACAATTCTGTTCTGGGTATACGGCACTCACTGGTGGCATCAAGATATTATCATCAACGCAAGAAGTCTGACATATATTACTGAGTTTCTCAGCGCTAACAATCAAATACAATATGCCCGGATCTTCACTGGTGACAGGCCTGGAACTAAACACACAAGAACCAATGTGGCCACAAAAGATTGAGTGAGATATCTTTACTAGACTCCAACGCGACGTCTCCGTAGGCACGCTACACGAGGTGCGATTTCACAATTTTCACAAAATGTCAAAGTTAAATACAATATCACAACACAATATTACAACGTCACAGGCTGACTGAGCCGTGCCGGAAAAATCAAATAAGGTCGAAAATCGCATGCACCTGTTTTTTGCAATCACTATCGATAGCTGATCACTTTCTGGTAGTCATTTGTTTCGTAGACGTTCATTTGTTTTGTAGACGTTCAATTGTTTTGTAGACGGTCATTCGTTTAACACATTTTTATACATACATATTTATTCGGATATGTGAGCGCGATGTTGTGACACTACCCTTGTAAAACATACATAGAACTAGTGGTAAATTTCCTATACTCGTAACTGTTTCCCATTAGTTTTATTCTTCTCATCAAGTTGTGCTAATAGAACTAGTGGGAAAAAAAGTATCACTAGTTCTATCATAGAATTACTGTTCATTAGAACTAGTGGGAATGATCCGACAGCGCAAGCATGATGATGATGACGGGTCTTCAACAGTACCACAGATTATACCTATAATAAACAAAGCATTATAACCATTAGCAGTAATACCTAAACGTTTTAATCTCTAATTTATCTCCTTGTTGCACTATATCATCGTACTAGCGCTTGTCTTCGCTTGTCTAAAAATACAAAAACGTAAGTAGTAAGTCATTATTATACGAGAGATAACACTGTTCAGTTTAATGTCCACGTAGCACGTTGGTATAACACTACGAGCATTTCAGCCAGGAGTACGGTTAAGCTTTAAAAGACCCACCATACCCCCAGGGGTATTGCCAGGGCTACGGTGGGTCCGCAGCGCACAGTTTTTATATTAGCGTACTGTTTTAGGTTTCCATTGAATGAAATGAGAAGAATAAAATGTACTTTTTTAATAAATGTTATAAATAAATCACATCGACTTTTTATTTCCCTACCTTAAATGAATTAATCAAATTTACTTTGAGGGGAATTGAATTTACTCAAGACAGACGAAGTGATCATGTTGCATCAGAGAAATTATTGTTTGTGAAACGGTCAGCATGATGTCACAATGCGCGTCGGTCCAGAGAGTATATTATTATGTTTATCTCTATTTCGGGCATACGATTAGATGTGCTATCTCACTTACACTTCTTATCTAATTCTTAGTGTGTCGTTTTGACATATTTATATTAGTGTGCATACGCTTTTCGCGATGCGTGCCACTCGTAAGCTCCGTCATGTTACCTTGTCAGTAACCTGTCTACGGTTTCTTACTAGTATGTCTATGGTTTGAACGATTGAGTTTGGAATACGAATTACTTTGTACTTTTGCGAAAACGTACATGCGGGTGTGGAGGGGGATTTTGCGAAGCAACGACGTACGTCCGCCCTCAATCACGCCTAGACAGGCACTGATGAACGGCCGGCGAGCGATATAATGCCAACATTTTGACTATTTTTTTTCTTGGAGAAAAATGATAACGAAATTACGAAATCTGTTTTTACCATTTATTTTAAAATAAAGAGCTGTTTCTATTGATAATACTTTCATATAAATTCATTATGGAATCTCTAAGCAGTACACGTTTAAAATTGTGATTTAGTGCCATGTTTGACATTTTTTTTTATCGAGCCAATCATTCCAAATCGTGTTTCTATCTTTACGATTTACTAGAAGATATGTTCAACTTTTATACTTAAATTTTTATTCATTCAAAATATCATAGTTCATGGGACTTTCAGACGTTCAAAAATCTTAAAAAGTACTGCAACCTCGCCCCGCTCAAAGATGAATTTGAGGCCTGTAGAAGGGTGTCGTTCTAGGTTGTAACTCCTTCCCCCCCGTGGGATCTCCACCTTTGGGGGAGCTCAGTAACCGTGGGTTTGAGGTACTCCCACGGTGAAGCTAAGCGGGATCCCGAGAGGGGACGCTCCACGTGGGCTTTGGTGAGGCCTGCGTAGGATTCGTCCCAAGGTGCGGGTGCGGGGGACAGTTCTGTCTGTCCCTCGCAGTCGGGTGTGGTCGCGGGAGGAGAGGCGTGTCGGTGTTGCCTTGCCGCGCTCCCTATCTCCCGCGACCAAATGGGGGCACACCATCGTTGCGTCGCGGTGGGGCCGCAGAGGAACAGGAGATGCGGTGTTGCGTTGCCGTCCTCCCTATCCTCTGCGGCCGCTGGGTGTTTTGGCAGCGGAGCCCAACAGCTTCATCCGCCGCCAAGGGAGTTTCGTTCGGGGCCCGCCTGACCATCTGGCGGGCCAATACCCGTCGGGGGGTAGCGAGGAATGCTTCGGTGAAACCCTACCCTCCGACACATGGGTACATGAGGAGCACGGGTTGGTTTTTAGTCAGTAAGAGAAAAAAGGTATGTAACTCCTGAGAAATTTTCGGCCTACTCACAAAAGTGCACCGTTGGGTCACCCGAATTAACCACCGCGTAGTAAAGCATGAACGACCCCTCGGTAACATTAGCAGGCCGCCATATCACCTTAAAATACGAATGCTAATTTTCAATCCGTAACATAGCTTACAATGGCCATAAGCAAATTTATTTTTGGTGTCGTAGGCTCTTGTAAAACTATTCCAAAGTTCTTTACTTTCTTTAACGGTTTTGCGAATCTGCCAGTGTGGAAAATGAATCTTTCATCATCATAAATAGACGGCAACTTATAATCACTGCAATGAAAAAAATATTTAGTTCACTACAAATATATTTTATAATTCTTATTATCTTAATATATACAATCCTTGCGTTACTGACTGACTGACAGACAAGCTACAGCCGAAACTACTCGGCACAAGAAGCTGAAATTTAGCATGTATGTTCCTTGGGGACCGTAGAGGTGCACTAAGACAGGATTTCCCGAAATTCCCACGGGATCGGGTAAAACGGGAAATTCGAAAATATGTGCGTGCGAAGCCGCTGGCGTCGACTAGTTGTAAATAAAAGAATAATACTAACTTAAAATCGCAAACCGAAAGCTACAATCTTTGTTACTGCACGTTTGAAATTATCGATATTATCTTAAATATGAGTTTAGTTTTCACAGTAAATACTACTAATAATATGCAAATTGATTGTGCATATTATTGTCACCATACAAAGTTTGTGTGGTTACAATAATAATATGCGTCACTTATCGGTAACTAACCTCATGTGATTCTTATCGAGATCTTGTTATTTGGTAATAAGGCCCATAATTGGATTGCGGTAGTCAGCTGAGAGATACTTGAACAAACAAATTAGCAATATTAGGTACGTGATTAGCGAAATTACAAGTACATTCCAAGCGGAAGCTATACAATGGAGAAAAAATACCTACATACATACATAGACTCACGCCTGTTTCCCCGAAGGGGTAGGCAGAGGCATATTAAACGCCCACTTTTCGCCAGTGTTTTGATCCCACGTAATAGGTGGCGAGCCTATTATCGCATATCGGGATATTTTGTTTGCCAGAGCCTCGTCCGTTGATCGGCAGGTGCACCACTTGCAGGTGAGGTTGGCTTGGGACCCTAAGTTCTTGGTGGGAACCCTATGCACCCTATTTGGTGGGAACCCTATGCACCATCAGGGACCCACAAAGTGGTAGATTTAGCCCAACCCGTTTATATCGAGTATAATATAGTGGACTGACTGACAGACAGTGCACAGCCACCAAAACTATTGAACACAAGAAGCTGAAATAGGGCGTATAGCCGTATATATTCCTTGGATACAGTACTGCAACTACTAGGTAAGAGAGGATTCTTGATATACAATCTAAGGTAAGAGAGGATTTTAGGCACTCCCACTGTAAGGGTTAAAAACATTTCACGCGGGTGAGGAGACATGGGTGAAGTCTAGTACATACATACATACATAGACTCACGCCTGTTTCCCGGAGGGGTAGGCAGAGACTACGGAACGCCATTTGCAACGAGCCTGACATATCTCTCTTCCTTCATACACTCCCATCAAATTTCTCATGCATGCTCTTCGGTTAAGGATACTTGTAACCTGTCCTTTTTTTTAGGATGTCTCCAATCTGGTTAGAGTCTAGTACGTTTATGAAATTAATTGTCTTGACTGACATATCACATCAGAGCCCAAATGGCTGGAGTTTAAAACATGAAATTTGTACTTACGTACATACATACATAGACTCACGCCTTTTTCCCGTAAGGGGTAGGCAGAGGCATATTAAACGCCCACTTTTCGCCAGTGTTTTGATCCCACGTAATAGGTGGCGAGCCTATTGCCGCTTATTGGGACATTTTGTTTGCCAGAGCCTCGTCCGTTGATCGGCAATCTTCTGATGCTGGATAAAAATAAAGGCATTAATCTAATGTATCAAAATCTCGTATTACAGCCACTGTGTTTTTATCGAAGTCCTCCGAAACCGATTGACCGACTTTTATGATTTATTGGTGTATATTTGGAAGGAACATATTTTTATTGTATTAATTTGCCTACCTATAATATGACGAATAAGCAAACCAGCGTTTGCCGGGAGATCTATAATCTAGCAGACCCTAGACGCCGAATCTTAAACCTGAGATGCAACCGGAGTATCAATACCTTTGCTAAGAAAGTGACAATATTAAACTTACTAAATGAGCCCGCGTTGGTTTGGACATTTGGAACGGATGGATGAAAGAAGAAATACGAAAGTCGTGCGAGAATGAATGGAAATGTCGGTAGGGGACGCCCTAGGCGGACGTACGCCGACCAAATAGGTGACGTACTAAAAAAGGGCCAAATTAAAAGCCCCCATAACCGACGCGCCTGCATGATGAGGTTAATGAATGTCGAGGAAGCGAAAGAGGTATGTTTGAACCGAAGCATGTGGCGTTCCATAGTCTCTGCCTACCCCAATGGGAGACAGGCGTGACGATATAAATAGATAGATAGATGAGCCCGCGTTTATACTCGCGTTATTTAAGGGCTACTGCTCCGCTGCCGTGGCTCATAGCGTGATATTATATAGGGCTCTCTAACACTGAAAGATTTTTTAAAATCGTGCCTGTGATTTCTGAGATTAGCACTTTCAAGCAAACAAACCAACTCTTTAGCTTTATAATAAGTAATAGATGGTAGCACGCGCTGTATCCGCAACTGTATATCTATGTATGTAGGTAATGTATATTTATTGTACGTTTCTTGAGAGAGAAAAACGATAGTTAGTCGTTTTCTCGCCGGCGCGCGGCGGTCGGACCACTGCCTTACACTGGATATCTACTCTAGTGATACATTTCTATAAAGTTTTAGAAGCGGCGGACCCCGGGTTACAAGGCACTGGATCGCAACCGAGACAGCGTTAAAATGATGAAGGTTTTAGACACGGCAAGTTTTGGCTTGGGATATCTATCGTTAGAACTTCAGCGCATATAAGAATAATATTCTAGTTTTGTAATGTGTCGTCCTGTGGTAGTATCGAAGACTGAACACTTGGCGCTGTATAAAGTACCTACGCCGAACACCATGCGTACAATTTGTATTCGCAACTGCATTTTCTCAATCACGTGTGAATTTCAGAAAATCTTTTCTTACGCCTGGTAGTTTTGGCTGTGTATTTTCTGTTAGTCAGTACCTAACGCAAGAATTGTATATAGACAGATACAGACTTCCCTGCCAACAGCTATCTTAAACAAGATAAACATTATAAGATAAATCAATTTGTTATCATATTGTTTTAGATAAAGTACTTTTGTTTAATCTTAAATCACAACAACTTCTCGACAGATAATAATAGTCACGTCGCGCGTCGGCACATCTATAGGATAGGAATGTAGTAGTCAATAAACATGACATTGTGTTGATAGGCTGATCAGAGCGCGGCGAAATAACTCTTGATGTCACCATCTCTCTAGACTGGAATGAAAAGGCTGAAAAGGAATCACGAATTGCCAGACAATTATTGGATCTTTTCCATTGGCGTATCCAGCGATATTTTGGCCTGGTTCTGTATAAGACAAAACAATAGTGTGAAGTAATATTTACTTGGATTTACGCGAATGTTACACATTGAAATAAACTACAGTTTACGGATTTTATCGCGTTATATTGGTTTCACTGTTATTACATTTCAACCGAATGATCTAGAAACTACATTTTTATTACCAGCCGACGTTTCGAATTCTTTACAGGATTCATGTTCACGGCAGACTGAGGTGATATTTGTCTTAATTGCTTGAATGTATAAGTTATCTCAAAGTACCCGAAAATTTTTCAACTATTGGTGTTACTATTTACGCAGAATGAGCTCACAGTGGCCTTAGGTCTCCTAGTGACTTTGTCCTTATTGGGTTTCATTTGCCTTATGACAGGTTCCCAAGCTGGAGGAACATTCTAACCGTCTTCCCTATTGTAATTAGTATTAAAATGTAGTTTTTAGATCATTCGGTTTACGTGTAATAACAGTGAAACCAATATAACGCGATAAAATCTGTAAACTGTAGTTTAATTTCAAGTGTGAAGTAACTTTGGTGCCCATCCTAGAATTTCGAATCGGTAACCGAATGCTCACCCCAATATGGTCCCGTGCCCAGAAACTTTCTGGGTAAAATGGATTGGGGTGAGCATGGAACCCCTCGAACCCTCTGCTACATACGCCTATGCTCTTTTCTAATTTAAATAGTCGTAGCCGCAAACGTCTAATAGCTAAGCGCCTGTACCATAACCTTAAGAAGCTCGCGTCTGATGCTTGGGTCAACGGTCCGATGGCAGTACTTCTAGACACGTCAGTTATTGTGCAGTTCCTGTCTCTGGAGCCCTATGCCTACCTATGCATACCCTTAGCCGTAGCCTCGTGGTAATTTGGTCTCTGATCGCGATAGAATAGAATAAAATATTCTTTATTGTATACCATAAAACACCTATACTGGTGGGCTTAAACATATTTCTGTAATGACTGGTACGGGAGAAGTGTTTAAAATAGAAAGCATTGAGTGTCGTATCATCATCACTACATAGTATAAAACAAAGTCTGTGTTCTCTCTGTCTGTCCGTATGTATGTTTAAATCTTAAAAAATACGCAACGGATTTTAATGCGGTTTTTTTTAATAGATAAAATGATTCAAGAGGAACATTTATATGTATAAACCTGCATTTTCTTTTAATTTACCCGGTTTGGCCGATCCCGTGGGAATTTCGAGAAATCCCTTCTTAGTGCACCCCTACGGTCCCCAAGGAACATACATGCCAAATTTCAGCTTCCTGCGCCCAATAGTTTCGGCTGTAGCGTGTCTGTCAGTCAGTCAGTAGCGCAAGGATTTTATACACACATCAACAAAGTCTAGGGATATCTTAATCCTAAATTATTTACGAGTTTATAGTTTAGAACCTTGTTAGTTTCCACAAAAAGTTTATATACAGATTAAAACCTCTTTTATTCTATTTTCAAAATTTGAACATGGAAAGAAAAAAAACAAAATAATAAACAAAATATGGCGGCAAATTTGCTAGTAATTCGTTACATTAAAGAAAGTTAAAACTGTTTTATTATAATTATTAATGAAAAGGGTTTTTAATTGTTTTTCTTTTTTAATTTAACGTGACGTACGAACTTTAAAAGTCATGTCACGTCGTCATTTGAGTCGAGATGAAATGTTACGAGCCGTGGGCATGTTAGAAAATGGTGCAATTCAACGCGTCGTTGCTGAGGCCCTACATACCAGTCAAAATGTGATATCAAGGTTGTGGTCACGTTATCGCAGTACTGGAGATGTGGCCGAACAGCACACAGGTAGATATCGTGTTACTACGCAGAGACAGGATCGATTTCTCCAAATGACCGCCAGAAGACAACCCAATATCACAGCGCTGCAACTAGTGCAAAGGCTCCAGGAGGACCACCAGCTGCTGGTAAGCGACCAAACCGTGCGAAGAAGGTTACATGAAGTTGATCTTCATGCTCGAAGACCATTGCGTGTTCCAGCATTGCGACGTGGCAATCGCGGTCGGCGGCTTTCGTGGGCTCGGGAGCATTTACCATGGAGTGACGAACAATGGTCTTTGGTGCTGTTCACCGATGAGTCCCGGTTTGGGTTTCACCCGGATTCACGAAGAACACGCGTTTGGAGAGCTCCAGGGAGAGTTAGCCGTCTACGGCACCCTCAGGAGGTCCACCCATACCAAGGCGGGACAATCATGGTGTGGGCAGGAATTCGTCTTGGCGGACGAACCCAACTCGTTTGGATCCAAGGCAGCATGACTGCACAAAAATACCACGAAGAGGTAGTAGAGCCCGTTATTGTCCCACACAGAACTCAAATAGGCCATGAATTTCTACTCATGCACGATAATGCTCCTTGCCATACGGCGCGGCTGGTATCGACCGCTCTCCGAGAGCACGATATTCAAGTTTTGGATTGGCCTGCACAGTCGCCCGACTTAAATCCTATCGAGCATGCCTGGGACATGTTACAACGAAAAGCTTTGAGAGATTTTCCACCAAATTTGACGACTGAACAACAACTTTACGAACACTTGCAAAGGACATGGGACCTCATACCGCAGCAAGACATTGACAATTTAATTTTAAGTATTAACAATCGATGTCGATGTGTAATCAATGTAAGAGGTGGCAACACTGATTATTAATTATTAGATTTTACAAGATTTTTTCCATTTTTATTAAAATTAATAGTTTTTTAAGAAGAAATGTTTGTTGTTATCATACTAATTTTCCATGATGATTAAAAAAAATATTTTTTTTATTTAAAACAAAAAAAAACACGAAATGTTTTTTATTTTTATTAAAGACCTTAAAATAATCTATGATTCTTCTATTTACTGTATCAGAAAATTCTTCATAGATTTTTAGATATTTGATGAAATATAAAATATCCCTAGACTTTGTTGATGTGTGTATATTAAGATGACGCGGGTGAAGCCGCTGGCGATGTCTAGTTGATAATAATCCACTCACTGACACCAGTTCAACACAATTTTTCATGTTGTATGCATAAGGCATTAATACCTGCCTTTCTTGATAATTTCTTGTTTAGAAACCACATAATAATTATCAATTTTGGATGTCAGAATAAACAGTGAACTTAGATAAAGCAGATTAGCAGCAAATACTAATTAGCCAAACAGCACAATATGAATTTATTACAGTCTAGACTGGCACTGGACTGGCAGTCAATAGACTGGCTGTAACTATCCCTGGCGAGTTCATCATACGGTTTCTTGATCCAGAATGAAGCGATCTTGAGGTCTATAAATTGGCACCTATTGTGACTTTCTGAGTAGCAACACGAAGACTGACAAAGTACTTGCTCGTCTAGCGACAATGAGCAAAGAATCAGACATTTTATTGCTACACTCTGAACAAATAGATAGGTATAACAATACCAACTATCGTTGGAAGAGGTTATGTAACGTGAGTCATCGTCATTCTATCCTTGTGCCGGCTATCATACAACTCTTTCTTTCCTAAGATTCAGCGATATGTAGCAATCACAAAATGATTTTGCTAACCCTGATTTCTATACCACAGTATGTATATAGCCAACTATGTATAGTTGGCTAAATAAATCACCCTCAAATATTATCCAATTCCAATAATATCACTTACATACAGGTCAAATTGAAATCTCCCTTTTTTATAAATCGATCGAAAAAAATATCTGATCATGTTAAAAGTTATTAAGTTTTATAATATTTTATACAGAGTGCCTAAATACGTCAATGATTTAAGAACTGGTTCTCGTCCTATCAATCATTTTGTATCAGCCTCATATGACCAACAGTGCACGTTGTTTTATTCCTATACACATCAAACTGTACAATCTAGCATCTACTCAGCTTTAGAAGTTGATACTTTAATCCCAAACAGCATGTAAAGTCCCTACAATTCGATAAATCTATGTTTTTATCATGCATTGCTATAGCGTTTTTCAGAAAAATACTTATGAATTGAAGAATTAATTCTATTGGCATTGAATCTTTACTACGTTATTTGGTCATAATCTATAAATGACCTATCAGATAAATCTGACAAGATATAAAAACTACAAGTAAAAACATTTGGTCGCATGCCTGTGTGCTGATATTGTTATGAATTTAGCAAATAATACAAGCTTATCAATCATCTTACTAATACACATATGTGTAGCAAACGTATATACAAAATTACGAAAATTTAGATAAAGTGTAATTTCAATTAAATAATAGTAAAATAATAAGCATGGCACAGTCGTAGTCCTCAAAATCTTCATTCCCAATTATAACTAATCGTGTACGTCAGGCCAATAGCAGATCAGCATTGGCAATTAGGTACACCTTATCGTATACAACAAAATCTTCTGTCCACCCAAATAGCATAGCATTTAATTAATTAAATTATGTTACTTGTCGGTTAAGGGCATCGACTGTCCAGTGTAAACGCATTCCGTCTTTACACGAGGCAAGACACGTGTGCAATGTCGTGTATTTTTTTGGAAATAGTTAGCACCAAAGAAATGGGATTTCGATTACTTAATAAGCCTTGAATAAAAATAATTACAATATTCTACCACATACACACAACACCATCTAGTCCCAAACTAAGCAAAACTCGTAATGTGTTGATCTAGTTAGAAAAACTCTATTGGTGAATAACGACGGCTGTTCTAACTACACCCCATAGGCAAAATCAGCGGACGATGAATCTAGTAACCATTTTAAGAGTTAGATGGAAAATCAAATGATTGCGTACAAATTCGTATACATGGAACATGCAAATTTAAAGGACTGAGATGTTTGTTATTATTGATTACCAATCCAGGATAACTGGCTGACCTTATCACTTTACATACAAGGTCGTCGCCCGGACCCGTGGTTGGTGATAGTGCGCTGACGATTCCGCTCCATCTACAAAATGACACAAAACAACAACAAATATCATCAAAGACCATATAATAGATTATGTAGATACGAGTATATATGCAAAAGTAACCCTATAAACTATAGGTATTTTTATCGTCTTTCGCTATAAATGCTTTTCGACAGAGCGACTGTCGTCTTACCTCGGCAACACAAAGGGATAGCGATATTCCATGGTGATCAGAATTTGTCTAGAAAGACTGGGAATTGGTTGCAGAGGGCAATGGAAGCGTGATTGTATTCATCTAGTTGTTCTGAGGCAATCAAATCTCTGACATATGTTACTGTGATTCACAGTGATTACAATTTACAAAGTACAATTACCTGAGATCATCAGTGATGTTCTGGAGTAGACTTATAAAATTACACTCACTAATTTAGCCAAAATAATGATGAAATCTTTATAGCTTCCAGACTTCAAGGCGTCGGCGATTTCAGGACACGCTGCACGAGGTGCGAGTTTACACAATTTTTGCAAAAGTTCAATATGTATAACAAATTCTATCACAATTAACCCGATGCCGGTGATAGATCAAAAGCGGCAATTCATTAGGGTTCCAAATTTACTTCAATTCTACAAATCACACGACAAAGCAAAAAGTGTGGTCAAAAAAGGAATTTTCCGGAAACAAGAATGAGAATGATTTGATAGTACATAGTGTGACCAGAGTCAGAAAATTACAATAGACAAAATAAAATGTTACTAAACTGATATAATTGATTTGACTTATGATAGACAATATTTCTATTTCAAACACATGGTTTAGACCAGTATCAGTTTATTTGAGAGTACTGACTCCCCGTAACGACTGTCAAAGATCTTCATGGCAGCCGGGACCGACGGCTTAACGTGCTCGCCGAGGCACGGGGCAAACGATAGTTAACAATTTAATAAGCACATAACTTTGAAATGTCAGTGGTGCGCGCCGTGTATTCGAACCCGATATCCTCTGCATGGCAGTCCGTTGGTATCTCCACTAGCCTATCGCTGCCTCAGATTTGGCAATTGAATGATACAAAGGATATACACAACCTTGATTCCGGCTATACACTCAACAATAGACATCGTTTAGCGGAGTATTGTAGCTCAATAATAATAAATATTTCGACAAATTGTCACACTTGAAATGTATGGGTTTACTACAAGTACGTAACTAGGTATAGGATTCACGTGATCTTACGTTGAGCCTAAAACGACAAGAATATCGGCCAACGTGTTTAAAAAGATTGAGTGGCGTAAAGGTACGAGTATACACAAAAATAACACGACATCGAACACTCAGATTTTTTTTATCAAGAAATATAATATCATCGTCGTCATTCTTAAAAAGAGTTTCCAAAAGTTCTAGGATTTAATGTGATTTTAGGTGCATTTTATTTGTAGTATTCGCTATGCATCTCTAACAAATACCAACTTATATGGCTTCTTTGGCTTACAAGCTATGTAACTAAAGTGTCGAAGAAATTTATGTTCTACAGTACTTTGTGCATTACGCTAACATTAAGTGGTTACTTGAACGCTTCCGACGGGCTTCTCATATTCCCTCTCTCTGTTATATAATATTATATTTGTTCACACATACAAGGTACTAAGTAAAGACATGAAAGTGCTTTGAAATAAAGAACGCTGCAAGTAACGGGAAAGTACATACACGTTTCGGCGACTGCAGATGCTTTTCAGAAACTTAATGCCTCGGCTAATTGCTCGATTCCGCACACATCATTATAGTTATACCAAGCGTGGCAATCAATTCAATTTCAGTGATAAGGATTCATTTCAATAAATCGGCTCAAACGTAAGTAACTTGTATTAAAACTGTCCCTAAGCCGTTGCTAAGACCACCTGCCCCAGACGCAGAATGAAAATGTGATGGCAGTATTGTACCGAAACACTTTTTAAATTCGTTCTTAAATCCCATAATACAGAAACCGAGCTTCATTCTATAGATTAGTTACTCTTCAGGACAAGGAGCTTAAAAGTACGTTGTGGTCTACATCTCTTTAAATACTTTCTATAACATTTTATATGATAGTACAAACTTTGCTGAAAACTCGTTGGTGTTTTGATGAACCTGTGTATAACCCTTCAGATTATATAATATTTTGTACTCACTTGTCGTCACACGGCATGGGCGCAAAAATTACAGCAAGGATAAATTAGTTATATATAAGTGATTCGACATCGTCGTACATGCCTCGCTACCAAGTGACAAATCAGAATATTCTAAGTAAATTACAAGGCACTTTACAGTTTTAATGAGTTGTAGTTTGTATTTACTTTATGTAAATAATTGCTTAGTATTCTACGAGCTACTGTCTGACAACGTTTGCATAGAAAATTGTAACAACCTGTCTGGGTAAAGTTTTCATCTCTATAGATATAGAGAGAAAAGAAAGTTTTCTCTATTTACTCATAAATAATATGAGCGTTGACTTTCGAATACAGCGTACATGTTTTATATATAGTTGATTGAATCAGGCGTTACTTGGCGGAACTCCATTGTAACCTAATGGAAGGAAAGAGGAACCCACCACGCACCCTCGAATTGACCACCCCAACTATTGCAATAGAAAAAGGTTGACAATATCGAACTCCTCTAAAAGGATAAGGGATATAGGAATGGTATGGGTTCCAGGAAGATACCTGACTTGCAGTATCCCGCTGTATGCGCCGACTATTCTTCGACACGTGTTTCGCCTCTGCACGAGGCATCCTCAGGAACGATGGGCAACGACTGAGCGCTTTCCAACCGTGGGCATGTCTTATAAACGATTGTACTTTCTAATCCCCTCCCTCCGTTGCTCGACTGATATGAGCCATATAGATGACATATAGCTCAATCCAACGGGTATAGTAAACGCCTAATTGACAAGATGATTAGAGGAAAACAACTTAGAATGGCCAAGTCACTTTTATATCCCTCTATAAAAGAACCTATAAATAATACCGCTGTTCTTACCTATTTTGGAAGCATAACTGACCGTATGGCGCGTATACTGAGGAGGAACGGTATCAGATCAGCCTATAAACCATACAAAACGTTAAAATTTCTTTGCAATGGTAAAGATAAAGTATGCAAGAACAAAAAGTCCGGTATTTACTGCTTAACATGCGACCAATGCCAAAATAAGTACATAGGACAGACGGGTCGAAGTTTTGAGCTGAGATATAAAGAACATTTAGCGGCGTTTAGAAACAACCAGCCGGAAAAGTCTCATTTTGCCGAACATTTACTTGAATCGGGTCATACCTTAAATAGCGGACATTCATTTGACGTCATACACACTTGTCAAAAGGGTATTAGAATGTGCGTATTGGAACAATTAGAGATTTTAAAGCGGGACAAGCATACATTACTGAACGATCAAACCAACTTTAACGAGTCCCCATTGCTGAATATATTCGCACACCGTCATAATGACTCACATCAGTCGAGCAACGGAGGGAGGGGATTAGAAAGTACAATCGTTTATAAGACATGCCCACGGTTGGAAAGCGCTCAGTCGTTGCCCATCGTTCCTGAGGATGCCTCGTGCAGAGGCGAAACACGTGTCGAAGAATAGTCGGCGCATACAGCGGGATACTGCAAGTCAGGTATCTTCCTGGAACCCATACCATTCCTATATCCCTTATCCTTTTAGAGGAGTTCGATATTGTCAACCTTTTTCTATTGCAATAGTTGGGGTGGTCAATTCAAGGGTGCGTGGTGGGTTCCTCTTTCCTTCCATTAGATGTTTTATATACTCGTATAGCAAGTTTGCTCACAAGGGTAAGTCTAACAAAATACATATTACAATATTTTCAGCAATCATACGAAACTAAAGGATATCGGCAGCCATGCCCGCTCATTATATTTTTTATTTAATAGTTTCTTAGTGCACCCAACGCTTCGCAAGGGAAATACATGGCAAATTTCAGTTTTTTGCGCTCAGTAAATTCGGCTATGCGTTGTCTGTCAGTCAGTCAGTAACTTGAAGAATTTTATATGTACCGTCAGAATATTCAGCAATCATATTATTATCATGCGTAATGAACAGGTAGTTGAAAATATTAATACTGTTATGCTGCCAGACTAAACCCAGAAATGAACCTGCAAAGTATTTTTTTTTACTCGGCCTGAATGGACGTGCTGAACCTTGTTCAAAATATCGATTGCATTTGATGAGAAAGTCAGAGTCTTAATGGCCTTATCTAACCCTAACGGCCCGGCCACAGCCCACAGCGGCGGCGGCAGCGGCGAGTAAGAAAGAAAAAGTATTTATTCTCAGGGTGTATACATTGACATTGAGAAAATAACAATAAAAGTAAAAAAGAAAATTATACAAAATAAAAGTAAACAAAAGAAACTAAGCAAAATAAAAATTAAATATAACTGGTGGGTACGCCGCACAATGAACACCACTGAGAAAGGTAGCCAACTCAGCCTATGCTGGGCGATAGTCACCCAGCGCTGATTTTCAGTTGGCAACCTAAGTGACTCACGGACAGGGGTGTGCTTGTAGCAACAATAAATAAATAAATTATAAAATAATAGTGGAAATATAATAAGTACGTAATATAAATGTAATTTATAACATAACTGTAATTTATATATAGATTATTTATATATAAATGAATTAGAAGATTTAGATAGTGTTAACTGGCATAGTATTTTGTATCACTGTAAGGATGTCAATGAAATGGTATGTGAGTTTTACAAAATTTTAAGAAAAATTATAACTTCACATGTGCCTCTCAAGAAAGCTAAGAAGGCGTGTTATCGGGTATGGTTTAGTAATGTACTGATCAAACTTTTAAAAGAGAAGTCTAAAGCCCGTAAAAAGTTTAGAAAATACGGTAATCCCCGTGATGAAATTGAATTCTACTTACTACGTAATCGCTGTCATAAACTGTATGATTCATGCTACAATAATTATAAAAACACAATAGAGTCTAATATACAATCAAACCCCAGCTTTTTGAAGTTACATTAAAAGCAAACGCGGTGGACATAATACACTACCAGTTAAAATATTCATGAACAATACAGTCACCCAAGACGGAAACGGTATTGCGAATCTTTTTGCGACTCAATTTCGGTCTGTGTACTCTAACATTTCCAACATTAGCTCAGCATATACAGTAAATTCCTCCACTAATAAACACATATCCAAATTACAATTTACAGAAATCAATATTCAGCGTACGATAAACAGACTTGATGGCCTAAAAGGTGCAGGACCTGATATGATCCCTCCTATATTTGTGAAGCGGTGTGGTCGATCGCTTGCGTTACCACTCATGTTAATTTATAATAGTTCTCTTTCGGAGGGAACATTTCCTGAAGAGTGGAAAAAGGCACGTATCATACCCATCTTTAAGAAAGGAGACCAAGCTAATGTAAAAAATTACCGGCCTGTATCCATACTTTCGTGCTTCTCAAAATTATTTGAATCGTTATTGTATCCTTCAATTGCAGCATTAGTAAACGATAGTATTTCAGAACATCAGCACGGATTTCGAAGTGGTCGATCCGTTTTAACCAATTTAGTTGCCTTTGTTACCGATCTAACTCAGGAAGTCGATACCGGACACCAGGTAGATGCATTATATACCGATTTTAGTAGTGCTTTCGACAAGGTGAATCACTTGAATCTATTGAAAAAAATGCATGCTCACGGTGTGGAAGGTTTGAATCGTATTTGCGCGATAGATCTCAAAAAGTAGCCATCAATGGCTTTGAATCAGAAGTTTACATGCTTTATCGGGTGTTTAGCAAGGGTCTCACTTAGGACCAGTGCTCTTTCTTATATTCATTAACGATATAAGCTCTCGTATCAAGCACTGCAAAATATCCCTATTTGCCGATGACTTAAAAATTTATCGTTTAATTAAAACCACTAATGATTCAAAGCTAGTTCAGGATGACCTTAACGAGATCTTGTGCTGGTGCAATACAAACCACATGACGCTTAATGCCAATAAATG
The DNA here is from genome assembly GCA_944739405.2 of Euclidia mi. Lineage (NCBI taxonomy): Eukaryota > Metazoa > Arthropoda > Insecta > Lepidoptera > Erebidae > Euclidia > Euclidia mi. The sequence goes on along the minus strand of OX123183.2, from coordinate 41,632,271 downwards.
CTTCTATATTAAATATACTCGCAAGAAAATGCCGCTGGATTCAAAGTACGATATTGGCGGCGCGAACCTGACTGAAGTCAATGAAATTCGTGATTTAGGCGTCATAATGGATACGAAACTGGGCTTTAAAACACACATTGACCAAACTGTCAAAAAGGCTGCGCAAATGCTAGGTTTCCTGAGAAGAAATACAATAGGGTTTAAAAATCATGCCACCAAATTGTCTCTGTATAACACTCTTGTCCGTAGCAATCTCGAATACGCTAGTGTTGTCTGGTCACCATACTATGCTGTTAGTTCGCAACGGATTGAAAGCAATCAAAGATCATTTACAAGAAGTCTTGCATTCGCAGTGGTTATTCCCATCGAAACCCATACAATCAACGAATATCCAAATTTAATATGATCACCCTGAATAATCGTAGACGTATCATTGAACTTTGCTTTCTTCATAAATTAATAAATAATAATATACAGTGCAGCAACCTCTTAGATAAAGTATCTCTAGCCATTCCTCATTCATATCCCAGGCATAAAATCACAAAAAATTTCCACATACCTTTTTGTAGAACCAACTTGGGTCTACAATCCCATCACCAATGCATAGAATGCTCAATCAGTACAATACCACAGTCAAATAATCCATACAGTCGTTCGACGAACGCGTCTAGACGGGTCAATCGTGCGGGGGACAAGAGGTGAGACGCGGGTAGAACGGTACCTACTTACGTATGTCGCCATAGTTCCCAACTAGGTACATGTTTTTGGGGGCTGGCGCGTGCTTGTTTTTTGTTCGTTACTTATTTATTTGCTTATGAATATTAATTAAGATGGTGCATACGACTTGTGCTGTGAGACATTGCAATTCTTCATGCTGCTGAAAGATTAAAAAAAAATAAGGATTTAAAAGATCTGCGATTTCATCAATTTGCTTACACCAAAAATTAAAATTTCATTTATTATAATTACATTATTTTGAAACGTATTTACCTATAACCACTTAAAATAATGTGCACATTCCTAATAATCTGCTAACTTTTTACAATATCTCATGTCTGGCCAAATCACAGAATAAAGTAGTAATTACTGTACATAAACAACATGGCAGACGTAAAAAAATAAGCGTTGTAAGGTAATATTCGATTCAAGCGTGATTTTAATTTCATGCAATAAGTACCTAACCTAGTACCTTCGTAATAGGTAAGTATATACCTATCAAATATTAATATGTATCTTGGTAACGGTGCGTCCTAGCTAAAAAATAACCATATTTTTGGCCCCCTTTTATAAACCCCACACATGTTCTTAGTAATTTCATAGCCCGGTCACCCATCCATAAAATGACCTTGATGTCTATTGCTTTACTTTAACGTAGTTTGCTCGAAAATAGATCTGCAAAAGTCTTCATATCGATAATATAGGCTCTGCAAGCTGATCCCATGGTTGCCCATCCATTAAACGACCGCTATGTCGATCGCTTTATTTTAACTTGGTTTGTACGATAACGACCCAGTATATCTAAAAAAATGCTTCACTCCCTTAACCGCCCCCCACGACTCTTGCGGGATGAAATAGGTGCTGACTGACACTTTGTATGCAAAGCTGTCACCGCACGAAAAATTGCAAACTGTTTTATAGTAATTATATATCGTTAATCTTAATATATAAAATCCTTGCGTTCCTGACTGACTGACAGACACGCTACAGCCGAAACTATTGGGCGCAGGAATCTGAAATTTGGCATGTATGTTCCTTGGGGACCGTAGGGGTGCACTAAGATAGGGATAGGGATAGGACTAGGGATTTCCCGAAATTCCCACGGGATCGGCCAAAACGGGTAAATTTAAAAAAAATGCAGGCATAGCTACTGGCGTCCTCTAGTTATTGTAATATAATAAATAAGTGATTTACACTATAATATTAATGTAGCGTAGCAATTGTAATATTTTCTAAAATAAATAGACGGTGTTTGAATAAGTAGGTATTGTTTAAATGTGGCAGCCCTAGCCTCCTTGGCCTTGTCTAGACGTTGTCGGCTTTTTCTACGAGATCAAAGGCGTCAAACTACTGTATGTTTTTATACTGTGACAATACCATCCAAACTCGCGATGACAACATTGACATCTTTAATGACTCCTACAGTTAATTTAAAAATAAATTGTTGAAAGTGTTTACTTCTAGTTGAACTCAAAGATTTAAGCATACTTTTATCCCATTTTATTTTATAATTGAATTTTATTTAGTTTTCTGCTATTTTCTTTACTGTAAAATAACTAAGTACATTTAAAATAGTTTTACTACATACATTATTATTGTCAGTGCTATGCATACCGTAATTGTCATATATATCAGATGCAATGCCTTTTAAGTGTTTACCTTAACTGTATAAATATGCATGATGTGGTTGTGCTAATAAATAAATAAATATATATATATACATAATATAATTACAGCGACACCACCACGTGAAGAGATGTGTTGCAAGACTCGCAAGTGGGTATTATTACCTACTTACGTATGTCGCCATAGTTCCCAACTAGGTACATGTTTTTGGGGGCTGGCGCGTGCTTGTTTTTTGTTCGTTACTTATTTATTTGCTTATGAATATTAATTAAGATGGTGCATACGACTTGTGCTGTGAGACATTGCAATTCTTCATGCTGCTGAAAGATTAAAAAAAAATAAGGATTTAAAAGATCTGCGATTTCATCAATTTGCTTACACCAAAAATTAAAATTTCATTTATTATAATTACATTATTTTGAAACGTATTTACCTATAACCACTTAAAATAATGTGCACATTCCTAATAATCTGCTAACTTTTTACAATATCTCATGTCTGGCCAAATCACAGAATAAAGTAGTAATTACTGTACATAAACAACATGGCAGACGTAAAAAAATAAGCGTTGTAAGGTAATATTCGATTCAAGCGTGATTTTAATTTCATGCAATAAGTACCTAACCTAGTACCTTCGTAATAGGTAAGTATATACCTATCAAATATTAATATGTATCTTGGTAACGGTGCGTCCTAGCTAAAAAATAACCATATTTTTGGCCCCCTTTTATAAACCCCACACATGTTCTTAGTAATTTCATAGCCCGGTCACCCATCCATAAAATGACCTTGATGTCTATTGCTTTACTTTAACGTAGTTTGCTCGAAAATAGATCTGCAAAAGTCTTCATATCGATAATATAGGCTCTGCAAGCTGATCCCATGGTTGCCCATCCATTAAACGACCGCTATGTCGATCGCTTTATTTTAACTTGGTTTGTACGATAACGACCCAGTATATCTAAAAAAATGCTTCACTCCCTTAACCGCCCCCCACGACTCTTGCGGGATGAAATAGGTGCTGACTGACACTTTGTATGCAAAGCTGTCACCGCACGAAAAATTGCAAACTGTTTTATAGTAATTATATATCGTTAATCTTAATATATAAAATCCTTGCGTTCCTGACTGACTGACAGACACGCTACAGCCGAAACTATTGGGCGCAGGAATCTGAAATTTGGCATGTATGTTCCTTGGGGACCGTAGGGGTGCACTAAGATAGGGATAGGGATAGGACTAGGGATTTCCCGAAATTCCCACGGGATCGGCCAAAACGGGTAAATTTAAAAAAAATGCAGGCATAGCTACTGGCGTCCTCTAGTTATTGTAATATAATAAATAAGTGATTTACACTATAATATTAATGTAGCGTAGCAATTGTAATATTTTCTAAAATAAATAGACGGTGTTTGAATAAGTAGGTATTGTTTAAATGTGGCAGCCCTAGCCTCCTTGGCCTTGTCTAGACGTTGTCGGCTTTTTCTACGAGATCAAAGGCGTCAAACTACTGTATGTTTTTATACTGTGACAATACCATCCAAACTCGCGATGACAACATTGACATCTTTAATGACTCCTACAGTTAATTTAAAAATAAATTGTTGAAAGTGTTTACTTCTAGTTGAACTCAAAGATTTAAGCATACTTTTATCCCATTTTATTTTATAATTGAATTTTATTTAGTTTTCTGCTATTTTCTTTACTGTAAAATAACTAAGTACATTTAAAATAGTTTTACTACATACATTATTATTGTCAGTGCTATGCATACCGTAATTGTCATATATATCAGATGCAATGCCTTTTAAGTGTTTACCTTAACTGTATAAATATGCATGATGTGGTTGTGCTAATAAATAAATAAATATATATATATACATAATATAATCACAGCGACACCACCACGTGAAGAGATGTGTTGCAAGACTCGCAAGTGGGTATTATTTCCAACCACAGTCTTTACAAGGAAGTTTGCGAATAAAATAGTCACAGCAAGTCCGTTGTAATGTTGTCTCATCTTGTGAAGGTATGTTAGTAAAACATATTAAACAATACCACATAAGTAACACAATACATGATCCTCCAAAATATCCAGCCAGTAACTTTAATAGGTGTTTATTACTTTACAGAAGCAGTAGGCTGTTATTAACCAAGAAATAACCTAGCCACAGAATAGGTTAGCATGGCAGATAGCTTTATTACCAAGCTGTGTGATTTCGATGTACATGGCGCGTTTACTCTGAGGCGACATCGGTCGCTGCCAGCTGTAAGGCCCACCTCTCATGCCTCCATCCTGCTTTTTCTACATTCCCAAGGCAGATAGCAACTTGGAATATCACTGTATTGCACAAAAACCGGCGATGTCTATAAATGCCTGCTTGCCATCAGACTAACCTATTACCTATAATGTTTATATGTATAATATGTATGTATTTACAAAATAAAAATCCATGTTTATCCATTATCTAGTACCCATAATACAAGCATCTGCTTAGTTTGGGACTAGATAGTGTTGTGCGAATGTGGTAGAATATTATTATTATTATACCTCGTCTGCGGCGGTAGACAACACCAGAAAAAAATCGTCACAGTACTAATTAATAGTCTCTTAAGGCTCTAGACAGACGAACCGCATTTCAACTGCAATCCAACTGCACATTGCATTTCAAGTGCAGTTTGAATGCAGTTGACACGACTGCAATAGAACTGCAAACCAACTGTGCAGTTCGATTGCTGTCGGTGTGCAGTTGCAACCACAAAAAACTTGCAAACCAACCGTGCAGTTCAATTGCAGTCGGCGTGCAATCGTGTGAACTGCACACCGACTGCAATCAAACTGCACGGTTTGTTTGCAGTTCAATTGTAGTCGTGTCAACTGCATTCAAACTGCACTTGAACTGCAATTTGCAGTTGGATTGCAGTTGAAATGCGGTCCGTCTATCCTTACTTGGGAACTAACGAGCTGCAATAACTGAAATTACGTCAATTTATTACTACAATGATAACAGCACATTTAATTTTGTCATTTCGGTAACAAAGAATTGCATGTTTTGCAAACGTCGTGATATTGACGCTTGATGGATGTTGCAAGGGTATTAATTAGAATCCAGTATATAATAAGAAGCTTAAATAAACCCTTAACTGTATGCTAAGAGGTAGTAACGTGTTAAGCGATTCAGGCCTTCGAAAACTGGATACGAATTAGCAATATCAATAACCTGTCCTAAATGCTAAACTACCCGTGATGAGTATGCACTTAAGCATTTTCTTACGACACACTTAAGAGTTAAAGGAAAGGGTTGAGGTGCCCGCAATTAAAAGAAAAAAAAAGTTTTTATACATTGAAAACCCTTGCAGATAACAGGGCTACTTACAGCAGTAGCTTTTACTTTAAAAATCCTTCCTCTTTTCATTCTTAAACATACGAGAGATGCTGCTCTACTCTGATATTCTACTATTTCTGTTGTTCAACTAGCGACTGCCATTTAATATCAATTGAATTATAATAGCTACGTTAGTAATTAGGTATGTATTTAAAATATGTGATTATGTTTATCAATTATCTGTTTGCTAATAGGTATATAGTACAGGCTTAAATTTGGTAAGAGTCAGAAGACCTACAAAAATATCTATGAATAAGGTCAAATTCCCAACCGTAAAATATGTGGCCACAAATTCATATTCTTGAGACCAAAATATTATGCAGGATTATTTGCTAAAGCAATTATATATTCCGTGTCACTAGGATAGGTGTTAAACCTTGGAGTAAATTCACTGAAGGTAAATAGTCAGCAAACAAACCATGATTGTATAACCTTTAGTGTCCAAATCACGTGCTTCTTAACTATAGCCTTCACTCCATAACATTTTAATGTTTACAATTTTTTTTTAATGTTAATAGGCGGCAAACGAGCAGACGGATCGCCTGATGGTAAGCAATTACCGCCGCCCATGGACACAAGCAACACCACAGGAGTCACAAGTGCATTGCCGCCCCTTGAAGTTGGGAAAAGGGATAGGATGAGGAGTGGGATGAGGGAGAAGGAATAGGGGATAGGGCCTCCGGCACTCTCACTCACCGAACGAAATGCAACAGTTTAGGAACTGTTACTTTACGTCGATTTTCTGTGAGAGGGTAGTACTTCCCCGGTCGAGCAGGCCCATTCACGCTGCCCATGAGCAAGGCTCTACTACCTTGGAAATCTGGCAAAATGACCTCTTTTACCGTGCTTTTATTGTTTGAAGTATAATTTTGGAGAAGCATACAGTTTCTTCTTCTTAATTTACCTACAGAATTGCAGTTAGTACGATATGCACTGATTTCCACTGTCATGTTTTAATTTAAATTCATTTTCTTAAGCTTTTTGTCAATATTTTAATGTGTAATGCATCGTTGTCCACGTAATATATTTACAATTTAACATATTTGTTTAAATGCATACTAAGATGCATGCACGAAAAAATAATCGACAAGTAAGATATGAATGCATCTTTTCCAAACCGACTTTCATCAACTTCAGATAAAGGACAAAGCAAGCTTGATGCAACTTCACGCAAATGATAAATAAAAAGCCGCCATCTTCAATATACATATCTAGACCCAATTAAATCATTGATAAAAAATCTGTTATAAGTAATATACTTACATTCGTATCTAAATTTTTACACAAGTTTTGATAGTATATCAGCAGTAATGATAACAGAAATTAATCCATTCTCAGTATGTCATAGTCGTTGATATTATAATGTTGTTCTATTGTATTTTAATTTTAACTTTATCGAGTCAATATGTAGCAGGTAAGTAAGGTAACTAACATTTATATAGAATTATGGAACATGGTCTTAATACTGTAAGAAGTTTAGTCCTATGTCTTTTCGTACGAAGATTAATTAATACTAGCATGATTTACCTCTTGAAATCATTGGGTATGACCTTCTTAAACAACTTTTTTAAAATGTCTAGGGTACAATCTGGCGTTGCTTTAAGTATTTTTTTGTAACAACAATGTTCTCAATCTGATTTAAGTCTCTTATAACAATTTTAAATACTCATAGCAATCAGGATGTACTGTTTCTTAAGGTTTCTTAAAGTTTTTGGGATTTTTAATATATTTTTTAAATTTTTGTGCATGCTTTACCTATTTAGGTGTGCACAAACAACACCAATGGTGTCGACATTTGGAATCAAATAAATATATGGTGCTAGAGCTGTGTAAAAGATATTTTGTCGTCATCATCCTAGTGTGGCTGCAGATTTTCACTCTCTGAGCCCGGACTCTACTTTCTTGCTATTTCTATCTTCCGCGTGTAGTAAGGTGGTTAAACATTATTTCTTCTCTTGAAAATACCAACTTGGTGTGTAAAACAATAAACAACAATTCAAATATTATGCAGAAAGTTATAGTTTATAAAAGTATGTAAGCGTATGAAGCTAACTTTCCGACAAATGGTTAGTCAAAAATAATTCGATTTTGTTTTCCATCCAAAATGACATCAAACATTGCTTTAAAATATCAGCTTCATATAGCGTCATGTCATATACCTAACCGCAGCAAAACATATGTCAATACACATACTTACAGGTATAATATAAAAGTGCATTTTAATATTCTTATATGCAAAAAATGACCGTTGAAAATGTCCTTGACTAACTTGGTAACGTAGGTACTATAAGTTTTTGTTTTGACTTATCGATTATTTCAGAACCTATATTGTATAATTAAGTGCCAGGGGCAACATCGAAATCAACGTTATTATTACTTGTATTAACAAATAGGTACCTACACTCGTTCATTTGAAGTAGTGTGAAATATAATGGAATCCGGTTATAACGACGGTCAAGGGACCAGTGATATTACGTCGTACTAACCGGAAGTCGTATTAAACGAACAGACAATTTTTGTTTTTAATTGATCACATATATAATGAATTTATTAATATTTATGTAATAAGCTGATAAAAAGTAGTTAAATCAAAATACGTATTTATTTAAGTTGTAGGTAGGTATGTATGTAGGTACCTACTTACATCACTAAGAATTAAAAGAAATGTAATTTTAAATACCTAATCATCTATATACTTAACTAATAACGAAATATCTAGTGCAAAAAATCCGTAATTTTTATTGTTTTTGGTTTTTATTTCTATAGTAAGAAGTACGGACTGCATTATGCAAACAAGACATCATACTTTTGCATGGTGTCATCTTCAAAATTAGAATGCAAAATCAAAATCAAAATCTTTTATTCCAACACAGTCCCCCGAAAAGCCCAACCCTTCACCGCTTCCTATGTGTTTTCGCTAGGAAGAAGAAGCAGCCCAACAAACTCCCCAGCAACACAGTACTGTCTGTATAGTTAAATATGAAGTTATACATTATGACAATAAAATAATAATATCACATTTCAATTAACATGATAGCTATCACACAACCTATTGCCATTTATTTAGTTACGTGCCTACTTAAGACTTGAAAATTGAAATTAATGACTAACACCTAAGCCTCCAAAACAAAATGACAAGTAGGGTGTAACCGCAAACATGTTAAATATCATGTTGTTATGTAATCACTGCTCAGTCAAATCACGTTACAATGCATGAATTACCCCAAAACAATTGGAACAAATTGCAAACAAACACAACATAAATCAGCAGAAGTCAAAAGCTGTATCCTGTATATGCACAAACACATTTAGCACGTCTGCAGCTTTTGGAGCTTCAGATACGCTCTGAGTGGTATAATTTTCTTCCAGGCTATCCTCATTTTTATCGTCGCTATCTTTGCTGTTGGCCATAACATTTTGAAGAATATTTTCGTCAGTCGACTCATGTGTAGGTAAGGGGGGTGCGCGGAGCGGAGATAGCTTATTTTCTACGACATATTTGTAAACACGTCAATGTTCGTCGTTGTAACCGGCAGTTATGTGTGAAATTCCGTCGTCGTTTAAAGCGGTCGGTCGTTGTAAGCGAAGTCGTAATAAACGGACTTACTTTCATATAAACTCATATTTAAACCAAACATTTGCCTATACTTACGTCGCTAAAAACGGTTGGTTGTTATATGCGAAGTCGTACTAAACGGACTACACGTGTACCATTAACAGAATCGTAACTGATCGTTTGAGATTTTCTGATTAAGTAAATGTATTGTTGCTAGCAAAGCACGTGGATAAATTAAACATAACGGATTAGTAATACTAAAATGGCAATTTATTCACGGGAACGTAACAAACAATACCTACAGTTTTAGTTGTCGAGTGCTAATTACTCCACTTAGTACCTACATCTTTTTGTCCCGATGTTTCGGCCGGTGACAAAAACACATCCAATAAGTATATACGCGATTAAGATCCGTCAACAAATAACAAATAATTTATCGAATTCACAAAAGGCCTTAACGAAATAAACCATTCATATAGATAGAAATACTATATTGTACACCAGTGAAAGTAAAATAATACAATAAATCGAAATATAAATAAAACTTACCTATATCTAGTGGCACAAGGGAGGTCTTATCGCAAAATGCGATTTCTTCCAGACAACCTTGAATAGAATAAAGTATTTATTGATGTTACAAATTGGTAGGTTATGGTGTACCTTAAAGAATAGTGGAATAAGTATTTTGCATCGTCTTTGATATTTGTTGTAGGTCAATATGGTCCATTTCCACAAGACTTCGGATATGTGAACATCCGCGAGGGTGCTCACATGTTCTACTGGTTATTCTACACCACAGCTAACGTTGGCAACTATTACGATAGACCTCTAATAGTATGGCTGCAAGGAGGACCAGGCGGTTCCTCGACAGGCATCGGAAACTTCGAAATTTTAGGACCCCTAGATCTTACGTTACAGGAGAGGAATTACACATGGGTAAGTAACTTTTCCTTTTCACCGTCGAAGTAACATGCCTCATTTGCATACATTTACTTATTTAGTGTGAATGTGTGGCCAACTCTGGTGATAGAGTCTTCAGATCGCCCGAAGGATTCCGACATGAGCAAACGATTTCTTTCTTAAGACAAGAACCGGGGCCTACAGCTTTACGTGCCCTCCGCAGTACGGTACGGCAATTTTTTTTTTTTTAGAATTTTGTTTATTATTTGAACAACATCTTAAAACTAATTACAATTAAAACTCGCCAAACACAATTGTTTAACGGTGAGATGCGCTCTTAGACATTTTACTAAACCTACGTTACATTATTTATTATTTGAACAACATCTTAAAACTAATTACAATTAAAACTCGCCAAACACAATTGTTTAACGGCGAGATGCGCTCTTAGACATTTTACTAAACCTACGTTACATTATTTATTATTTGAACAACATCTTAAAACTAATTACAATTAAAACTCGCCAAACACAATTGTTTAACGGCGAGATGCGCTCTTAGACATTTTACTAAACCTACGTTACCTAACTGCTACTATACGTTACTTGGAAGGTATTTCTACTCCAAGTACAATTTGTTACCAATAATTCTATTTTTATATGTTATTTATTTTAATTTTTGTTTCTTTGTTGTATCCTTTAATTATATTTTTTATGTAAGTGTGTTGTACCTAAATTTATTTACTTTGCTATTTTAACTATTATGCTATTTTAAGATACAATATGTAATTATTAGATTTACTATTATATACTTGCCAATAACTTATACGTGTGGTGTTACTGTTAGTGTAAGTTGGTAATTATTAAATAAATAAATAAATAACTCATACTTGGGGTTATAAATTATATTAAAGCTACATAATATAGTTAATAACAACTTAAATTAAACTAAAATTTAAAAAAAATTGAAAAAAATATAACAAAATCTTTATAAACATAATATCCATTTAAAAACTTAATTCTGCAAAAGGACATCTTTCAGTTTTTTCTTCAAAGAGCTAAAACTAATTTGAGGAACTTCTCTTAACAAATCTATATTATTAAAAATTGTGGGTACAATATATTTGTCTGTTCTTTGGCCATAATAGTTTGTTACTTTAGGCTTCGTAAGTTTGTGTTCCCTAACTCTGCGAGTGTTATATTTATTTTCGACAACATGTTTGTACAAACATGTAGTCGAAAATAAATATACAATATACATAACAATAAATAAATATACTTTTTATGTCTTTTAAGTAAGTGATAAAGGTTCGTCCATATACAATCAGTCCATAACTAATCAATGAGTCTGCAAGGGCATAGTATACCATTCTTAGTGTATCTGTGTTTAACACTCTCTTAAGCTGGTAGAACTTGCCCAAAACAGATATCAATCTAGCGCACACGTCAGATACATGCATAGCCCAATTGAAGTTCTTATCAATCCTTAATCCTAAGTATTTAAAATTATCAACGTATTGCAGAGCAGAACATGTACAATTAAGTTTATCATCATGTAGGCATTCGTATGTGTGTCCTATTATGGTAAGATTATTACTGTTTGTGTTTTTTGCGCTCTGGTTGTATGGAGAATGTAGATGCATGCATTTCGTTTTGTTAAAGTTGAGTATGATACCATTGTCATGTGCCCATTTCGTAATACTTTCAAAATCTGACTGTATATTTGTTTGTACCTGTGAAATATCTTTAGAGGCATAAAGGACACACATATCGTCTGCGTACATGAACACGTTACAGTTATTCACTACGTTTGACACGCTGTTCACATGCATAATATACCCTACCGGCCCAAATATTGAGCCGGTCGGCACGCCTAAGCTCACAACGGCTTCTTCCCCGGTCACTCCACTTACAAGAGTTCGTATTTTTCTATTAACCAGATAGTTACTAAACCAGTTATTGGTGGCGCCGCGTATGCCACATTCATCCATGGCCTGCAACAGTATACTATGGTCCAGAGTGTCGAATGCTTTTTTATAATCAATAAAAAGTGCTATGAGCTGTTTCCCCGCGTCCAAGCTTTCATTAACATAGTCTGCAAAGTTCGTCAAAGCAGTGATAGTGCTCTTGCCCCTTCTAAAGCCATATTGGATGTCAGTGAGTATACTATTAGACTCGAGGAATTTGCTTATTTATCCAACAACAATCTTTTCGATTATTTTGTCTATTACTGATAATATGGCTATTGGCCTATAGTTAACATATTCCAGATGGCTGCCGGATTTATAAATCGGGCGTATTATGGCACTTTTTAACTGGTCTGGGTATACGCTGTTCTTTAGACACATGTTGACAAAGTTGGCCAATATAGGACTAATTTGTTGTCGCAAGAATTTAATATCCTCTACTCGTATGCCATCTAAGCCAGGTGATTTTCTGCTAGATAACATATTAATTACTGTTTCTACATCGGACGGCTTCACTGGGCAAAATCTAAAGCTCACGTCACATGGGCGCACGTATTTCTCCCGATCTAAAAACTTTATGCTACATATATGCTTAATGTTTTGAATTTCCTGAGTAAATGTTTGAGTAAAATTGGTACATATATTGCTAATATTTTCTGTTTTACCTAAGTGGTTCATAATAACACTGTCCAAACTAGTTTTCTGCCGGCCCAGCCACGAATTAATATTTTCCCATATCTTTCTAAAATCCCCTTACATTTTATTATTTCTGATTGCCTATATTTATTTTTAGCCTCATTTATAATTTTATTTACTTTATTCCTAAATTTAGTGTATTCTAATCGTTTGTTCATATTTTTAGGTTCTGCTTTCCATACCCTAAACAAATTATTTCTGCGCAACAACATTAAATATTGGGACTACCATTTCTGTCACAGATCTGAATTCCCCGTCAGACTATGAATTTTATCATCTAGATTACTATATACTTCTTATTTATCACATGTCATTAGTCTGTAGATAAAGTTTCATCTTAATCCCGTGCAATTTATTTATTCAATAAATCTTCACTATTACATCATAATTTTATTATCTGAATACGTGTTCCAGGTCAAAAACTTCAATGTTCTATTTGTGGACAATCCAGTGGGCACTGGTTTCAGCTATGTCGAAGACTTCAAATATTTGACAACAACCAACGATGAAATAGGTATATTAAACGATATACCTACAATGTGTTTTAAAAAAATACAGTACTTACACATTATCCTCTTTTCGGTAAACTAATGATATGAGCTTTGTAATAAAAATAAAAATCGTTTTGGTTCTTGCTGCTTTCAGCTCTAGACTTCGTGCAACTAATGCGAGGTTTTTATGACAATCATCCTGAATTCAAAGGTGTTGAACTGTACATCTATGGACAATCTTATGGAGGGAAGATGGCGGTTGACATGGCCTTACGCATGCGAGAGGTAAAAATATTCATTTTAGGTTCTACCCGCTCCTTCACCCACGTGGGTATCAGCTATCATAATCGAAGTCCGTGCTTGTGTTGTTCCGACATTTCTATAAAAGAGTGACACAGATCCATACATTTAGCTTGTAAGAATGCATGGACGTCTTTATGCATTTTTACAAGCTAAATGGATGGATCTGTGTCTTATCTACATCTACACTATACTGCGAGTAACATATTCTATATTTTATTTTTAAAAAATTAGGGGTCCGTAAGATATTTGGGTTTTGCGGATACGCGAAGTAGTTCCCTCAGGACGCGGGTGAAACCGCGGAAAACGGCAAAGTCATGACTATAATCATGTCATTTAGAGTATACACAACTAAATATCTATGAAAGAGTAACACACATCAATCCATCTATTCTAGCAAACGTTCGAGTTTGCAATATAAATTAGGACGATATTATATGACTATACCATGGTTATAATTAGGCCACCATCTACAGTACACACAATCTTAATATATAAAATCCTTGCGTTACTGACTGACTGACAGACACGCTAGAGCCGAAACTTCTGGACGCAGGAAGCTGAAATTTGGCATGTATGTTCCTTGGGAACCGTAGGGGTGCACTAAGAAGGGATTTCCCGAAATTCCCACGGGATCGGCCAAAACGGTTAAATTAAAAAAATATATGCAGGCGTAGCTGCTGGCGTCCTCTAGTATAATATATATTTCTTCTTAGGCAGAGAAAGCAGGCACAATTCAATCCAAACTAAGAGGTATCGCAATGGGCAACGCATGGATACATCCCGTCGACCTCACGCTGACTTGGGGCCCATTACTCTTAGCTGCTGGCCTTGTAGATCAAGCAGGATACGAAGAGATTCAAGCTGCAGCCAGAGAGGCCGAACGCTTGTTCAACGCAGGGCTGTACGTCAATTCAACACTTCAATGGGCAAATACACAACAAGCTGTATTCAGAGCTACAACAAGAGTGGATTTCTATAATATCTTAACTAAAATGCAAGTTCCTAATTCAATGCCTGATACAAGGACTGCTTATGGTTGGTAACGACAAACCTTTTTAAATAAAAATAATTAGGTCTGTTTTAAGCACAAACTTTTCTTTCTGTTCAAAGAGCTATCAAGAAACATGATGATCCGAAACGCACCATACATGTATGACTCATCATCGACAAGGCAAGAAGCAGTGAATTTAGACGATTTTATGAATACCGTAATACGAGAAGCTTTGAGAATCCCAAGCCACGTAAGGTGGGGAGGGCAGAGCTCGCCAGTTTTCGATTATTTAAGAGGAGACTTCATGAAACCGGTGACGGAAGGAAGTTAGTAAACTTTCACTATTTCTGTAAAAGTACAAGGCTAGAAAGTAAATTTTAATTTATTTATATACAGATAAATGTAATCCCGATTTACGTAACTACATTTGTAAGAAGACATATGAGACGAGTTTACCACTTACCACTAACATTATAGGCTTTTAAACGCTAATGATGTCAAAATGCTAACTCATTTTTAGAATTACTTTAAATTCAATCAAATTGAGGTTCTAAAATGGAGTCGTTGAAGCAGTATATTTTTAATATATTACATCTTGCATATCATAACATAAGTTGTATTAATTTATTCAAAACATTTCAGTTGAGAAGTTGCTCGATCAGGAGGACCCGGTTATTGTCACAAAATACAATGGCAACTTAGATTTGATTTGTGACACACCTGGTAAGTAAATATAACAATAATGCCAATAATTATAAAGTTGTACTCAATTATAAACTCTTTCAGGCGAGACCTTTTTCGTATAACCAAATGGAAAAGATTGCCTTTCGGCATTATCTCATTAAATGAAAATCAGATTAAACTTTATTCAAAATTCCAGGTCAGATTTTGTGGGTGGATCGGCTGAGATGGCACGGCGCAGAGGGATATAAAAACGCCTCCCGTATTCCGATCTGGGAAGATAACAGACTGGAAGGTTACTACAAATCTTATGGAACTTTCAGGTTCTTTTGGATAAATTTTGCTGGCCATAGTGTAAGTATAATTTAAACACAGTAAAATAATCCATAAATATTAACAGATATGAATGATGAAACTGCAGTAATATCTTTTGCTGATAAACCATTTGACCAAATATCAAAAGATTTGAGTTAGTGATAAACCCTTCATACATTATTTGTTTTATAATCACGCAAATAAATGACATCGGATCGATAGAGATAATGCGATAAACGAAAACTGATATGTCTGTGTCTTTCTGTGTACCTACTAAGTAGTCGATATCTTCCTTGATTAAGATATTGGACTTGAAGAACCACAATGCTAAAATGCATATATCTTAGTGGCACTATTGAACAACCAAGTCCAATAGTAAATATGCGCAATGCTATGGAGAAATTTGGGTCAAGCGAGTTCATCTCTGAGGTGAAAACGACGCAGAGCATAGAATGAACCGATGTTACGATGTTAGGAAAACGAATAATTTGCCCTTCAACATTGCAACCGTCCGTAATCAATCTTTAGAAATTAAATCTTTCGATGATATGGTTGCTACACAGTGATGACGACACACTAACAACCAGAAATAATAAAATTGGGCAGTAAATAAAAAAGAGTTGCATTTTATATTTCAGTTAAATTACTATGCGCGGTTGGAGTAAAAATTTCAAGGTCAACATCCTACAGTTTCTCTTTACAGCAAAAAATGCCTAATGCATAAACTATTTGTTATAGATTCTAAGCAGAACTGCCTTTCTTAACTTTATTCGTTAAATTTTTCATTTATTTTTATTATCAATGACGTAGGTATGTGTATTTCGCTTGATAATAAATTCATAGTGTTAAATAACATACGTTACAAGAGAATAAAGTTGTAGACTATGGTATACTCTAAGTTTTAACAGTAATATATATATGGGTGCATAGGGTTCCCACCAAGAACTTAGGGTCCCAAGCCAACCTCACCTGCAAGTGGTGCACCTGCCGATCAACGGACGAGGCTCTGGCAAACAAAATATCCCGATAAGCGGCAATAGGCTCGCCACCTATTACGTTGGATCAAAACACTGGCGATAAGTGGGCGTTTAATATGCCTCTGCCTACCCCTTCGGGGAAACAGGCGTGAGTCTATGTATGTATGTATGTATGTATGTAGTTAACAGTAAAACCATTTATAAAAGTAAAGTATTTTGAAACAAAAATACTTACACATACACGTGCAAAGGAAACACAGGTAATGTACAAAATATACGCAAGTAGTACTGGTCAGATACTAAAGAGCACAACTACGTAATAATCGTAAATTTTTTAAATGATGATATCCGTATTACGTATGATCGACTATAATACAAAGAGATTTACTTATAAATGTTCACAAAGTTCTCGGTTTTACAGTGACGTGGGTATACATAATAACTGACAATTTATAGTTATTTTTCATTATTCTAGGTGCCGCGAGACAACCCAGCCGGAACGAATGCATTCCTACGCGATATGACTTCCTATGGCTGATGTAATGCCATTAAATATGTTATTGTCATACATTAAATATAAGTCTTTTTATACGTAGTTTGTTTATTTTCATTGATGTTTTGCCATGTATCGTTAGTACTCTAGGCCTCGCTTTTGCTCAAGTAATGAAAGATTTTGCCAAAATCCTCCACCATAATCTGTCCCCATATACATATAACAAGAAGAGGTATATATGAGTAGGTAGAAGGGACTGGTATAGGATGATGTGATAACTTTTTTAAACTAAAAACGCACGTTTGGGCAAATGACCTAGATCGCGCGGGAGGTTAAGAATCAGGAGCTATGCCAAGCATTGATGGAAATTTTTAATTTAATTTGTTTTATAAATAGACGACCTACAAACATTTTAATAATGGGCAAAAAGAGCACCCCACACCCAGAACAACAATCTGTAGATCACAAAAAGTGTTGTGCCGAATATACTGCACCATTGCATTGTAAACTGGTGACCACTCGGACTATCTATCTAAACTGACGAAGAATTATTAAAAACCAAAAAACTGGTCATCCATCTTGATGATGATATTGTCTTATTCCTTTGGAATATAGCCATCCCTTTGGGTTGCGGAAGTCATATAGGCAGACGTTCTGTGGAAAAGCGAATATTCAATCAAATCCGGTTAGACTAGAAATCGGATCCCGTGTTCTACCTGGGATAACGCTATAGTCTAAGATCCCGCGACAAATTAGTGCACTCATCGAGTTTTCGCTAAAAAACACATTTTTATATAAATTTATGATTAGGAGAATATATATTTACTAGGTTGCCTATTAAAATGTGGCCGCAAGTATTTTGAAACAAATTTTTTGGTTGAATTGATTTTTGGGAAAAAGATTCGTTCACTTGTTTTTTAAACGGCAACTGAGATTTTTCAGAATCTTATATATTGCCGTGATGTAGACGATATTTTATTTAAAAAACAATTGACGAAACTTTTCCCCAAAAATCAATTACCAAAAAAATAAAAAATAAATACTTGCGGCCAAATTTTAATAGGCAACCTAGTAAATATATATTCTCCTAATCATAAATATACATAAAAATTTGTTTATTAGCGAAAACTCGTTGAGTGCACTAATTTGTCGCGGGATCTCGTCCTACTAGGAGAATGATGTACTTCTACAATCTACACACTTTAAATTGTTAATTATCGATTGCTCCGTGTCTCAGGGAGCATGTTCAGCCGTCGATTGTTGTAAGGAGTCAGCACTCTTGAGTAAACTGATACTGCTCTTAGCCATGTACTATCGCTATCACTTAAAGTTGCAGAAGTGAGACGGAACTCCGTGGAACACTTAATATTCTATCAAATCTTCTCTCAAAGTCTTCGATGTAACCAGGAAAACCATAGAACGTTGATGATAACAATCTAATCTACACATAGCCACTGATAGCAGAGCATAGTTAATTGTGCCATTGCTGATTAAATAAACAAATTGTTGATCAGATGTAAATTGATAGACTTATGATTGTGAAAGCTTTCAATATCAGCAAAACATGTACAAATTGTATGTATTACCTTGTACTAACAGACATTGATAAGATAGAAAATACCATCTAATTAGTGCTATCACCTTGTGACGTCGTGCCCCGGCGCTTGCGAGCCTCGCTGCGAGTGACGCACTGCAGTGGGGAGCCCCCTCCCGCTCGCCGGCCTTATATATACCGGCGACACACGTGGTTGGGCCCTTTTTTCTGCTTGGAGACAACACGACAAAGCTGAGTACCCATCCGAAGACCTGTGAAGTGTCAACCTACCACCCACGCCCTGGATAATCGTCTAGTTGGCTAATCTCAAGTGTCAGTTTTTTTTGTGTAATTAAAGCCATTGTGTAACTGGAATATAACGCGAGTTTAATCTTTCCTGGTGATATTTTTTATTTATTTCCCGTAAGACAACCTAATTATCTCTCTCTAATTGCTCGGCGAGTGATCGATCCCGGCTATCCCGTGGAAATCAATCACTCGTGCGACAACCTAAATGCTCGCTGAAAGGCAATTTACATATCATTATAACTACTTATTTAAAGACCAAAGTCCAGTGGCTCTGTCAGAGAAAGCCCCAAATATATCTAATTTACCTACACTATTTGATACGAGGACAAAGGGGAAGACCTAGGCGGACGTTCTCTGACCAGATTGGAGACATCCTGAAAAAAGGACAGGTCAGAAGTAGGTGCCCTTAACAGAAGAGCATGCATGAGAAACTTGATGGGAGTGAATGAAGTAAGAGAGGTATGTCAGGATCGTTGCAAATGGCATTCCGTAGTCTCTGCCTACCCCTCCGGGAAACAGGCGTGAGTCTATGTATGTATGTATGTATTTGATACTTATATTTTTCTGACATTAGAAATTAGGGTGAGGTTATACCATTATTAGAATATATGACTACTATAAATAATCCCACTTCGTCAGAAATAATAATGCTGTAGGAACATACGGTATGTATGCCCTAACAGAAGATTTTACTGTAAAATACCAGAGCTTCACTGGTTATCCATCTTGCTCCAGATCCTAACCATTATATATGACTGCCTCCGTGGTCTAGTGGATAGCGTATGCGTCTGCTGATCGGAGGTCCCGGGTTCGATTCCCTGGTCGGGCAAAGTGTTACTGGGTTTTTCCAAATTCTCAGAAGCAGCACGGAGTCTGGTGATGTGTCCAGTAGCGGCAATAGGCTCGCCCCCTATTACATGCGACCTAAAACTTTATGGCGAAATGTGGGTGTAATATTACACCTCTGCCGACCCCTTCAGGGATATGGCGTGAGTATGTATAAAAAAAGACTAGTCAGGCATCAATATTCCTTTATCAACACACAAATCGATACAGAAATCATAACAATCTTCAGTCTTTCTCTCTCGTCTGAGTTTGTGGCCAACTCTGGTGTCGGCGTTTTTAGACCGCCTGAAGGCCGACATAGCCTAATGATTCTTGTCCTGAAACAAGAACCGAGACCGACGACGAGAGTAAATGCCACACGCGATCGCCCATTCAAGTGGCGACCTGTCCTAGCGTTGCTTAACTTTGCCAACATGTTACGATTGGCAAGCCAAGTCTCGCTATAAGCGCTACTTCATTACAATTGATTGAGTTAATGATTTGCTTTCGGTATATCGTATTACACACATACTCTATGAGAAAATAGTTCATAGGTACTTCCCCAGCCAAACCGGCTTACATTAGAATCAACGAAAGCGCCATAGTTACGTACCTACAATAAAGTACCATAAACCTTTATCAAACGTCTACTTATTGAATTAGGCAAGTAATAAGGATCAATGAGCTCCAATATCAACGATAAGAAAGATAAACAATAAATGATATGTTTATAATGCCATTATCATCAAAATTATATTATTGATATTTTTATGTAGAACATTTCGATGTCATAGATAGATAATATAGATTACTTTTAATATGTATGGTCAGTACTGTGTAGCTGGTGAGAGGTTAGAGTAAGAAACATAATGGTAAAGAAAGGAGTATTAGCGACTGTGATTGGCTTGATAGTGGCAGCAGGATTGGCGGTGTTGATATGGTGGTTAGTGACTAGAGATGATGTAGGCTACACACTTGTTGGTAAGCACATAACGAATGTACCTGCTGATACTATAACGCTGAAGAATTGGTTTGATTGAAATTAAACTACAGTTTACGGATTTTATCGCGTTGTATTGGTTTCACTAGTTATTACATTTAAACCGAATGATCTAGAAACTACATTTTTATTATTAGCCGACGTTTCGCATTCTTTAGAGTATTCATGTTCAGACTGAGGTGATATTTGTCCTTTTACTTGAATGTATCTCAAAGTACTCAAACATTTTTCAACTATTGGTGTTACTATTAACGCAGAATGAGCTCACAGTGTCCTTAGGTCTTCTGGTGACTTTGTCCTTCTTGGGTTTTCATTAGCCTTATGACAGGGTACCAAGCTGGAGGAACATTCCAACCATCTTCCCTTGAAATTAGGGCGTTTTTTAATTGCAAAAGCCTCATGTATCATCCTTGGAAGAAAACGGTGTTCTTTTGCGAGTAGGTATCTGTGGTTCATCAAATCGCAGGTACTCGTTAGGTCCTTATTCCACTTGTTCACACACAGCAGACTTTGTTGGGCGTTTATGTTTATTGTCAGCTATATGTTCTGTAAGTCGAATGCCTATTCTTCTCTTGGTTTTTCTAATGGACATTCACAGTCTATTTTGTAGACACCGGCCTCTTGCAAGGGTTACTGACATTTGACTTTTGGTAGAAATTGACATATCTTCGTTGGCGGCTTGTAGTAAGTTTTGATTGAAGCTCGCTTCATGATGTAGCCAATTTTCTTGGTCACACCCTTAATGTATGGCAGGTCAGCAGGTTGTCTTTCTACTGTGGCTGGTTTTTCTTTCTTCAGGGATCTGTGACGTTGGCGCGGCGGTCGGAGCTTGTTGTCTTGCAGAACTTGCCTGACATGTTGAAGCTCGGCGTCCAGGTGTTTCTTGTCACAGATCCCCCGGGCTCTCTGAAACATTCCTACGGTAGCTAACTGTTTAGGATGGCGGTGAGATTCACCGTTTAAGTAACTATTTGTATGGGTCTTTTTCCTATATACAGTGTGGCTTATAGAGTTGTTTTTATTCCTGATAACAAGTACATATAAGAAAGCTAAAGAATTGTTTGCCTCTACTTACATTATAAATAATTGTATTTGGTTATTAATGGAATTAAGATGTTTTAGGAAGGCATTAACACTATCTGTTGGTGAAATTGTGAAAGTCACATCTACATACAGCTTGTAGAACCTCGGTGTAATGGTGGCAGTCTGCAGGGCTCGCGCCTCGTCAGCTTCCTTCTAGTGATTTCTATACAGTCATGTATAGTAAACTCACGTAATAACGTGATATACCTAATTCTGTGATAATTTCTTTTCATACTATTATTAAATTATGTTAGATGATTTAACTCTTTTAAATCAACCAAATTACGTCGTGATAAGTCCTCTAATCGCATGCAAAAGTCTCATTCGATTGAGCGAGCGAGACAGTAACAATCCACACTTTTTTCACTAAACGTGCAGTTTTGTTTACTTCGCGGTCGCTATTGTTGTGATCTCTCGTATTTTATCAAAATTTAATAGAAGAAGTGATTGGATTACGACAAAAGTTATACATATTATTGAGGTAAGTGCGAACTATGTACTGCAATTAACATAATTAGCGTATCACAGATTGTTTATAAGTAATTCCTTATTTTCTGACTTTAAATGTGATTGTCACGGAATTACTTAAAAAAATATTATAATGAAAAACACATATAATTTAAAGGACAATTAACTTATTGGTCATTTTGATACTTAAAGCTGTGCGCAATTGTCTAATTCATGTATCCAAATAAAAAAATATATAAATGCTATTTAATAAGGCAATATTTGCATGCAAAATAAGTTTTATCACGCAATTCGGTGAGTTTACCCTACTAGTATGCATGTGAATAATGACTGTACATCAAAACTAACCATAGTTTCTTTGTCAGAGAGATGTAGGTGTTTGATTTCACTGACAAAATGGTAGGAATCCTTCACATGCGCTCTCGTGTTATCTCTAAGCGGTGAGAGAATCGTTGCGATGTGTTGAGCCAGCCTGTAAGTTGGTGCGCCTATCTGACTAACTATCGGGCGCAGTGGAGCGTTTTCCTTGTGTATTTTGGTAGACCATACATTTGAGGAGGTTTTGTACACGATGGTACCTACCTATTAAATATTTCACGTCCAGATTAAGTTTATTGGAGTATTTCTTGACAATATCACTCGTTTGCTTGAGTTTTTTGTCAGTAGGGTCCGTCTTAACCATTTTATATGTGGGTGAAAATCATTTAAAATGACCATTGTGACAAAAATGAATCAAAAATGAAAATGTCACAAACATGAAACGCGTAACAAAAAATAACAAAAATGAAATATTAGGGCTCGGTTACAATACCCATTATTATCCGAATCTTATTTATTTTATTGATTTAGTAGTGTTTTGCAATAAAACACTGTATTTTTTTATCATTTGTTTTATGAATTAAATTTGAACAAACAGAAAGACATACGGATTCATATTATATACAACAAAAATACAGTCACAAATTTAATTATTAAAATTTTATCAGCAATGTGATTGCGACTTTACTTCATTTTTGTTATATTTTCCTTTTTGTAACGTAACTAAAATCATAACAAAAATGAAAAACCGTTGTACTTTGAAAGTAATTTCAAATACGTTAAGCCAAACAGAAATCGCAATGAGTTACAACCACTTTGCATTTCAATAAATGTCAACACTAATATACTTAGTTGATTAATTTAATAATATAAGGATTCAGTCATTCACGTTATTGGAAACAAAACAAAACTGACAAATTAAAAATGGAATTTTGCTCGCTGACAAAAAAACACGCGTCATTCACTATTTTCACTCGAGGACAAAATGGCCGACTTATATTAGATTCCGGCATGTGATTGGCTCGTTATAGTTTGAGTGATGCCATTTTACAAATTCTAAATAATACCAAATTGCACGTTACAAAAATGAATAGCAAAAATGAACAAAATAATGGACATTATTTTGTACCCGAAATTTTTTTTTTTTTAGTAATAAATATAAATTATTTATTACACTAATCAAAGGCCATTAACAACGTTTTGACAAAAAGTTCATCAATAAGTAAATACTGTAGCTAATAAATTTATTCAGATAACTTTTGTCACGCAGCCCGTGAAGAGGACACATTATTTTGTACGGATATTATCCGACTTTGATGAGAGCGAAGGAATATAATGGATTAATTATGCGCAACAGATATAGATGTGTGTGTTATATAGTTAGATAATATAGATCAGAGTACTAATAGGTAGTTTTTACATAGTAAAAATAACTGTATCATAAAATATCGGGTGTGGACAAATTTTGCTATCAAAATGGTCATTTTAAATGATTTTCACCCATGTACTTACATCTGACAAAAGATTTTCCATTCATATTCACATCAAAAATTTACTCAACTTTGCTCTGGTTATTAGAAATTGTTCTTGATTTCAAATCATTACCTACTATGCGAATGAGTCAATATGAAGCAGTACAGGTATTAAATAAATAACATAAAGTGGGCAATTTTTTTTTAAATATAGCAAAAACCAATGTACAAATAGTAGATAAATAATTCTGAATAATATGTGGACTAACACGTCATATTTGTGTGTCCATGTGGTGATAGATTTAGAATACAAAGTTTCACTACCCCATTTCATTCCATGGGTATCTTAAGAGGCGAACTAGGGAATATTTACGAATCATATACCTAGTAGGTATATTTGCGAAGAACCGGCAAACTCGACATCAAACCACCACCATGACTGCACGGTTGGCGTAGTGGTTTAAGCAGCCGCCTCAGCGCTTGACACTGAGCCGAAGTGTTGTGGGTTCGATCCCGACACGAGACAACACTTTGTGTGGTTCATAAATTGTTGTTTCGAGTCTGGGTGTTCATTTTGTCCGTTACTTGTATATTTGTAAAGTCCCCCGCGACACAGGATTTAGTCCTAACGCGGGAAATGTCTCTATTAAAAAAAACTCTGTCTGCCCAGCGTGGCCAAATCATCCTATTGACTCAAACTGCAAATGTGACCCAAATTAAGAGAGGACTATACCTATTCAGCAGTAGATTACGAAACGTGGTATGATGATGTGACATTTTATTTAAGGGACAAAACAAAAAATACTAGGTACCTATAAAATGTTTATATAATTTTACAATAACACAAATTATTGCAATTCTCTCTACCAAAATTAAACTCATCTTGGAAATATACTGTGATGGGAAAATACGGAAAAATACGTTAATGCCTTCGTGTGAAGATTATGTTGACTTATCAACGTCATTACACATCACACAACTCATTACTATTATTATAAAAATGAGCATAATTATGCCACAACTTGTTTTCACTGGACATGTCATTGTTTCCACTTCAACTTGCCTTGTTAACTTCTTGATCAATATTAAAAGTAGATTTTTCTGTTTCTCCATCGGTTGTACCAAAATTTTTCTTCGCACTCACGTGTAATCAGTCTGCCGAAAAGTCTACTCCAAAGAGAGTCTAATAAATATTTTTATTGAAAGCTGAGGTGATGACTTAAAAAAAAAATTGTTTTGCAGAATTGGAAGGTGAAGGATTTGGTAGACGACCATATACTGCGGCATTCACCAAAATAAACGATGTTGGTGACGTCTTCTGGTGGTTCTATCCTACTTCTGCCACGTTACCCCTGAGTCGACCACTAATTGTATGGCTGGACGGGGTGACCGGGTTACCGCCGAGCCTTTTGGCCAATTTGGGCATGATTGGACCTTATGATTTGGATTTACAACAAAGAACGGATTCTTGGGTGAGTATGCATCTATACATACATTCATAATAAATTGTTGTAATTTTTTATTACAAAGTACGTTTTATGGTGTTGTTACTAACTTACACTCATAAGGAGAAGATCAATTTGTATATACACTATTTATCTGAGTAAATTTTCTGTGAATGTCTGGTAACTACCTGATACTGTTTTTACTTGAAATTTTACTTATGACAGAAGAATAGCAAGTTGAAGTATATTTTTAAATTATTTTAATCTTAAAAAGTTCTGACTGCAGTACCTAATTGTTATAATAATACCTATACCTAAAATTGTTTATATTTTCAGGTCCACCAATGCAACTTGTTGTTCATCGATGCCCCGTTAGGTACTGGATTCAGTACTCCGTTGGACAGTAGCAAGATCCCCAAGACTGTGGACGAAAATGGTAAAATAATAAAATTGGATGCTCGTAATGTCTGGTTCTGACTACAAAGTATAAGTTTCACTATGTTTTATTCTCCTAGCGTTATCCCAGTTTCAACCCAGGGGCCGTTTTCTAGTCTAAACGGATTTGGCTGAATATTAGCTTTTCTACGGAGCGACTGCCTGTCTGACCTCCGCAACCCAAAGGGATATCGATATTCCATGGTTTAGACTAGTGTCAGTTTATTTTTGAGGTACTGACGCCCTATAACGATTGCCAAAGATCTTCATGACAGCCGGGACCGACGGCTTAACGTGCTCTCCTAGGCACGGGAGAAGCGATAATTAACAATTCAATACGCACATAACTCCGAAATGTCATTGGTGCGCGCCCTGGATTCGAACCCGATACCCTCTGCATGGCAGTCCTTTGGTATCTACAATTCTATACTAGGCTTTCACTATGTAATGAAGAAAATTTGTTTATCAGATCTGAATAATTTCCACAAACGTAATTGGTATATTCGAAGAACGTTGCAAATACCATAAATTACAAGCGTGTTGCCGTCAAAACGTTGTCGGATAATTTCAGTAATAAGTACTTCCAAAGTTTCGCGATTTGTGCACATGCTAATTTGCAAGTTATATAATAAATTCATGAAATATTATATAAGAAGGTACCTATTTACGATTGCAGTTGCCAAAGACTTAATAAATAATATACTTCTCCTTTCAGAGTCAAACAAAGTCTTTCAGGCCTGTGTCGTAATAATTAGTGTTTAGCAATAAGAATCAAAAACCGAAAGTTGTTACTATAGGTATAATAGTTAATTATTTTCAATAAAATCGCAATTTTATAACCTACAACTTTCGATCGATTTTAGTGTAATATCCTTTTGTTGTAGTGGAACATTTAGCCACTGTCATGGAGTCGTTTTACGCTAGACATGAAGAATACAAAAACACACCACTGTTTATTTTCGGACAAGGTGATGGCGCCAAATCGGCTGTAGCCCTTGCAATCAAACTTAATGAGCTTAAGCGAGTAAGTTACCTACTTATAACATTATGAATACCTACCTACTTATGTTCAACGACATCGGGACAGCCACTATAATGCTTCTAACTTCTGAGCCGACTATCTACTTCACGTAAGAGGTTTACTAAGACATTGTACGTTTTGACAAGATCATTAATCGCTAGTGTCCAAGATTTTCTTCAAAACAAACATTAAGGTTATTAAAAATGTATTTTAATATGTCAATATGATTGTTTAGCTCTGAATAATGGTGTGCCATAATATCCGTCATAATAATATGTACCTACTTATCAGTAAAGTTTTTTGTCAATTATATGGAGAAGTGATTATAGAAGTCATGTGCTTTGCACAACTAGCACATGACTTCTATAATGTGGTCCACTCTACGAGTAATAGGTACATATGTAAGTGTAAATAATTAGTAAAGATTATTTCATCACTATAAACAACATCATTATCTCTAGTTCTCAAGTGCTAAAATTTTATATTGTCGCCAAATTTTTAGAGAGTTTTGTTTGTTCTATAAGTTGGTTTGTTGTTGGTTCGAAGGAAAAAACCTATATAATAAAATAGTTATTCATAAAATTTCGAAGGTTTATCTGCACTGTTGGCATAGTCGCCAACTATAAAAAATGCCACTTGACACTATGCCGAATGTTGTGGGTTCGATTCCAGCACGAGACAACACTTAGTGTGTTCAAAATATAGTTGCTACGAATCTGCGTGTACTTTGTGTCTGTTGTTTGTATGTTTATAAAGAGCTCCGCAGTACAGGATTTATTGATTTATTCCGAGTGCAGGAGTTGCCAAAAACCTTTTTAATATTTACATTGTCGGACGCCGTACTTCATGAATAAGGGCGGTCCTAAATTAAGCAGTTAATTTTAACGAAATCCGATAAAGTAAACTTAACCTTGTAATATTTTGTCAATGTAATTGATTAGGTACGGTAATAGTAACGTTATTCCAGGACAATAATGGACACAATAACATTCAAGGCATTGCGTTAGGCAATGGTATAATATCTCCAGCATTAGCAATGACTAAACTCGGATTCTACCTCGAAGAACTGGCTTACATTGACGACAAAGGACGCAGTGCTGTTGAAACTTTATCTCAAGAAACAAGCAGCTTCATAAACAGTTCAGACTATGGAAGAGCATTTGACAATTTTATATCACTAGGTGATTTTGTGAACGAAAACGCTGGTGCTGTTGCTGTGAATCTCGGACATATTGTCGAAAAGCTGACTAGGAATAGTAGGAATCCTGCAACAACTCAAGGTATCGTAAATAAAATACTGCTGTATGTGTTATACTTTGAACTTAACACATGTCATCAGTCTAGTGCCATACTTTTAATTATTATAATCCTCACGTCGCAACCATCATCTCAGCTAAAAGTCGTCAACTGCTGAATATAGGCCTCTCTCGAAGTTATCTCATTTACAGGCAGTTTTCCCGTAATCACTACAGGAGGCTTCTTGGCAGGTGGATTGACAATCGCAGTGGCAAAAGCCTTTGATAAATAATAGTCTCTGTGGTATCCATCTAGCATCTTTACGTTTCTGCCTAGCTATAGATTATTTATCACTCAATATCGGGACTTGCCATGCGCTTTCAAAAACGCCGATTGCTTTACCTTTTAGTTTTTACGCGCCAATTATAGCGAGTTACGGTAGAATTAAAAGTCAGTTATGCGCGCCGTGGATTTGAACCCGAGACCTCTCAGTCCGCGTAGCAGTCTGTTAATCTCTCCACTAGGCCATCGCTGTTACTCTCTGCGTGACGCAATGATTTTTTTTTTATTCATAGTCTCACGACTGTATCCCCGAAGGCGTAGGCAGAGGTGTAAATATTACACCCACATTTCGCCATGAATTTTTAGGTCCCACGTAATAGGGGGCGAGCCAAATGCCGTTACCGGGTACATCACCAGTAACCGGGCTGCTACTGAGTATTCGGCAAAACCCAGTAACCGTTTTGCCCGACCCGAGAATCGAACCCGTGAACTTCGATCAGCAGTCGCATACGGACCACGGAGGCAGTGGCATGATTTTTCTATTGGTACTTATTATTTCAGATTACTTCGGACAAAAGAGTTACCTGCGCAGTGTGTACGGTAGTGATGGTATTGCCTTCATGAACAACGTGGTAGGACCGGCATTGGGCGTAGCTTCGTCTGTAGCTTACGATGCGCATCGCGATACTGTCATTAATGCAACGAGAGAAACCTTTATGATACCCTTCACTGATAAAAGTAAGTGAACTATATTTAACTTTACGTCTTTAAAATAATTAAGAATTCCATGGAAAGGTATAGAATTTATTTTTAGTAGGTAGGTACCTAATTGTTGAAAATGTTCTTTCTATTGTTTTATCCTAAACATTGAATTTGAAAAGCAATAAACTTAATTCTTTATTGCTTTTCAATTCAGGTTCAGTTCCATGGCCTTTTCATTTGGTTTGCGTCTTTGAATATCTTATATGCGAATTTTAACTAATTTGCTTCTTTACAGTTGAATACATTCTTCAGTCCACAAATCTCATGGTCTCTATCTATAACGGTAACTTAGATGCAGTATCAAATACACCAGGTAACTACAAAATATATTCTAACATAAACATAACATAACACATCTTAACGCCTTTATCTCCGAAGTGGCAGAGGAGGCAGAGGTGTCTATTACACACCCACACTTCGCCAGATATGTATCGGTCTCAATGTAATAGGGAGTGAGCCTATTGCCATCTACAACAACTATCCATCTACGGGCACATTATTAAGCGACCGATAGTACGTTAGTACTATTAATTATTCTGTGCCGATAGTTAACATTTGTAATACACGCATAACTTCGAAAAGTCAGAGGTTCGTGCTCGAGGTACTTGGGGATCGATCCCAAGACCCGCAACGTATTTACGGACTGCCGAGACCATCGTTTCGGCAGTCCGTACTTACGTTACTTAGGGCCGTTTCAGATTAGCATATTTTTCTGCGCGTATATGGTCGTTTCAGCATAAGCGCTTACGCGCGTGCTACATTACGCGCTTCACAAAACCGGACTCGCGTAGACGGGCATACTTCGGCGTATTCGCTCGAAACGGTAGAGAAATCTTGTCAGTGTCAACATGGATTCTGACGGTTCAGTGCGTCAACGCTCGTACGAGTTCCGCGTGTGCCAAAAAGCGCGCCTATACGCGACTACATGAGCTTCAAAATACGAGCTTATACGCGCGTATAAAACGCTAATCTGAAACCGCCTGTACACCACAAGGCTATCGCCGCTTATATTTTTACACGTACCTATGTTCTTATTACATAGTTTTCGTTTATGGCTCTTGTTCAGCTATGCCACTGCTACTTTTTTATTAGAGTGTGACATGGCATTGAGCCTAATTGGCGATGCAAAGATTATCCGCGCGCCACTAGCGGCGAATTTGGAAGTTGTCCGAATACGGCACTTTTGACAGCTTTCAATACAACTTTGCGTGAGGTTATAGTGGTAATTGTAGATATTGAGCTGTCAAAAGTGTCGTACCCGGACAACTTCCAAATTAGCCACTAGAGTCGCTGGTCTTAGCATCGCCAATAGCAAAGAGGCGGATGTAATTAATGAAAAATAAACAAATATGAGTTAGGTACATGATCAGGAAGTTGCAACCAAAATAATAGCAGGCACCAGCTTCTAATAGATTTTATTTACTTACTTTAGATACTAATTGTAATTGAACGCGTAGCAGGAGCTTTAAAAGGCGATCAAAAGCGGGTCTTCGGCAGTGCGGACACGCACGGCGGGCGGGCGGCGGGATCTAGTTCACTGATGCTGACATGGCCACTGTAGTTGACTTATACAGAATGTTAATTTTATCGCCTGCAAAATGAGTTTGAGATACAATTACTACTCAATAACTTGTTGAGACTACTTAGCTGTGTTAATTTACCTTGTGACTTCAATAAATGCCACTACTTATCTTTCAAGGACGCTTAGATACCTACTCTCAAAATAAACGAGAATATGTAAGGAAGGATAGATGTTTGGATGTCTTTGACTCCTCTACTACTATGTGCAATATGTAGTAATTTTGTAGGATAAAACACAATTATTGTCATTATTGAAAATTATCTTAATGACTGCCTTCGTAGTCCAGTGGATAGCGTACGCGACTTTCGATTCGACGATCAGAGGTCCCGGGTTCGATTCCCGGGTCGGGCAAAAGTGTTACTGGGTTTTCTGAATTCTCATAAGCAGCACGGAGTCTGGTGATGTGACTGGTAACGGCAATAAGCTCGCTCCCTATTACGTGGGACCTAAAAATGCATAGCGAAATGTGGGTGTAATGTTACTAATGTTACACCTGTGCCTACCCCTTCGTAGATACAGGCGGGAATCTATAAAAAAAAACTTTGATTATTGTCAAATGTACATACCTAGTGAAAAATAAACTTTAGGTGCAATTTTGCGACTCACTCTGTTTGCTTAGCAATGAGGAGGAGATTATTGCAATAGCTAATATTAATATATGTATTATTTCATTTTAAAATAATATGCCTGATAAAGTGTTTTGGCCATATTATTTCAGGACAATTAGAATGGGTGGATAATCTTCAATGGAACGGGCAAAATGGATTCAGGAACAGCGCAAGACAAACACTGATTGTGAATAGATTGGTTGAAGGTTATTTCCGTGAAACTCGGCGTTTGAAATTCTACTGGATAAACGCAGCTGGACAATCTGTAAGAAACTTTTTTAACGCAACTAATTTTATTTTTTTATGGTAGCCTTGAATGCCAGCGACATCTTATTAGGAAGTAGTATTGTCGCTATTAAGTACCTACCTATTTTACATCATCTATAGTTGGTGCCACGAGAAGATGGACTTTTTGTAAACACACGTTCAGGGCTTCACAACCTTTTTTTCAAACAGTTGTGTTCTAAATTTTATGCTTTAGTGAACTTTTATACTTTTTGAACAGACGTTTATTTTTAATTTTCAATTATGCTACTATGTATTCGAATATATATTTTTAATATATCTATGACTTCCTGACGTGTATATCGATAAAAACACGATCGACTGACATATTACTTTCCAATGACACATATCTATGTACCGTTGCGCTCATTGGATTTGACATTATTTGTTTTTGACAGAACTGTCGCCAAGCGACTCAGTAGAAATTCTTTGTTTACAAAAAGTCTACCTATGTTCTCGTGGCACACGGACTATAATTACATTAGCAACAGATTGAAGCAATTTCTGAGCACTAGTTTTTACAGCCTAGTTCACCCAATTTGTGCTAACAGTAGGCCCTACCAAAACTTTTCCCTTTTGATTTTGCAAGAAGTTAATAACTGCATTGTACCAATGTAACTTTAGAATGGTGGTAGTCTTGAAATTAATTACAGATTTTGTCGTATAGGCAGCCAAAAACATGGTCTTTTCTATGATATTCTGACAGTTTTAACCTCAATATTACCGTTAGGTAGGTATATTAATTACGCTGAAGGTATTGTCAAAATTGGTTGACCACTTCCTTGCTGACCGTACACACAGACTTTAGGTATATGATATTTGTATTTATATGAAAACTTAAAGATATATTTTAAATTTACAGGCGCCGCTTGACAACCCAGTTGCCATGAACAGAATCTTACGAAGAATGACTACAGTATCATAGAAATATAATGTTAGTGTAGGTTGTACCTAATTGATTAAAATTACATATAGGTACTTACTTTAATTGTTACTTTTGCAAAATGGCTGTAAGTTTTATTTTCATTAAAATGTACCTAGATATTATATTTAATCGCTTTATTTTTTCCAAATAGCCTATCATAGAAACATCTAAATCTAACAAAAGGTATGTATTGAAACCTGATTGTTTCGGTATATGGGAAATCCCACACAACGAGGGCCCCGTTGCATCAGCACCAAACAGGAGGTTGGAGTAAATTGTGGTTTTTCTTGTGAATATCGACGAGTTTGTCGGAAACACATAGGTAATTATAATAATAAAATCGTAATCACAACTTTAAGAGACACTATATACCTATGTCTCAAAAAAACACAGTATCGCTTTCTTTGGGGAAAATGATTAGGTAATTCGCCCCTCAGTAAAAATGGGAATAAGCCTGGTAGAAGAAGAAAATAATTATAATTATTAGAACTGGCAAACGTTGTCGTTGAGGATAAAACATTTTTATTTTCCTTTTAGTATGTGGTCAACCGTAGTTTATAGGCCGCTTGGAGTCCACTGACGGTCCCTAGTAAATCTTGTACTGAAACAAAAACAGCACTGCCACTACAGGCGGTAACCCATCCAAGTGGTGAGCTCTACCGAAGTTGCTTAACTTTGCCGATTTGTTACGAACGGCAATTCAAAACTGGCTACGAGCGCTACAAGTATTACTAATAACAATAATTGTTATCTCTAATATTCTATCAGCAAGAGAAGATTAAACAAATCTTCCAATGGGAACGCGTGCGCTTTAACAATAAAGTGGGCAATATCCATAAATGTAATGCATGCAGGTTTCCTCACAATGTTTTCTTTCACCGTCGAAAGGAAGCGATAATTTAAAACATACGCAGCTAACTCATACTTTTTTTTGTTTTTGGTTGATCTGCAATCAGTCCCAAACTATAAGCGGATGTGGTGGATGTTATCATGTGTAGTGTGCGTCTTCCAGGGAGGATCGCAACTTTATTCATTTATAGGCTTAAAGCCCGTTGTCTTTGTCGATGTCGAGATTCATTATGTTTTTTCGCTTTTTTCAGTCGCCTGGCGTAACTCTGGTTTGATAGCTCATTGGCTAGCTTATTGGGATGATTTGTGAGCCTTGGTTTGTATCTCCCGGTGCAAGAACAAATTTCGTTTCTAATGGTCCAATCCTGCATTCTTCGTGAATGTCTTTATTTGTTATGAACCAGGGTACTCCTGTTATCGTTCTGAGTATGACATTTTGGAGTCGCTGCAGCATGCTAACGTTGCTATTGGCAGCGCTGCCCCAGAGCTGAATCCCATATGTCCACACTGGTTTTAGGACAGTCAGCAGTAGACAGTATATAAGGAGTATGTTCTCCATTGACAGTTTTGAGTGTCGACCCAGTAACCAGTGTAGGCTTTTAAAGCGAGTATGTGTGGTAGTGTGTATCCCTCAAGGCTAACAGGTGGGCAATTGCATTTTCTTAGCGTGAACGTGACATGTACCGATTTGCTTGCACTGGCCTTGATTCTCCACTTTCTTAACCATTGGTTGATTTCATTAAGACCCTCTTGAAGTAAATTTGATGCTATTTTTGGATCTGCGCTGCTAGCTAAAATAGCGGCATCATCAGCAAACGTGGCAGTTGTGATGTTAGACTTTACAGGGAGATCAGCTGTATAGATAATATATAGAATAGGACCCAGTACAGATCCCTGTGGTACCCCAGCCAAGATTTCGTAGAACTGTGAAGTTGCTCCATCTTCCTTCACCTGGATTTTTCTCTCTGACAGGTTTGATGTTAAGAGAGGAAGGTAGCTATAAGGAAGAGCATTTTTTAGTTTTACAACTAGTCCCTTGTGCCAGACCTTGTCGAGTGCCTGTTGTATGTCAATAAATGCTGATGAACAGTACTCCTTATGTTCTAAAGATTTTCATATCCTGTCACACACTCTGTGAACCTGTTCAATTGTTGAGAGCTGCTGTCTAAATCCAAACTGATGATCAGGTATGGTTCCGTTTTGTTGGAGTCTGTGAAGAAGGGCCTTTTCAAATAGTTATGGGCAGCAAATGTAATATGGCCTGTATGATTTAATATTATTGGGTGCTTTCCCAGGTTTGAGTACCATTAAAATTTAAGATACCTTCCATAGATTGTGAAAGTGCTGGGTTCGTAGTATGCCATTGAACAGATATGTCAAAAACATAATTGGTTTTTGTGGCACCTCTTTCAAAACCTCTTTGGTTATCAGGTCAAACCCCGGTGCCTTTTATCTTTGAGGCATTTTATTAGTTTGGACAGCTCTCTAGGGGTTACGGATTTTGGAGGGACGTCAAGTTGGAGATCTTGATTCAGGATCTGATCCTCAAACTCATCGTCATTTGCTTTATTTGGAGTGAAGACTTCAGACAGGTGGTTTGCGAAGGCATTAGCCTTTTCTTGACCTGTTTTAGCCCACTGTCCTATAATAATAATAATAATAATAATATTCTACCACATACACACATCACCATCTAGTACCAAACTAAGCAGAGCTTGTACTATGGGTACTAGATAATGGATAAACATATCTACATAATATACTTTTTTTTTGTAAATACATACATATTATACATAGAAACACCCAGACCAAGAAAAACATCCATGTTCATGCACACAAATGTTTGACTTGAGCGGGAATCGAACCCGCGACCTTCGGCGTAGCAGTCGCTTACACTCCCGCTGCGCCAACCGGTCGTTGACGCCAATCCTATGTTTAACTTAAGTGGAGGTTTAGCAATATGTAGTCTATCATAGGACTTAGTGAATTTCCACAATGAGTAATTGGTTGCCCTTGTCGCTGTAAGTAAATTCAACCTTCCAGGATGGCATTATCAGCTTCCTTGGTCATTTCTTTTAGTTCCCGAGAAGCACTGTTAACAGCAGTTTTGTCTTTGGGGTGTCTACTTGTGCGCCATATACCTCCTAGTCTGCGTTTTTCCTTTATCTTATTCTTAATAGCCAGAGGTATATTGCTGTTAGTTAGTTCTTTATCAGGAAGGGAGGGTGTTTTTTTCCAGCAGGCTTCTTGAATAATATTCGTGATATATTTAGTAGCACATTCTACGTCATCAGGAGTCGTCAGAGCTACGTTCAACGAGATGTTTTCATGGATATATTCGCGAAATGACTCCCAGTCTGTGAGTTTGTTATAGAGGCTCTCGGGCTTTTCACGACTTATGATGTTAGTACTGATTGTAAAGAAAAGTATCTGTTTAGTGTTTTTTTTTAGTATTTCTACTCCTTCGTCACCATCACTGAGTAGGATTGTGCCCCCCCTCCCTCTCCAGAATACGTGGGGCAGCCTGAGATAGACTCAGGAGGGATTCTCCAGCATCGTTGGTACCCTCCTGGGGTAGTTTCTTTTTCAATACTAGGTACACTCATGATTGTTTCCTCTCTTCCTCACTCCAGACATTTAAGGGGTTTTTAGACCCCAAGGCTCGCTCTAGCCTCTTCCAGTCAGTTACCTAACTAGGTGTAGGTAGGGTTATACCGCCCATGCTCGGTCACCAGGGCCTCGTTTGTTATCTGGCAGTGGGCACCACGGAAACCAGTTGGACGCCGTCGCCTATCGGCGCGTGCAGGTGAGGTTGGCATTTAGGCTGGACTAGATGTTATTTCTATTCTCCCCTTATCCCCCTAGTAACTGACTGATAGTATCGTATTTTTACTTCATCTGATAGTAGTATCATATCGGTAGTATTATAATTATAAAACAACACATTAAAAAGGCAATACGAAAGCATTGAGTAAGACAAGTTTTCGATCTAACATAATAAAATTTAAGTCGTTTGTGCATCTGCACAGACCTGAATCAATGAAGTTACCTATTTATCACAGTAAGCAACTTGTGCTTGAGCCTATGAATAGTCTGCTTTAAACTTGTGCTTGAATCGATCAATGGAAAGAAGCTATAGTCTATTGTCGATGGTATCTGTCAAGTTCCAAACTTGGGCTATGGTTCCAAACAAGTCATTCATTCAATCATTCATTCATTTCTTCAATGAATAAATTGGTTTACAATAATTACAAATACAATTTTAGACTTCGTAATAAAGTACAAACGTAAATAATATTATTTTACTGTGTTCTTCGTATTGTGACTAGCTATATAAATGAGTATATTTACTAAAATAAAATCAATTAATAAGATCTATCTTGAATACTGTGGATAAAAATATTGGTAGTCTCCATATACAGTGCGTTTACGTTTAGTGCCAAAACAAATAAATTCCGTAAAATAAAAGATAATTCACCAAAATGGCTGATATCCTCGATATATTGGATATCGAGCAACCGACAGCTGAAATAAGCAGGGACAGTATTTTACATGGAGACAAAGTTAAGAAAAAATATGTGACTGCAAAAGCAGTGAAGCGCCCTGAGGGTATGCATAGAGAAGTCTTCGCATTGCTGTACAATGACAACAAGGATCTACCGCCTCTCTTACCTACTGATACAGGTAAGCCTTTACCTAGACGATGGCTAGTTAATAGTTTAGTTCCAGGACTTCATACAGATGCTGTAAACATAGACTAATTGCAGGTGAAGATGACTAGCAAGCTCAAATATCAAACATCATTATTTCATCAGTCATCTTTTACAAGATATTATCAAAATGTATGAGAGTAAAACAGCAGATGGTGCACCAAAAAAATCAATAGCAATATATTTTATTTGTGTATCTTTATCTACTTTTCAGGCAAAGCCTACAAACAAACTAAGGCTAAACTTGGTATGAGAAAAGTCAGAAAGTGGACATGGGCACCATTCACTAATCCCGCTCGTAAAGACAATGCTATATTTCATCACTGGAAGCGAGTCTCTGATGAAGCTAAGGAATATCCATTTGCTCAGTTTAATAAGGTAAGGGTTGATATCAAATTGGGCACATTACCTAAACCTGGATGTGTGTTGATATGTTAGGTTGTTGATCAACTGATTGTTGGAAGTGATTCCAGATAAGATAAAAAATTGGTGCAGTCATATACTTCATAAATAGGACTTTATGACCTATCCTTCTCTGTGTAGTATAATGCTAAACTATAAAAAGTAATTTCTTAGAAGACAGAATGCTGGAAAATTCTGTAGAGGTTTACACATTCACCTAGGTTATCACAACAGCCACAGATACACAGTAATCCATGGTGTATAGGAGCTTTAAGTTTTAAGGCTCTTTTGATACAAGTGACATTATTGCCTTAACTTTATACTTCATCATCATCAGTATATTGAATTACATTCTTGTATCGCCTCTTAATTTAAAAGTCACACTTTTCATCATTGAATACAGAATATTATAACATAGATTGAATTAGTCATCTATCATAATTTATTTTCTTTTTTGTTTAGCAAGTATCAATTCCTTCATACTCTGAATCAGAGTACAACCAATACTTGAAGTCAGAGGACTGGAGCCAGGCCGAGACAGATCACTTGATGGACTTGTGCCAGAGATTTGATCTGCGGTTTATTGTCATACATGACCGGTGGGACAGGGCTGCATTCAGAGACAGAAGTGTTGAAGATCTCAAGGAAAGATACTATGGCATTTGTGCTACACTTAGCAAGGTAAGTTTCTGAGAATATTTAAAGTAAAACTGATTTTACTGATTTACATTATCTTGTTCATTTAAATGTATATTTTTTGGTTGTTATGAACTTAACAAAATAATAATTTAAAATCACTCCTAAACATTAACTGGCCTAAATAAGCATCAAATGGACCTCAATCAAATTATCAAATGTTCATCAATGGACCAAATGTCAAACAACATAGTGGCAATTTTAGGTGAAAATGGAGGCACAGGCTTGACTACTTTAATAAGGACTGGTCCTAAGAGTCTAAGTCTAAATACAAGAAGTAGATGGAGATTTTTACCCTGTAGCAAGACAATTTTTTTTCAGCCTGTTTATAAACAAAGCAAATTGGTTTTATACTGTTATCAAACGATTGCTTTGTTTATTAAATACTAGCTGACCCGGCGAACTTCGTACCGCCATATGTGTTTTATACATATAAACCTTCCTCTTGAATGAATCATTTTATCTATTAAAAAAAACCGCTTTAAAATCCGTTGCGTAGTTTTAAAGATTTAATCATACATAGGGACAGACAGACAGAAGACATACTTTTTTTAAACTTTGCATTGATTACTTAATGCTTATTTTTTATTACAGGTGAAAACAAATCCATGGTCAAATACAGTCACTATGGTGAATGGCGAGAAACGCATTTATCATTATGATGCTGAACATGAAAGGAAGAGAAAGGAACAGCTTAGGCGACTATTTGACAGAACACAAGAGCAGGTATGTATTCAACAGTTACTTTCTAACATTTAGTCTCCTCACAGATGGCATGGCAAGCTGTAATATCCTGAAGAACAGAAAATAGACATAGACTGTGCTCTCTCGTCTATGTTTTATAAGCAGTAGGCTCGCTGGTTACAGCATAAATAATCCAGTTGTACAGTACCCGACCGGGTGGCACACCGGAAGACCAATCCTACTTGATACTTGATGGCACGGGCTGTTTCCGCAACTCCACGTCTTGGCGTGTATTTTGCGTGCGGGTGGGAATGGTGTCTTCATTCGAGCCACCCCAGCTCTTCGAGGAAGGCCAGCAGACTCTTGATGTGGCCCACGGCCTCCCTCAGGGTGCTGTATCTGGTCAGGTACTGCTGCCTGTACTGTGCGACCTCAGGGCAGTCGAGGAGCAGGTGGGCTGCCGTCTCGTCTGCTGCCATACAGGCCCTGCACAGCGGGCTGTCGGTGATACCTATAGTAAATAGGTGTTTATTAAAGAATCCGTGTCCTGTGTAGGCGGCCGTGACTGTCCGTAGTTGTTGTTTGGACAGCCGGAGGATTTGTTTGGCTATCTTACCGTCTACTGCGGGAAGAGCCTCCTTGGCCTGCCTACATGTTTCAATACCAATCCAGGACTGGTTGTGTTTGGTCCTGGTCCTATTTCTTACCAGGTTGCGATAAAAACCAGAAGGGAGGGGAATTATGGGCTCGGGTCCCACCACCTCTAAAGTGGCCCCTCTTCTGGCGAGTACGTCGGCTGCGTCATTCCCTCTTGAGCCACTGTGGCCCTTGATCCATTGCAGTGTTAATTTGTTTAGTTTACCTACCTCTGTTAGTTTCTGGTGGCATTCAAGCGTGAGTGCCGAGGTGATAGTATGGCTTTTGAGGGCTGAGAGGACAGCCTTACTATCTGAGAGGATCCTAATGGATCGTTCCCTTACCTCACGTGCCATGATTGCTGTGGCAGCTAGGATTATGCCAAAACATTCGGCCTGGTAGACCGTGTTGTAGGCTCCCAGCGGTGCTGCGATGTTGATGTTTAGGTCCTCGGAGAATACTCCTGAACCCGTACCTGTATCCGTTTTGGACCCATCTGTGAAGATCGTGAGCTCGTTGTGGTTAACTGCTCCTCCGTGTAGATCCTCGTACAGTTGGATTTTGTTTTTCTTGTCGAAAACAAATTGTTTCGGTATGCGGTCGCTTATTGCTTGTGTGATAGGAACTTCTTTAAAGAGTGTATTTAAGTTGTTAGTGTGCGGTATATTCGTGTCTTTCCAGAGCTTCAGGGCTCTCAGCCGGACTGCCGACATCGTTGCTTCCTGTTGTATGAACAGGTGCAATGGAGGCAGATCCAGCAACACTTCAAGTGCCGCTGTTGGCGTTGTTTTCATACAGCCCGTGGCCGCTAGGCATGCAAGTCTTTGAAGCTTCTGAAGCTTGTTGGCGGCCGTTATTAGGTTGGTCCTAGGCCACCACACTACTGCGCCGTAGCTTACCATCGGACGTATTATTGTCTTATAGAGCCATAAGACAATTTTGGGGGATAGGCCCCAGCGTTTTCCTATCATCTTCTTGCACTGCCAGAAAATGATGCTGGCTTTCTTGAGCTTATTTTCCATGTGGCTGTTTCATGTCAATTTGCTGTCGAGAGTGACACCTAGGTACTTGACCTCGGTAGACAGCTTAAGCTCTGTATCGAATAACCTGGGCAATCGGTAAGTACCCAGCGCGCGTTTGTGTGTGAACATAACTAGTTCGGTCTTGGTCGGGTTTACAGATAATTCGTACTCATTACACCACCACTCTACTATGCGTAGGGCTTGTTGGGTTAGGTCGTACACTGTACTGGTTACCTTACCTGATGTGAGTATG
Organism: Euclidia mi; assembly: GCA_944739405.2. Classification (NCBI taxonomy): domain Eukaryota; kingdom Metazoa; phylum Arthropoda; class Insecta; order Lepidoptera; family Erebidae; genus Euclidia; species Euclidia mi. Next base: position 41,591,331 of record OX123183.2, on the reverse strand, counting down.
GTTAGATCATCTGCATAACCTATTGTATAGAAGTATCTCGCGTTGAGTTTGTCTATGAGTTCATTGATGACTAAGTTCCACAATAGCGGGGAGAGTACACCTCCCTGCGGGCACCCTTTAGTTATCAAGGCTGTCTGATTGTCGCCTTGCAGGCGCACTACCCTTTTGCTGAGCATGTTTTGGATCCACTGTATGAGCATCTGATCCACACCATGCCTGGCTAGGGCGTTGCTTATGCTGGAAAAGTTTGTCTTGTCGAAGGCTCCTTCTATGTCGATGAAGGTGCCCAAGCAGATGCTTTTTTGTTGTATAGCAGCTTCTATCTGGGCCACGACCTGATGTAAGGCCGATTCCGTCGATTTCCCTGAGCTGTATGCATGTTGGTTGGCATGTAAGGGTAGGTGCTTAAGAGCCCCACTTCTTAGTTCCCTCTCGCAAAGCCTTTCCAAGGCTTTAAGCATGAAGGAGGTAAGGCTTATTGGTCTAAAGGACTTTGCATGGGTATAGTCTGTTTTGCCTGGTTTTGGTATGAAGATTAGTTTGACTTCCCTCCACCTTCGGTACATATCTGAGGGCCAGGCTAGACCTCATGATTGCCAGGAGTCTTTTAAGGACAGGTTCCCCTCCCCATTGTAATAACCCTGGGAAGATGCCATCCAGTCCGGCTGCTTTGAAGGGGTGGAAGCTATCGATGGCCCATCGGAGTTTTTCTTCTGTGACCACGTTGTTTGCGTGTCTCTATTCGTGTTCGGTCGCCACTGTTGGTGTATCGTGCCACGTTACTACCGGGGTGAGGACGCAGCCTGGGAAGTGTGTTTCGAGTAGGACGCGTCTTGTCTCCTCCTCCGATGTAGTGTATGTGTTATCCGGTTTACGGAGAGTACCTGGTGCAACCGTCGGTTGCTGGGCCAGTAGTTTCCTTACCCGGTTTGCTTGTTGGCAGGATTCAATGCTCCCACAGAATTTTCTCCATCCCATGGTGCGTCTGAATCTGAGGCATTTTCTGTAGTCTGATTTGGCCGCTTTATAAGCGTCCCAATCTGCGTCCGCGCTTGTGTTCATTGCCCTATTTAGAGACTTTCTTACCTTCTTGCGCTTACGTTCAAGTTCAGCGCCCCACCAGGGTTGTTTCCCCGGGGTTGAAGGTGGAGTGGTTTCCGGGCAAGCTGCATAATAGCTGTCTAGCATCGACTGCGTCAGTATACATACCTGATCGTCGATCTGTTCAGTGTCACCCAGTACCGGCGGCGTGGCCGTAAGGGTAAGTTTCTCATTAAGTAGTAAGACATACTTTGCTTTGTCAGTGTTGTGTGGTTTCCTGCGGGGCTGTGTGGGCTGTATATCGACTTTCATGGAGAAGCTGATCCATCTGTGGTCTGAGCATGATGCCTCTTTCGAGACGTGCCATCCCTTGATGCGTTCAGCCGCTCCTTCTGTTGCGAGAGTTAAGTCGATAATTGTCTGACTACGTTTAGTGACGAAGGTGGGCTCCGTACCTGTGTTTAATAGGGTAAGATTAGTGGTGAATAAGTATTCAACCAATGACGTACCTCTGTTATTGTTGCAGTCCATGCCCCACATTTGGTGGTGGGCATTGGAGTCCGTTCCTATTACGACCTCCGTATTGGTTCTCTCGCACTGGTTAACCAGACGCGTGAGGTCGAACGGAGGCGGGTCTTCGGCCTCGGGCATGTAGACCGATGCGAAAACGACCGCTATACTCCTTGGCTGCTGTATTATTTCAATTTGTATTGCTGTGATGTCTCTGGAACAGAACTCCGTTAAAGCTTGGGCTCTGATGTTTTTAGTTGTAAGTATGCAGGTTCTTGGATGTGTGTGGTCAGTAGAATAGTAAATCTTACCTCCCAGGCTGGAGAGGCCTCTAATGAGGCCACCCCTTATCCAAGGTTCCTGGATGAGCACGATGGCTGAATGTTGGACCTCCATCCATTTGTGCAGTTGCGCAGTGGCCGTTTGGCTATGATGGAGGTTGATTTGTAGGCAGCTGACGTCACTAGGCAGAGGGTTCATCTGTGGGTGATGTCCCCTCCTCCCCGACCTTCAGCTGCGTTAGGCCAGCCAGGATGTCGCCAGCCTCCACCCCGTCGTCCCGCCGCACCGGATTCAGGAGCAAGCTCTCATCTTCCGAGTTACCCTCGGCTGACGGGCCAGCCCCCGAGCCAGACGCGGCCGGCTCTGACAGGCCGGATTTCGCGGAGCACCCTGACTGGGTGTTTGAGGCTTGTTGTGTGGAGTTGTCACATCCCGGAGGATGGTCGACATACTTTCCTGTAGAGTCCCGGAACCGGACGTAGACTGCACCCAGCCCCAACGCGAGGCGGCGCTCGTTCTGCACCAGGACCGGGACTTGTTCCTCCGGGACGCCCACGACCAGGAACCACCCACCTGACTGTTTCTCCGAGTGCAGCAGAGACCATTTGTCGACCGCCAACCAGGGGTTCTGGAACAGTTCGAAGCCCGGTGGTGGGACCAGGAGAGAGACCGCCTCCGTCAGCCAGGTACGCGTTGCCTCGTCGGCGCACCAGAGTTTGAGGACCCCGTCCGCGTACATGGGTTTCCCGCTGAACGCAGGGGCGGGGCGTTTTGGAGTTTTAGTCGACCAGGCGTCACTCAGGATCTTCCTTTGAATCTCCGTGAGTATCCGGTCCACGAACTCCTTCGGCAAGTTCCCTGTGCGCTTGCATGTTACTGCAACGCCCAGAGATGCCTTGGAGACCTGTGCATAGGACTTACCCTGTATAGTGGAGGAGTCGAGGCGGGGCTTCTTGTGCTCCCCTCGAGGCGAGCTGGTCTCGTTGAGAGCGCGTTTGGCCTCACCTCTTTCCTTGTTTTCGGCAGTTTTACCTGCCGTGTTTCCTGGTGGTGCTGGGGCTAGATGCCGTCCAGGGTGACCAGCCCGCCGCTTGGCGGCAGGCGGCTTCCCCGTACTGCCTCCGGCCTTTGTGCACCCCCTACTGCTGAGCGCAGGCTGCGCGCTGGTCACATTACTGGGACCTGCGACAGCGACCTGCACCGCTGTTTTTGTAGAGGCAGCACCGGCTGCGGCAGCGGTTTGTGCCGCCTTCCGCCTTATTGCCAGGCGCTGTCTCTTGTTTTTGTTTGCCCTCTTCTTCTTCGCAGAGCTGGTAGCAGCGGGGCCACTCGGTTGTGTGGTGGGCGGGTGTTGGGCAGGATTGGTGGTCTTGCCCTTACCCTTGCCCTTGTGGTGACTTACCACTTGCCAGCCTGCGAAGGAGGAGTCGTCTTCCCGCTTGATTTCAAACGGGCTGACGATTGTAAGGACGGGACCAGTACTAGCGTTAGCCAGCGCTGAAGTCTCGTCCTTGGGGGATGGTTTAACACCTGCAGCCGAGGCCACGGCGTCAACCATCTGTTTAGTTGATGCGGCGGGAACAGCTTTCGCTGCCACCGTCGCAGTTGGGGTAATTAAAGGGATTTCGGTATCCATACAAGTTTACTAAGACTTCATCCCTCTGGCTTCCCACCCTCCATGGAGCCCGCAACTGGGAACGTCATCCGGACGTTAGGATTACCAGAGGGATATAGGAACGCGGGGCTGGTTTACAGCACGACTTCGGGCGCCCGCTTGGGTCAACGGCCTGAGCCGAGTTACCAACTCTAGCCGTCATCCCTCGCTTGCGCCCTCCGTATAGCCTTCACCAACCACATCAACAGCCGAAATAAATTTCAACTGCTGATGTGGACCCTACGTCCCTAGCCTGTGGCCCTCTGACGGGACACGATGGCCATTTCCCCCGCTGCGGCTCACAGCGGGGGCTACCGTTTAGCGTGAAATCAGGACCAAAGAGGGCGTGTTGCCTCACGGTCACATTACCGCCAGCGCCGCTCGGCTCAACCCCCCAGGACTCCGTCATCCCCGCGTACGGCGCTCGACTGCGCAGGTCCTAGCGCAGGTGGTCAGCTTCTCTTACCCGTGACTTTTTACTACGAGCCCACACCCACCCGACCACGAAGGGGCGTGGTGAAGAGATGTGTTCCTGTATGTGGATGTGTGCGCGCATGTGTGTACGTGTGTGTATGTGTTTGTGTAATGTGCCTGTTGTTTGTGTTTCGGCTGGAGGTTTTGGTTGCATCCATTTCTGAAGGAACTGGACCAAGAACGGGCGGCAAACTCGAGAAGGATAGTCCACCAGCCTTGCCTAAGGGATCATCGCGACCTGCGCTACCCCTGAGACCATTCGCCACTCCCTACACCGGACTCAGGTGAAGGGAGTAGAAGTCAGTGCAGATCAGTGGTGTTAAATATGAGTTGACCTGCACGGGCTTCCGCCCTTCCAAGACCAATCCTACTATACTATCGAATTGCAGCCTGCTGTGTCATTCACTCATAGACTGCTGCTTGTATTCCTTTTCTTTTATTTAAATTCTTTATTCAATTTCAGATCGACGAAGAACAAATGCTGCTCACGGAGCTGAAGAAAATTGAGGCAAGAAAACGTGAAAGGGAAAGGAAGACTCAAGACTTACAAAAGCTGATTTCCCGCGCTGACAGCGGCAATATGGCGCCTGTCAGTCAAGTGAACAACAATAACGAAGGGACCAGCACTCCGTCTAACAACGCCGCCAGTATTGCACGGCGACATGATAGGAAACTTCATAAGAAGAAAATCACGGCTCAACAACGGCCTATGCGCACTGTGGAAAGTGTTGTAAGTATGCAATGGATGTTCATGGAATATAAAGCCGGCTACCGACGGTGTGTGGTATTACGAAAGGACGCGCGCACCTTTGAAGTTACCCGACTCGTGCTGTTGTTACATCAGAGACATACATCAAAGATGACACGCGTCCGTCCGAAAATCCCCGCACCCGATTATACTTAACTAGTTTGGAAGGCGAGTTATTTAAAGTAAAAATACAAATGTGATACATAAGTATTTTTGTTTTACTGGTGTGTTTTCGTACAATCCATGCTTGATTCACTTTTTTTATAATTATGTGGATGATGGAGATGTACGCCTATGTCTGTAATTAGATTCTCAATACTTACTTTCACTTCCAGACAGTAGAATGGTCCGGTATCAAGTTCCCTGAAGCGCGGGGTACAGGTGTGTGGCTGCGCTCTCAACGTATGAAGCTGCCTCCCGGCGTTGGTCAACGGAAGACCAAGGCCATTGAGCAAGAACTCAGGCTTATGAATATTGGTTTGTATTTTTAATAAACTGTTTTACTGAGTTTTTTGTTATTTCTTTCCTTAACTATTAGGTACAAGAAGCTGAAATTTGGTATTTCTGTTCCTTGGGGTGCACTACGAAGGAATTTCTCGAAGTGCCCAAGGGATGGCAGAAATGGTTAAATTAAAAAAATATGCGGGCGAAGCTGCGGCCGTCTGGTACAGATATAAATATCAGTGTAATCTAGCGACCGGGTTAGTGGTAGTGTTGGTATTTGGAACAAACAGTGGTAGAGCCAGGATGTTGCTTTGACAGGAAAACACGAAAATTGGTTTTGACTTTGGCAGAAAACAGATGCATTTTGGGGATTGTGGTTAAATCTCCTGGTGTTCCGGTGGGTGCTGCTCTTTGTTTGATTGGTTCTGAAAATCACCATAGTTAGTAGAACATTTATTAATTTTAGTTTCTGTTCTTGTTTCGTATATCAAAAATGTCTCAGACTCATAGACCCAAACTTGAAAAAAGTTTTATTCTACAGATATCGCTCCAACACCGACCGAGGCCATATGCAAGCACTTCAATGAGTTGCGTTCCGATCTCGCGCTGGCCCTTGATCTGAAGAATGCGTTGGCATCGTGCGAGTTCGAGTTGCAAGCCCTAAGGCATCAGTATGAAGCTCTCAATCCTGGCAAGGTCAGTTTGTATATTTTATGTTAAACCCAATACTTTTTCGGATCTAAGATGAATCGTCAGATGATACCTGAGAGCTGAGATATTAAGTAGTATTAACATACAAAGATACGAGTTAGTAGCCGCAGACAGCAACAGCAGCTGACGTATCGCTGCGACACTAGGTACTACTTTCTATGTATTTTATTTATTAATTCTTTATCTACATAATATATACAGGCGGACTTAATGCCATGGTCATTATCTTTGTGTAGTGAGCGACACAACGACTACGTTGCGGCACTTCATTATTACTCGACCGCGCATTAGTATTGCCAAGGACATCTGGTTCATAGATCACTCAGAATCAATACGAATCCGGCTACCGTCTGCTGCGGGTTTGAAATCACGATCAAAGCGACATGTCGTCTTCAGCTGCCGTCTGCAGTCAGCTACAAACTCGTACCTTAATGTGAAATTTGTGAGGATGGATGGATGTTTGATACTCTTTTATGCAAAAACTTTGCGTTATCTAATATGGACTATACAACAAAATAGAAAGTGGACTTGCATTTGTCCCATAACTGCCTCCCACACGGGCAAAACCACGAAGAAATACCACTATATAAAACACTAGCACTAATAAAACATTTGTTTCAGACTCTCACCATTCCCCCATCTATATGCAACTCAGTTGGAGATAGCGAATCCAAGCCTATGGGAGAAATCATTGATGTAGTTGGATCTCCGGGTGCACATAATACAACCATCTAGTATTATGTCATATTAAGGAAATAACTGGACAAGTGCTTGAAATAAAGTGATATGTTCAGCTTGAAGTGCAAAGACATTGGAGTTATATAATGGACTACTTATGTTAGAATTTTTTGTAGTTGTTTAGCTGAATAAAATAATATAGCTTTATATTGTTATTTTTAATTTATGATTAAATGGCCATTTTGTTGTATGATACATATTCGAAATCGTCTCATTTACAAGTTTTCTTGCCACAATATGAATAACTTAGAGTTATTCTAAATCTCTTTTAAACTATGCAGGGCTGAGCCGTCCCTATGTGCAATGTGCGCGGCGCACACAGGCGCCAGGGTAATAGGGGCGCCGCGCCGCGCTGGGATACGCGTTAATTATTAAAATAATTTTCGAAAAAGGTCGACAAAAAGGCGCTTTATAGATTTCTTACGCAGGCGTTTCATAGATTTCGCACACAGGCGCTGGATTGGGTCGGCGCGGCCCTGTAACTATGTCTCCAAAGCAAAATTATGGAATGGTATTTGTATGATGATGATGATCACCCGGTCTTAGTAACCGCTGAGTCCATGATTGAAACAGAATAGTCAGATTGTAATGGAAATGAAATCATTGTTAAAGAAAGATCCTATCATCCTTTTTAATTGACAAATGTGAGATTGTGTATTGAATTTTAGTCATTTATCCAATTTATGCTTAGTTAGGGTATGGATAATGTTCAATATAAATAAGGCTTTTAGTGATATGGGAAATATTTATATTTTCATAAATAGGTAATACTAAATACATATTTATGTTATTTAAATTGTAGGCTGCCAATGCACTGATCAGTGCGAGACAGTTTTTTAACAGTACCTGAACTGTTACATTTCATTCAGTGAGTGAAGAGTGCCAGAGGCCCCATCCCCTATTCCTTCTCCCTCATCCCACTTGTCCTCCTATCCCTTTTCCCAAACACAAGGGCCGGCAATGCACTTGTGACTCCTGTGGTATTGCTTGTGCCCAAGGGTGATGGTAATTGCTCAACGTCAGGCGATCCGTCTGCTTGTTTGCCATCTAAGACACTCGATTTAGATTTTCTATTGTGTCTGGTATTGTGGCATTTTGTCAATAGTTCACACATATGGTAAATTGTTATTATGACTAAAAACATTGTATTAAACTGTCACTATTAATATGAAATATATTTAGATATTTTATTTATGTAAAAAAGAGTAAACGTCAATCAAAATGTATTAGATGATATAGATATAACATATTCTGTTGATGTATCTAAACTGAAGTAATTAAATTCTTAGTCTAATATTTGAGGTAATAAAAATAATACAACTTTCTAAATATTTATACTTATTTATTTAATTAACCTATTTCTATATAGCCCCTTTTGGAGCACCATAAGCATCAGGCATTCTCTCAATAGTGTACTTGTGTTCAGCTACATACATAATTGGCACACCTGGAATTTTCCTTATCCGTCTTTTCAAATCTTTGTCATTGGTAGCAACTATGTAACATTTGTGTTGTGTCACCCTTTGTACAATGCAGTCATCAGCATAAGTGCCTTTATGTAGACAAGTGATTCTTTCAAAACGAGGATCTTTTATTATTCTTAATGCAACACGATATTTACGGCCAAGCTTTTCCAATTCGGCCAACACACAATCTGTTATGTAGGGAATGCATTTAGCATATAAACAATCCATCATAGATTGTACTATATCCAATTTATTTTTTATTGAGAAGTTGATAAAGTTGGTATCAACTAAAATATGGTACGGCGGACCCAACTGTGTGTTGTATTGAAAAAATAATGCTGAACTGGCCTGTGGTGCTTCCCTTATTTTTAATTCGTGTGGGTCTATCTTTTTCTTCTTTGGCTCCACTCTATCGGCAGGTTTGATTCGGCTATCACTAAGACTAATGAGCTTTTTCATTTTAGCAAATTTTCTCTCAACAATTTTCCGAGTTTTACGTTGTTTCCCCTAAAATTAAACATGGTAATTATGTTAGTATTGTCCTACAGGATTAACTAATAAATAAATTTAACTGTGACGTAAAAGGAATTGCTCTTACCATTGTATATATTTAAACAACGTGTCGTGGTTTTAGTAAAAACAGTATTATTAAAATAAATGTAAACAAATCCTCACGTTGTAAAGTAAGGTTATGTAGCGTCTTGCTGTCAATGTTAATTGTCAAAACAGTCAAAACTAATCAAAGCTGTCAACGAAGTCATCGCCATGGCTGAAAACCACAGATTACACAAGGCATAGGCATACCATACCTCGGAACATAGAGATATAAAGGATAGAGTGGCAGAACAGTACCTAACTCAATACTGTATCGTATCCGTCGGTGCGAGAGAGAACGCTATATTAAAGGCATGAAGTTATAGATAAATATGGAGACCGCACTCCGAATACCTACTTGAAGCTCAAATGATGTATCGCTATCTCGCTCACTGTGGTCATACCATCTCTTTTCAACCAACCACTGCCATATTGACAAGATTTACTTGACATATGGTGGCCAATGTTGCCACATTACCAAATCCTTAGGAAATGGGATTATAATTCACTGTCTCGCCAACCATGATTATAAGCGTTCGAGACCTACAATATTGGGAGTTTTAACAAGTGATTGGATTTCAACTCTTGATTTAAATACACATTAATTGACCGTGTAAACTTCTGATTTGCTTAATATGTCGGCTCTTTTTAAGAGCTTACTCGGAGATTTTAATAAGAAGATAGCAATACTAAATCCACGCTAAAATGAGAGGTCAGACCACAGAGAGTGAGATAGAGAAATGTAGGTATTTGACTCAAGGCTTTGTTCTAGCTGTGGCCTCCATGTTTATCTATACCTTCATGATTAAAGGCCCCCTGCATCTCTCTCTAACAGTACATGCACAACATCAACATTGCGCAATGGCGTGCTACCTGTAACTATTATTTATATCAGTTTATCAGAAATCAATAGTTTAAAAATATATAAACTTTTTTGTCACGTCAAACTATCTTCGTGTATCAATAAAAACAACTTTTAAACTATTGATTACTAATAAACTGATTTAAATAATAGTTACAGGTAGCACGCCACTGCGTAATGTTGATGTTGTGCATGTATTGTTAGAGAGAGATGCAGAGGGCCTTTAATGTTGCGTTCTCTCTCCCACCGGCGGACACGAATAGGCCCCACTCTGCCACTCTATTCTAATATCTCTATGCCTCGAAAGCAAAACACGCGTGACGTGGCATCGCGGTTTAGAAGACAACTTGCTTTTACCTAGTGGCTAGTCTGCTTCCACCTTTATTGTACAGTCAGCTCCATATATTAAGTGACAGCTAACATATCCAGATATATAGGAACTCCTAAAGTGATCAATTATATTAATACAACCAAAGTCTTCTAATGTAAATCACCCATCTTGCACAAACATATCGGAACATGGACTGTCATGGACATCGTCAAATATATAAGTTCATTCAAAGTGTCTTAATCATAGTAGCAAACACAGCGCCAATGGTTTCCAAGCATCCAGATTTTCAAAAACATTGAAACAGTATATGAAAATGAACTCCATTAGCTCCTTATTTTAAAAATACCCAATTACCCAAGCCAAACTCATTTGACGCATGGTATCAAAACCTTTTTTCTTCTATCTACTTTGAGTTTGTGCCACTCTTGCATGACAGATACATATTATGTAATAGGTATATCAAATTTAACTTGTTACCATGTATGCTACATTGATCTCAGCCTCTCAGGGCATTGCATTGGCGTGTTTGCCGCTACACGTGAGGGTACCGGTTTGAAACCCGGGCTACTCCCATTAGAGTTTTTTTTGGCTTTTTTAAATTTTCTTTACAAACTATTAGCCCTAACGGCACCCCATAATTCTCTATTGGGTTTAAATCAGGACTACGGTGAGGAAAAGTTAGGCGCTCCAAATCTCTTGTCGGATTTAAGTAATTTGTCACTACCCTGGAATTATGAACAGAACTTTGTATGAAACGGATTCTTTCTTTGGGAAAAAATACTCGGGCCGTAGGCAACAACACATCATTAAGAATGTCTTTAAAACGTCAGCCGTTAAGTCTGCCGCCAACCTCGATTAATTCTCCCGGACCGCTCTGGGACATCCATCCCCAGAACCCGAGTGTAATACGTCCACTTCTGTTACCAGGTAATACGTTTCTTTCTTCGTATCTCTTTTTGGTATTATTTACCCTCCACAAAGATAGACGACCACGGGCCGTAGAAGAAAATACTTTTTCGTCTATAAAAACTACTTTTTCAAAATTATAATCTATGTAACGTCATAGTGTAACGTCGCCGTCGTACTAACCACAGAGTACCTTTGTATATAGGAGGATAGAGACGTCACTCAAGCTATTAGCGCTACCTGGCGGTCGTTTTAAGCATTTTTTAACCATCGTACTTATGGATATTATTAGATAAAGAACAATGGCCACTTCCCATACATTGAATGACCTGATAGTGAATTATTGCGTATATAGATAAAATGTACGAAAACAAGTAGCTCTATGATCAAGAAATTATACTGTAAAGAAAGTTTTTCTTATAAAGGTCTAGAAATTACTTAATACACCGTAATTAGTTCGTATTAATTTGACAGTTTCTTCCATGTCCAATGTCACCGGCGGCGTCGTTAAGTCAAAAACGTTTCGTTGCATCCTTATCCAATGTTTTCAACGGCAGAAATACATTTATATTTATCTTTTTATATCTTTTGACATAGAAAGATACATTCATTTATGATCAGCTTTTAACAACTTGATTCAATTTATATTTAAAATTAAGTTTTCTAAGGGTTTTGACAAAACCAGTCGATATAAATGTGGTATAAGTGAAATGGAACGTAGCTAAACAAGGCACTAAGGCACTATTATCGGGCACAGATAATATAACAATGCAGCGAATAAAACATTTTTTTTAACGATGCGTTCACGAGTTCTAGAACATCTTTATAACCCAAAACTTTTCGTTTTACCTAGACTTCTAAAAAATATAATTGTTAGTGAAATCATTACACTATAAAATAACTTTAATTTTAAAATAAGTTTTATCGCTATACATGTTTAGGTCAAAAATGGCCATTCTTCTTTATTTTATTATGGTTCAATAACATACCTATACATCCCTAAGTGAAAAACATGGTTTTCGCTTATGGATGTACATGCTACTGAACCATTTAATTCTCACCAGATGTGTAACTGCGTACCTACTGTACAATTAAATAAAATATAACATTGATTTAATAGCAACCTTTATTTTTCAAACGTTTTTTACAATATTCATAACATTTTTCTTGTATCTGAGATTTTTGATCATAGTCAATTCTGGACCCAGTCAAAACTTTATTGATGACTTTACACCAAGTAAAAATAAATAAGTTGATGCATATTTCTTCAAAATTTTTGAGATTTTTTGATTCAAGATGCGTGAGTTCCTAATGCAGTCCTTCCGTGTGACTCCACTCATCCAGCGCAGCATATTCATCTCATTGACACGCAGGCTGTGCGATACAATCGCTAGCAGCTATAGTTCGGCTAAAAACCTGTGTCGCACATTTTACTTTCATGTTTAATATTTTCTTTGGATTCACATGATATATTACTTTAGGCATAAGCCAAGTCCTTGATATGCAGGATTTTCACTTTACAGAAGCATAATATGTTTCCTTTTGCTAAATTTTCTTGCCCATCAAAAATTATTTGATCAAATATGTTGTCATTCAAGCTGGGTTTAAGGGAGGCTGTTCGAATAATTCGGCTAAGTGTTTTTAGTGATGGTAAAACAAAAACCTTTCTGAGCCATCAATACGCTCTTGGACCCTATTTCTAATAGGTCACAATTTTTTCGCCTTTTTTAAACTGTCTGCCCATTTTTCATTTACCAATCTTCCTGATACTGTAGCATGGTGAAAATCATTGCAGGGGATGTATACATTCAGTGTCTTTAAAAGAAATGTGTTTTCTCATAGCTTTAACCATCATCATCATCCTCCTAGTTTTCAGCCTGGGGTCCGCTTACTACTCTAACCGGATTTGGCTGAATATGAGTTTTTTCACAGAGCTACTGCCTGTCTGACCTCCGCAACCCAAAGGGATAGCACTATTCCAGGGTTTAGACTAGAGTCAGTTTATTTTGAAGGTACTGATGCCAATGACTGCCCATTACTTTGAGGAAACTTTACATACAAATCGATATCCTTAAGATCAGTTAGATGACTTATAAAAGTGGCTTTAGTTACTTACAAATTTTATTACAGTTTCAAACACAACATTTTCTTGTGGGCATTGCTGTGAATGTTGCTGAATTCCAGCGGAATGCAAAATTTCTCGAGTAAGATGGGTAGCTAGGCTGAAAGAAGCTTGATGAAAGAAGGATCGTCAGAATCACAAGCTGGGTCGTCGAAAAAAATGCACAAGAAATAAGAAACATATCCATTCACACAAAAGAAAATAACGGAGATTTTAAAGTTTTCAAAAAGCTTTTATGTAGGTAGCGCTAATAGCTTGAGTGACGTCTCTATCCTCTCCTCCTACAGTCCGTTCACAGAGTATTGTCACTGGTTCACAGTTATTTTACCTGTGACAGATGTCGGTGTTTATTTTCTTTATGTTGGAATTGTACTCTGTGATGACAGGAATGTAAAATAGGGTTACCCGTGCATAACATTTTACCCAATATTAGTGGAAATGCTTCAAAAATTCAAATGCTTGAAGCTCATGGCCGCAAAGTGGTTAGATTACCGCCATACCACTGCGAGCTAAACGCAATTGAACTTATGTGGAGTCTCTTTAAAAGGCGAGTCACAAGCAAAAATTTAGAACAAGAGGCAACCAACATTGTGAATTTAGCTGAAGAAGCTTTTCAATCTATCACTGCAGAAGACTGACAAAAACAATGCAAACATGAGCGCCACATTGAAGACAAGCTTCGTGAAACAGATGGGTCTACGGATGCTGAAATTGACAGGTTCATAATATAATTAAATTCTGAGTCTGATACAGAATATGACAGCAGTTACGAATCATCAATTCATAACATTGGCAGTCCACATGGATCATTCTTATAGACTGACGCCTGTTTCCATGCAGGGGTAGGCAGGGGTGTAGGTAATATTACACCCACATCAAAATAAATATGAAAATTAAATTTGCAGTTTTTGTATTTGATAATTAGAACCTCACGTTGGCGTAATTATGATGCGTTTACCTTTATATATTAAATAGACAACATTTTTATTATAACTACTTATCTTCATAGGAAATTAGTTATTTCGTAAAAAAAAAATGTACATGCATATTATTATAGCCATGCCAATATCAAGAGGTTTTGTTACAAACATTACTTCCAAATATTTAATTCGATCGCTTAGGCAATAAAAAAATAAGTACATTTTTAGCAAAAATGTATATTTAAAATGGGAGTATTATATACCAAATATAGCAACACAACGCCCAGGTTGGCCAATCTAACAGCTAGAGGTAAAATAACTGTGAATGGACTGTATATACAAAGGTACTCTGTGTTTGACATACATGTTTGACAATGGACAATGTAGTATTACTTTACTCTGTGGTTTGACAGCTCCTCACCGTTTGAAAATCAGGAAAATAAGAAACATTAACATTTAAATGTTGTTTTCAAAATAAAAATTGTTGTTTAAAGATATTTTATGGAGAATTTTTTTTAATTATTTTTGGAATTAGAAATAAATATAATAAGAATAATAAAACGTGAGAATAAGTGATTATGTAAAAAAGTGAGTTCTACTGTCATCTAGCGCTCATTTTATGTAAATGAATGAGGTTCTATTCAACTTTGTTCTAAGCTATAAAACCATGGTACTAACATCGATCAAGATAGGAGAATAGTGCAGAAAGCTCGGACTGATCGTTTTTTACACGCGTAATTTGGCATTTGAATTTGGAGTATCACAGGCCATAGACTAATATATATTATAACTGGAGATAGACTGGCAACTGTCAATTTGATCAGATCTTAGCGTTGAGCGCCACCTGAATGCCACTCAAGGAACTAAACGAAATATTTTTTTTAGCTATCGCTATAACATACGTAATTGTAAGTGTAAGTCAAATGTTCGTGATATTTTCCATGTAACGTTTTCCCAAAAGAAAAGCGTTATTACATGGGAAATATCACGAACATTTGACTTTCAATACAATTTCAAAGTTTACGAAATATCATTTCGAATGATTTACATTAAGAAATTAAACACTTTACTAGAGAAAATAAAGATGTTAATTCCTAATCTGAATCGGCCAAATCAGTTACAATGGGTTCGGATTAGAGGTCCTGCTGTATAGGTATATTTAGTTAGGAATAAATAATTCAAAAATATAATATCAAATGTATTTATTTAGCTATACATTAATTTTTACACCAGTTTGTGTTTCTCTTTTTCTGCTCTTTCCTTTAATATATTGATTTCGAGCCTGTTGTATAATATGATCCATTTGATCATGGTCTGCTATACCATAATTATATAAAAGCTCTTGCCAGTAAAATGAGCAGAACACTACACTGAGATATAAGGTCCAAACTCCTTTAGGAGGGCCTATCTTAAGTATGTCACAAACACTTACACAAACAACACAGGTTATGCTGAAATAGGTATTCCTGAACATTATACGTAGGAACTGAAGCTCAACTCTACTATATAAACTCTACTCTACTAAATACCAATAAAAAAATACCAAGAATCACAAGAAAAAATGTATAAACACACAGCCGGCAAATTTTCTTGTGACAATGACATTACTGACATTTAGTTTCATTTATTGTTTGTTTTTAATTTATGTAACGGTTTCCATTGTTTGCCAACAAAAAATATTTGTGGTCATGCAAAATTGTTTCAAACTAGTAAAATAATTATAATAATAATGGTAATAAAAGTAAGTTTTCTTTTATAAATAAATTCTTATTAAACTTTGGATTTATCGAAGAAAATATCAATTTTGACAATTTGTGTCGAGTACCATGGCAACACTGACAAAAAAGTTCCCTCGATTGGCAATTAGATGGCATTATTCACAAAAAAAAAAGTTGTTCGTCAGTTACCAGGGCATGTCACAGGCCACAATAAGAAGACGATTTCACGAGCAAGGTTTACATAACAGAATACCCGCCAAGAAACCTGCACTTACGCCGAGGTACAAAGCGTTTGGAGTTCGCACGACGCGGCGACGTGGACGTCCAATCGTTACATGGTGCCGGAACTGCCGGAGGATACCCTCGGTATTCCATCTCTCCGTCCATCGATATACTGTATTCCTCTATAAAAAAGAAACTGGATCATTAACATAAAACAATTTATGCAGTACAAAATAAATTTAAAGTATGTGATGCAATAAGAAGGAGAAGTCAACTTACGGATATCCCCAGCTCGTTCGCAAGGTCTGTTACAGAAACACCTTCTTGTTGCAAGTGAATAATTCTGTGTTTCATTTCATCATTAATTCGAAATGTGTCCATTTTGCGTTTTTCCAAAAATGTTTGCCAATTAATTTATAATAATTCCATAAATGACTTGTCCGTGTGGTGACGGATTAAGAATACGGAATGTCACCACCCCATATCATCCCATGGGTGTTGTAAGAGCCGACAGAGGGAGCATATTATGCAGAGAACAGCACTGTAAGAGAAGGGAACTTGATACAAACCCTATACCAACCCGTTTGGCCAGCGTGGTTTAGTAGGCCAATTCCTCCTTTCAAATACGGATATCCCCAGCTCGTTCGCAAGGTCTGTTACAGAAACACCTTCTTGTTGCAAGTGAATAATTCTGTGTTTCATTTCATCATTAATTCGAAATGTGTCCATTTTGCGTTTTTCCAAAAATGTTTGCCAATTAATTTATAATAATTCCATAAATGACTTGTCCGTGTGGTGACGGATTAAGAATACGGAATGTCACCACCCCATATCATCCCATGGGTGTTGTAAGAGCCGACAGAGGGAGCATATTATGCAGAGAACAGCACTGTAAGAGAAGGAAAACTTGATACAAACCCTATACCAACCCGTTTGGCCAGCGTGGTTTAGTAGGCCAATTCCTCCTTTCAAAGGAGAGGCCTAGTCCAGCAGTGGACTGTTAAGGGCTGATGATGATGACTTGACATTGACATATTAATATTGTAGTTGCATTATCTATGAAATAGATAATGCAACTACAATATGTAACAACAGTAACTACAGTATTTATGCAAATTAATACTACTCTTGACATCTAATTTTATTCTTGACAAACGTTGTTCACTTCGTATATTTTTAACCCCCGACGCAAAAAGAGAGGGGTGTTATAAGTTTAACGTGTCTGTCTGTGTATCTGACTGTGGTATCGTAGCTCCCAAATAAACCGATTTTCGTATAGGTTTTTTTTTGTGTCATAGATAATTTTATCCCGAGTGTTCTTAGCTATTACATCAACAGCCTTTTGCAGTCCACTGCTGGACTTAATCCTCTCCTGATGGAGGTTTTGGCCTACTATACCACGCTGGCCAGACGGGTTAGTAAGTATAGGATTTTATTTCGAGTTTTCCCTCTCTTTGCAATCATAATCTTTGCGTGGTATGTTTCCCTTAGTACCTACGACACGACATACGACACCCTTGGGATGAAATAGGGTGGTGACACTCTGCATTCTTATTCCGTCACCAAACCGATATAACTACATAGATACATAGACTCACGTCTGTTTCCCCGAAGGGGTAAGCAGAGGCATATTAAACGCCCACTTTTCGCCAGTGTTTAGTCCCATGTAATAGGTTATAGGTGGCGAGCCTATTTCCGCTAGTCGGGATGTTTTGTTTGCCAGAACTTCGTCCGTTGATCGGCAGGTGCACCACTTGCAGGTGAGGTTGGCTGGAATGAAACCAAAGTCAAGTATCAACTGTTTGTCTTCTCTACCAGTTTCCTATATAAATATTGAGCAAGCAAATGGCATACGGTTAGGCTTGCATATCTGTCATCCGCCTAGTTTATCTGATTATAAAAAAATATTCAGACAGTTTTGCATATACAGTATAGACACAAAAAAAAAATTCACGCTATTAACTACAAATTTTAGAATCCATAAGAACGTATACGCTGCAACTTTTGGTCAAAATTTCAAGTCAACAGTTATGTAAATGAACAGAGAGACTGCGTTTCTACGGACTCGTTCTTCGTTTTTAGGGTTCCGTAGTAAACTACAAGAAACCCTCATAGTTTCGCCAAGTCCGTCCGTCCGTCTGTCTGTCCGCGGTTTTATACAAAAACTATAAGCACTGGGGAGCTGAAATTTGGCATGGTAATGCATTGTAACCACCTGGAAAAAACTGTACAATAAAATTTTGAAACAGTTGTATACGGGTAGCTCCCATAGAAGGCCAGGAAAGCGATTTAGTTTTATTTTTCTACAACATTGTGTAGGGTATTGTTAATTGTTAGATTGGTATTTTTAAACACTAGGGGTTTATTTAAACCGTTTTTTTATTTAGGGATCCGTTTGCGAAAAATTTAGGAATAACCATCATTTAGCAGAGTGTCCTCCCCTCTAATTTCTAAACCGTAGTATTTAGGGATGTGTAAACTATGCCAAATACTGACATATGTAGTAAACTTTCAATGAAAATTATAACGGCTAATTAGACTTCACTAATTAACGCGTAATAGACAATTAACTTAAACTTCTTCTTACGAGCGATAAAATGAATATTGTGCTTCAATCCTTCTATTCTTAAGTCACTGGGTAAGGGGTACTACGGAACCCTTCATTGTGCGTGGCCCGACATGCACTTGACCGGTTTAATTTTTTTGTATTTTGGCTGTCATCAGTGGCAGACGAGCCAGTGGCCCACCGTGATGATACGTGACTGTGTTTTCCTATTACTACAGAAGCAATGCCAAAATAATAAACTCAAGTCGCTGCCAGGATGGAAAGGGACCACGATTAGGACTAGAGTGGGAATGCTGATTGGGCCTAAGGCTCTCATCTCTCACTCGATGAACGAATCACAATAGTACTGATACTGTTGCTTTACGTAGATCTTCTGTGAGAGGGTAGTACTTACCGGTCGAGACGGCCCATTCGTGCTGAAATCAGCATGGCCCTACTTACTACTCAGAAAAAGTTTCATCCTCAAAAAGTCTAACGATTGCAATACTTTTACGAGGTTGGGATTATTGACAATTTAAGTAGCACGCCTTTGTGGGAAGTCACATGGATCGAGCTGATAATTGGAGGTAGTACTCCACGTGCGGCCTGCCCTGCGCTTTTGAAAACAAAAGTCGCTGCCTTGGTGGGAAGAGTAGCACTTGGCCCTGTTCAAATGTTGTGTTTGAAGTTCAGGAGAGCCCTTCACTTCTAACACAAGCATATTATGCACTCCCCTGACAATAATTCTGCTCGCGCCCATGGTAGAACTAGTTAACAATAACTACACCTCACGTAACAGACATGAACACTCTTGTGAACAATAAACAAAACACATGCCAATGACGTCACGCTCAAAATGAAAAGAACAACCGATGCTTTATCTCCTTCATTTTCTTTTAGACAGATAAGAGTATTTTTACGGTCGAGATCAGTCTATGGCAAAATCAAACGGTCTCCAATAGATGTAGCGATAGAGTTCATTTTCATATACGGTTTCAATATTTTTGAATTCTTTGGATGCTTAGAAACCATTGGCGCTGTGTTTGCTACTATGATTAAGACACTTTGAATAAACTTATATATTTGACGATGTCCATGTTCCGACATGTTTGTGCAAGATGGGTGATTTACATAATTAGAAGACTTTGGTTGTATTAATATTATTGACCACTTTAGGAGTCCCTATATTATATCTGGATATGTTATCTGTCACCTTATATAAGGAGCTGACTGTATGTATCAAAGAAATATAACCTTAGTCTAAACCTAGTCCAACCTCTCTGGTATGTATAGATACCACAGATGTATACACCGCTATTTTTTCATTAGTACAAAAACTTTAAGGACAGATTAGCGAAGATATTATTATCATATATGTGACGTAAGAATTTCATAATATCAATAAAGAGCAAAGTTATTATCATTTGTTTATTGTAGAAAATGTCACTATCATAGTCATATTTTACAATCCATTCACTAATTCATTGATAATATTCCATCCTGCTCATTCGCATTCTCTCTGTCGCACTTATGATGTAGGTAGCCATAGAAAATAAAATGAAGGAAAATATTAAATGTAGGTAGTTATTTTTTAATTTTGTTAATTCTACCCTCTCCTTCATACTTCATTCGGGCTTAGGAAAGAACAATGGCAGAATTTGGTCTGGGTTTGTTGTGGCGACCTTAAACTTCATATGAACAAAACAATATGTTTTTTTTTTCTACGAATTTTAATATTTTCACTTTGTCTCGTTAAAGCTGGAGTATTTTATGATGATAAAAAGCATTGCAATTGATTACGAATACTTTATTATTTGATTGTTGCCATAGACAATGGTGTGACAGGAATAGACGTGAGTGCTATATCCGTATCGATTATTAAATAAATAATCGATTCGATCGACCTTTAAAGAGTTGGTTTGGTTTAAAATGCAGTTATTTAATATTTAATCAACATTATATCAATAAGCTAATATTTTTGAAGCAAAACAACGCTTAAATCAAATAAAAACGTCACAGTATCGTATTAATGTTGTATCGATTTCACATAAAATCGATTTAAAATGTGCAGCTCTGCTTTTGTCTTTGGCTGTGACATTTAGATGCTACAAAATACTTCCGCTTTTTGATGTCAATCTGACATATGTCAATTGATAATTCAAACGTACCTACCTACATTGTTTAACTTTCATACTATAACTTGCCTTTTACCTACATTGTTCCTTCTTAACTAAAAATCCAAACACCGATATCTTCTTTTTCCGCCTTTCTTGAGTGAAAATAGAATCATTTATAGACTCTGTTACTTACGCCAAATTTTTTGATATATTTTTTATTACTGTTCGCTTCAATTTAATTTCAGACATTTTGATGTATGGAGATCTGCCATTGTCCTTTATCGTTTAACAAGTAATTAAATACGGAGGTATGTAATGAGAAACCAAACAAATATCAAAATAAAAGTAGGTGTTCTGGACTAAAAGAAAAGTGTAAATGTGGCGTATTTATGAAGTAAGAATCATTTGCTATTTACAAATATTATTTTATCATCATCATGTCAGCCTAGAGACGTCCACTGCTGGACATAGGCCTTCCTCAAGGTGTGTGGAGAACACAGACCGATTTTGAGCCACCCGAATCAAATTATTATTTACTTAAGTACGTATTATTTACTAAACTTGCAAGTATTTCCATTGTCCTTCGAAATGTCCACCACCGTTGTCAAAAGCATTCAATATGCACTGTTTTAATTGTTTGACACTGACCGGATCACTTTTGTACACTCACAATAAGATGTCCATGGGTACACAGCTGCACTCGCGATTTTTCCACTCAAAAGGTACGCACGAAGCATAGCTACATACTCCCGTGATATGAACTGATATGATAGGCCATCGCGTGGACAGTTTTGAGACAGTTTTGGGATTTAGTGTTTTTATTTTTTATCTACATAAATATGATCAGTTAAAGATACTTAGTGCTGTGTTAAATTTTTTGTACTAATTAAAAAATAGCGGTGTATAGCTACATACTCTACGTACGAAGTTGTGTTGTGTCATTAGTTTGTGATTTAATAATATGAGATACTACAGCCTGCTGGATATAGACCTCTCTCTCCAATGGCTTTTTTACAAAATATGTATATTATCCATTAACCTAAGCCATTAACTGAATATTCTACACTCAGATGAACTAAAAACAATAGATACCTCATGCTTAACAAAAAGATGAAGCCATGTTTGTTTACGTGTGTGCGTTAACGAAGTGCTGCCCAATATACCTTTTTTTTTTATGGTGCTGCCATATCAAATTCATAAATACCTTTAAATCGTACCAAATTACCATAGACAACCCTAAAAAAAATAACAAAAGTAGATGTTATTGCAAATAATTTAAAACATTATCTTTTTGTTAAATAGGTTTTAAAGATTTTCATACATATTACAAGTTGTTACTCTAAATCATCAATCAAAGTATGAATATGGATGAAAACTTTGGCTTGTTTAAATGTGACCATTTCAAACATTCAAGCACAAGCACAATTTAAAATCTCTCTGCAGAGTTTGTGCTACATATTTATGTATGTACTATATTTTGTATCCTTAACTATGTACTAAACGGTGTACTAGTAAGGGTTTGAATTATCTGGCTCTGTGTAGCGGTTTCACATCGTCCCGCCACTTTGAACGTCAAAGAGGACATCTTGATGTGACAACGAGACATTTGTACCTCTTAAGGCGAAGGCCTTAAGAGGCACACACTGATTTCAGCGTCGTCTGCTATGCGGATGACACGTTGGTGCTGGCGCGGGGGACAACCGGCTTCCGCTGTGACGTGGCTCTCGCCAATCTTGGCATGGCACTGGTCGTCTCGGCGATCAGCCAGCTGGGCCTTCGAGTGGCGCTTCACAAATCTGAGGCGCTATGGCTCCATGGCCTTTCTTGGGGCCGGGAACCCAGCCGGGTGGGGCGTACTATAAAGTACCTTGGCCTCACTTTGGGCTCTCACTGGGCGTTCGAAGACCACTTCGAGCGTTTGGCCTGCCGGATTCGTGGTGCAGCGGACGCGCTTCAGCGCCTGCGTCGTGATGTCCATGGTTCGCTATGCGCCCGTGTGGCATAATCGTCTCTCGCGCGTCTCCCGCTGCGCTTTGCCCTGCCCATGCCATTTTTGTTGGCTTCAAACGTAATGTAGGGCGTGCTGTATCTATTGTTTTTAGTTTTCTGAGATTCTACATATCAAACAAGCATTACATAATAATCTGTGGATGGCATGTGAAGCAGAGAGGTTGGACTACGTTTAGACTAAGGTAAATTATTTCTTTGATGTGAAGCTGATGTGAAGTGACATCATAGACTAATTTATTATAACCAAATTATAACTGAGCTTTGAGTAAAGCCAATGAATACAGATTTACAATAGAAGCACATTTCTTAAGGATTTCGTGTGCCGATTGCAATTGGCGAGTTGGCGAATGTTGTCAGTGTAGTTCGTAGTTAGCAGCGCTGGCGTAGTTCTCCGTCTCTCTTGCTCTCGTAGTTAAGATACACAGGAGAAACGTTCGTCTCTCTTTCACTCGTAGAGACAGCTGTCACAGCGCGACTGCCACGCTGCCAAGCGGCAATATGGGACACAGAAAATTTGTCTACAGAGCGCCCTTAAGAACTGCGCCCCTATGTAAATTAAGGCCGCCATTTGTACATGCTGTAGTATAAGCCAATTAAAATAATGTGTACTTTTTAATATTATTTGGTGTACAATAAAGAGTATATCTATCTATCTATCTAAATATTTATGCTCTATGGTAAAGCTGAGTGACATCAGTGGACACTTGACAGTGACAGTGAATGTCATTGTCAATCACTTGTCAATTCCCATTCGGTATTTTTGTTGTGCGATTTTCGATCTCAACATTTATCCAAAATGAGTTCTCAATTATCAGCAATTGAACTCCTCAAATTAGGAGATGAAGGGAGGGAAAAGCCCCTATTGAACAAATTCTGGCCCGAACTCGTTGGAGTCTCCCTTGGAGTAAGCCTTGCAGCTTTCATTAACTTTCAAACAAGACGTCCCGCATTCAGTGGTAAGTTAAAATTACATAACAATAATAAATCTAAACAACAGCTTGCATTCCATGATATTAAAAACCTTCAACTGTAATAAATCAGCGAAATGGTTTAACGTAGCCTTGTAAATAAATGAAACACAAAATAATGTTTTAAGGTTATTTAGACACCATAAAATACGGGTTAGATATGAGATCTAAAATCTTAATAATTTTCGCGTTTTATAGGTATTCAGAAACACATTATCAGCGCTGCTGGCCTCACAGGCATTTTAAAATTGCTACAGAACCAGAGAGACGACTATTTTGCTGAGAAGGATGCTGTGTACAGACATTACGTCGAATTGCACCCTGAAGATTTTGTTGAACCTCGTAAGTTGTTTTTTTATTGATCATCTAAACATCACGCCTGTTACCCATTAGGGTTGGCAGAGACTATGGAATGCCAAATGTTCCAGTTCAAACATACCTCATTTGCTTCCACGACATTCATTCATCGGTTATGGGTACTTTTGATTTGGCCCTTTCGCAGTATGTCACCAATTTGGTTGGTGTAAGTGTTGATCATCTTTCTAGCATTATCCTAGTTTCAACGTTAACTGCTTACTAGTGTAAATGGATGATGAGCAACTCACTATCTGACCACTGCAACCCAAAGGGATAGTGATATTCCATGGTGAAGACTAGTGTTTGCTTATTCAGAAGCACTGAGTTCCTATAACAAACTGTCAAAGATTGTTATGACAGCTGGGACCTATGGCTTAACATGCTGTCTGAGGCATGGTGCTAGCAGAAAATTGTTATAATGTGAATACAGAGGGTGCATGGCAGTCTGTTGGTATTTTCAAGACTGTTACTGCCACAGACATAGATCTACATAGATAACGCAAATGCATGCACTTCGCGTGTCTGAACTCCGACCAAGCGTCGAGCTTGGTCGCCACTAACTTCAGTCCCCGCGCGTCCGTTTTACCGTTAAGTAAACTTTATTCACATTACGTTGCCGCGTTTGCTTCGGACGTTTGATCTGACGTTGTGTATTAGGAGACGATGAATATCGCACAAGCGATACTGTCGCGCATCGCTTCGACTTCGTGATACAGGCAACGTCAAAGTAGGTATTAAAAAGTCGGCACGCTTGGTTTCAATACTAATCGTGATAATTGCGTCATCTATGTAGATCTATATCTGTGGTTACTGCATTTGTTTTTAAAGAATATCAAGAAAAAATAGTATAAAGATTTTCTTAGATATTATTTCTTAAATTGTTTTACAATGATGCTTTGTTTGTTGGTTCTTATGGATTTTAGCAATTCTAAGATATTGTATCTGTAAAAAATATTTATTTCTTTAGTTTCAATATTACATTGCGACTAAAAGCTTATCTTTACCTCAAGTTTTATTCAACTTGTACTTATTTAAATAGAAAAAGTGACAAACATGATTATTGACCAAGTGTCCCAAGATAGATTCCTTTAAGACTAATACAAGAACTGAATAGAGTTGTTGTTTGAGGCAGAGTTCTGCAAATATTTGGAACTAAAAAAGCCCGATAAACCCGAAAAAGATCACATTTTAACGATGTGCCTTGTATTTTTCAGAACCCAAGAAGATTGCCGACATCCTGGAACCATGGATCCCTATCCGTTAATTGAGTAACCATTATTATTTAGTTCTGTAACTAGGAAATGTAAAATACAAAACATTGTTTTAAATAAATAATTTATTTCAGACATGTTATTTACTGTCTATATAAAGAACAAATCATGTTTTGATTTTCATAATTTTATGTAACATAATTAATACATGAACATTTTGTGTTAAATATAGATGGAATGGAAAAATAAGTTTTTCATTGGGCCAAACCATAGCCTTTTGATTGTACAGTTTCATGGTCTTTGTGTCTATGGAGATAATGGTGAGCTAATGCTGTGACATAATCAAATCCTTCGCCACATATAGCACAGCTATGAGCCTCAAATACTTTACTAGAATACTGATGGAACATGTCTTTGACACCTTTATTATGCTCATAAGGCAGTAATGGCTGACTCTCTGGTATAATAGGCAAGCTAGGTTGTGGTTTTTCATTAATAAGATGAGGTATGAGGTGGTTCACGTCTTTCATTGGTATAGGAGGTTCCTTTCCTACATCTATCCCAATGATGTCTATGTTGCTGCTGGTGTTGAAGCCTTCATTTGTATTCTGTATTTTAGGGTTTTGAGGAACTATTTGATGCTTTTTCAGTTTATGAAGTTTCTGGAACAAAAATAATATTTATTTGTATGCATATCTAGGGTTAGTATTATTAGGGTTTATGGGTTTAACTTGCAAAATAATGATTAGTCTCAATATCTTGACTCAGTTAATTGGTAACACTATTTCAATTATGTGCCACTAAATATACCTAATTGTTTACATCTATACTAATATTATAAAGAGGAAAACTTTGTATTTTTGTTTGTAATGGATAAACTCAAAAACTACTGGACCAATTTAAAAAATTCTTTCACCATTAGAAAGCTACATAATCTGCAAGTAACATAGGCTATATTTTAGAAAAAATTGGGGTCCGAAAGATATTTGGGGTTTTCGGGTATGCGAAGTAGTTCCCTCAGGACGCGTGTGAAACTGCTGGAAACGGCTAGTAATAAATAAATTAAACTTAATAACTAATATTTTATACTTTACTGGCATCTCTGAACTAGCATCATTGATAAACAGAGAAAATATATCTATAACCAATACTCACTAGGTCTCTAGCATGTATGTATGCCGCTCCACATAAATCACATTTGTAGTTCTTGACCCCTCTGTGTTTGCTCATATGCCGAGTCAGCTCACTTGAAGTTATAAAAGACTTGTTGCATAAGGTACACACCTATGGATATTAAATATATTTTCAGCGTAACAATGTAACATAACAAACAAATATTGACAAGTGAGCAAAATACCAACTGTGCTGTGAAGATGTGCACTGTAATTTCCACTGTTTTATATAAATGTCAACTACTTACATGATCCCTCTGACCAGTGTGTATTTTTAAATGCGCATGAAGATTGCCTTGAGCAGAGAATCTCTTACTGAAACAAACAAGAGGATAAATCATCAAATTTAAAACAATAAACTTTTGTTTGTTTTAATAAATGTGAATGTAAAGCAATCAATATACTTTAATCAAGCAATTAAATTTAATATTTGAAAAGGCCAGTGGTCTGGCCATTTAAGTATTATCATGTACTAAAATTATAAAGGTATTTTGTATCTACCAAGTAATATTTTTAATGCTTCTTCTCAGCTGATGACCATTCTTCCACCAGAAAATATTAAAAGACCTTTGGCGAAGAAATGCAAAGTACATACCTGCAAACTTCACATTGAAATGGTTTTTCTCCAGTGTGAACACGAACATGGATAGTGAGATTATGCTTCTGAGTAAATCGTCTTGGACAATACATGCACACATAGGGTTTGTCACCTGTATGAGTCCTGGAAAATAGACAGAAAATATTACTTTATTAAATTGCAAAAAAATGTAAACTCAATTATTTTGTAAGACTGCTGGTAGCAAATGTGACTGGTTTCAAATTAGATAATTTTCTCTAGGTTTGGTTCAAGTCCAAAGGTTGACAATCAAAGGCTGATGACAATAAAAGCATTATTGTGATTGCTAATATTTCAATATAATAATGCTTTCCAAAAGTTACTATTGTAATTGTAATAATTTTGGCACATTTACTGAGTGTGGTGATCAAAATCAGAACTCTCAGAACAGTATTATATGGACAACCACATTACCCATTGCACCATTCAACCTAATAGTTTTCATAGTCATAGATGCTTCATAACAAAATAAAAATAAAATCACCTAACATGCATTTCCAGTTGTGCTTGACACCTGAACTGTTTGTCACACTGGTAACATGAGTGCACTGATTTTGGCTTTGGCTTAGGTCCTCTTTTTAATTTTTCAGCCTCTGGTTTCCTTTTGTAATTTGTGTTCCTTTTCTGCTCAGTTAGTTTGCATTTACTGTGAAAAAAGTATAGTTGATTAAAACAAAATTACAATTATTTTTAAGTGACTAAAAGTCTTACTAACTTTTTATTAGTTTTATTTAATCAGGGACTGAAATTACTTGAAGTGTGATACTCTGAGGATCAATAATACAACCTGCATACCAAGATACATAATTAAATATGATTGATCAAGGTGATTACTAGCAGTATTGCAATATGACCAGTGTACTCACCACTTCTTTATTATTGTAGCATGTGTAGGCACCTATAAAAAAAACAATTTAGTTAATTTATATAAGGTGTGAATAAAAATAGAGATTTTTTAGTAGTGGTCTTATAGTGGTTGAAATATTATGTCCACAATATTTTCTCTGTTCACTCCTCCATATCTATAAAAACTTTACCAACACCAAATCTAATAACGTCTCTGTGCACAGGAAAACATGTTCAAAATATTTTTTATTATTATCAAGAAATTAAAAATATTTAGGTACATTTATTTTACTAGATAGACAAAAAACACTTACTATTGGATCTGTTGCAACACTAGCATCATTGTATCTGAAAGAACAAGCGTAAGTATAAACAACTAATAGTGTTATTGAAAAACTGTATCATTTGTGATGGTTAGAGAGCATTTCCTTCAGGTATTGAACTTATACAAGTCAATAGAGTACATAGGTATCATTACTACTTACTTGCTAGGTATACGTAAACCCAAATATTGTCTCAGTCTTATATCGGCGCTTTCACACGTCTGTTTGAAATGATAGGCTATTCCTAGTTTATAAATGCAATTACTGCACATTTGTTCAGGTAATCCGTCATCTTTACTTATCTGGAATATAATTTCATTTTTGAATTATTTAGAAAGCTCTTTGTTTGATAGAAATAAAAGCCGACAAATAGTAAATAAACAGAATTTATAAGTACCTTTATGTTACAACAATATTCTATCATGTCACATAGTGATATATTATAGTTTTTAGTAAATACTGACGACAGAACACCTTCTTCTAAACATATTCTACAAATTTTGTTCATGTTTTATTGAGTTTTCTTTTCATTTATGCATAAGTTTTCCAAACTTCACGATCGTTACACCCAAAATCCAAATTCACCTAATTCGCTTGTTCGCACTATTCGCAGGCATGTCATTGTGACAGTAATGCCAGTTTGTCAGTAATGTCAGTGTCAGTTTCAACCATAGAGGTATTGGCTCTATATACCAATGTACTCTGTGCTCTATGTCTATCATAGGCTCAAAGAAATATAACCTTAGTCCAACCTCTCTGCATAGGCTCAATACCACTTATACCTATGTGTTCAATTGTTCAATAAGTACTCAAGTATTTCAACGAGGGTTGAAATTTTTCTGCCACCAGATGGCGTTTCATATGCGTCAGGTCCAAACGCTGTCTAGACCTTAGGTCTCGACATAAAGGTCCAGACGCGTACACACACATGCAACAAACAAACACAACACAGATGTACCAAAGTATAGGCGCTCTGACACTTTTGACAGGATTTTGGACAAGGAGCAACTGGACCTGTCGCCTTAGTGCTGCCGCCTAGTGTGCGTCATTTCAGAAAACCCTCATTTGATTAGATAGGTACGAATGCAAGTGACTAGCGACTAGTGAATATTATGAGTGTTTAGGTCAAATGTATGCCGCACTAATCAGTTGCTGTCCACACAATATTTACTGTGGTAATCACTACGCACCTGCATTGATCACCTGCACTCGCATTAATCAAACTTGAAATAATAATAATATAATAATAAGATTTATTTTGGCACAATTTAGATTTTATATATTGTTACATGAGAAAACGTTGATAGCTACAAAAGTTATATTACTGTAGCGCAGCTACCAGCGCCCAAATTTATAAACAATTGTACATGTTATGTTCCAGATATATTAAAGTAAAGTTCAAACAAAAATAACAATAAATAAACCTAGTACACTTACATAGACTTTGAATGTGAGTATGTGTTTGTGTGTGTGTGTATGATTGTGTGTGTGTGTGTGTGTGTGTGTGTGTGTGTGTGTGTGTGTGTGTGTGTGTGTGTGTGTGTGTGTGTGTACGTGTGTGTGTGTACGTGTGTGTGTTTTTGTGTTTGTGCGGGTGTGTGTGGTAGTGCTATGTTACCATAAGTCGTTCAATATCGTCGTAACTCCTAGTCTGTAGGCATTCTGTCAATTTTTTACGCAGTAAGCTTTTGACGTGACAACGTCTTATAAATTGGTTTGCCGGGTGACACTTCAAGAAACTGCGTTACGCTCCGCTCACGTTATGCGCTCACAATGAGAGCGAGTGAGAGGCACGCGTCCCGCCTAAGAGCGAGAGAGACAGACATAAAAAGTGAAAGGCACGCGTCTTTCATCCTTCTTCCTACTATACGAATGAATATTCACATTAAAATTATTTTACCACTCAAAGTCGTTGTCACGTAAAACTTTCGCCCGTATACCGACTTTACAGGCAACCAATTTTTTTTTTTGTTAAGGGGTAGATGTTGAGCTTTCTAGTGATTAAATTGTAGAGTTTAGAACTAATGTGTTTGTAATGCCTACTTGCCACTGCTGTCTTACAAAGTTCAATTTTGCACACTATCGAAACGACGCTTTTTCGCTGACTACTGTGAGTCAAAATACACAGAGTTGTGTTTTTTTTTGAACCGCTTGTAGTATAAATAACTGTCTGACTGTCAGGACCTTACAAAGTGAAAAAAGATCAGTTGTTGGATACCTAATTGGTTTATTTGCTAAGACTTTTAATACCGCTCTTCGAGCTCTCTCGACACGTAATAAAGTGGTTTTATGAGTACTGCCCCACAATGTAATACAGTAGCTGAGGACCGACTGTGCAAGTGCCAGATAAACCATTTTTAAGCACTGGAAGTCAGCGGATGTTCTGAGCTTTTTGAAAACGTATATAAGACGTCTAACACGGGTTACGTTAGAATCAATCTGCTTCTTCCACGTAAGAAAGTTATCCACTATTATTTCCAAATATTTTATACTCTCAGTTCGCTCTATTTCTACGGAATTATAAGGAGAGAAGGTTGGCTTATTAGAGTTGCAAACATGTGCTCTAATCTTAAATGTTGCCGGAGGTTGGCTAAGAATACCAGGGGTGAATGTAATGAATTTGGTTTTGCTGTGTCATCCGCATATGTTATGATTCTAGTGTAAGGTAGGTGTAACTGACACAACTCGTTAACATATATGAGGAAGAGCGTAGGGCCAAGAACGCTACCCTGTGGGACACCAAAATTCATATTTTCTTCTGTACTGGTGTAATCCCCTAATTTAACAATCTGTTTTCTACCTGAGAGGTAGCTCCGGACCATTTTTAGACTAATAGCACGGATACCAATTGCTTCCAACTTTTTTAATAACAGAGGAACCGATACTGTATCGAACGCCTTCGATAAATCCAAAAAAGTACCGATAGTCTTCTGTTTGGTATTAAAATTATCAATTATTGTAGTTGTGAGGTCTAGATCAGTAGCGTCCTCAGTAGATTTTCCGCGCCTAAAACCGAATTGGTTGTCAGATAAAATACTAAATTTGTTGAGATATTTTAGTAATCTAATATTGATGATTGAAATTAGCAGCTCAGCTAAGAAGCTTATTCTATAAGCTTCTTACTCTCAAATAGGAGCTTTAATTCTAGCTCCTTGCTCTCACATTGTGTTTTCAACTTTAACCCCTTACCGCATGTATTTTTATTTTTTTGCAACAAAAATATATGTGATAGTCTGTTATACATAGTATTAAGTTAGTTCAGACAAATTTCTAAATTCCTATTACTTTCTGAAATATTTAAAAAAACGTATAACTCCCATATATGGCATAATATGCATTATAGGCGACTAAAGCCAATTTGGCATAAATGGCATAATATGCAATGAAGACAAGGCTTCTACATGAAATTGCCATATTTGGCATTATATGCTCTAAGAGCAATTTTAAACAAATCGACCAAAAGTGACACAACGTTTAATTTAGAAAATGAAACACGAAATTAATCAGTACTTTAGTAGATTTATTAATTATTGAGATCAGTTATCATTCAGGCACATTTCCAATTAATAATAACTATGAAAATTCTCTAATCATGTGACATACTCGTACATCATTCATCATTTTCCGTCACAGAAGATGAAACAATTTCTGTCTTTGTTGAGACAAAGTTTATGTTACATTTCTCACATTTGATGTAAGATTTCCCTGATATGAGCAACCATACATCTTACAAAGTTAGCAGTCCTGTGTATATTCAGGAAAATGATTACTATGTTCATTGAATTATATATTTAATTACTATTCGACGCTTTCTGGTTATTTTTGGTTCCACACAGCAGGCCTCCCGCGATTACGTGTCGGTGTATAAAACTTCATCTAACGAAGATTACTCTTCAGAGTCGGAAGAATAAATAACGACATATGATCATCCGAATCATCGCCCACTAGTTCATCATGGTCTTCCCTATCATTTGGTATATATCAAGCCCGTAAAATCGAATTGGATCTAATTCTCTGGAAAAAAAAAAAATGCTACACTGCATATACTGCCACATCTGGCGAAAATACAAAAGCACGACGACTGCATATAATGCCAGATATGGAAAACTGATTTACTTGTTAATGCATATTATTCCATATCTGTCATGTTAAAGTTCGGCATGATTATTGATAAACTATTACTTTAGACTTACATATTAAAATTGTTTTGAGATATTAGTCTTCTTCGCGATACAAAATAATAATCTGTAGTAAAGTCGTCACAAGAACATACAAACAATTTTCAAAACTACGCGCGACGTTTGACTTATTTAAATGGCTGACGGCTGCTTTTGACAGGTTTTAGTTTGATTTCCCAGAATAATAGATGGCAGCAGTTGTATTTAATTTGAAGTTTATACGTTGCCTGATATGTCCGATTATGCAGTGAGGAGATAATCATAGACTAATATATTATACCTGGAAAGAGATAATTATCATTGTACGGGCAAACCCGTACAATACAATAGTTTTACTTTTATGCTGACATCGATGCGCCGCGAAACACACATTTTATTATAATAAATACTTTTAGTCTATATCAGCAAATTATATCTCGTATAGTTCAGTAGTCGTTACAACACCGTACACCGCGCTACCTATCGCACATATGGCACCTTTCGCCGCGTATCGATCAATCAATCAATATCTGTAAATCTGTTAATTTTAGTGTTTTATCAATATACTTTATTTTACCTATCAATCCATCTTTGATTTGCGCATACCGCGTACAATCATATTTTTTTTCTTCTGAACGATTTAAATTAAGTACCCATATCTGGGTATCAATGCGGTAAGGGGTTAATCATCGGATACATGTAAAACTTTTAAACAATGAAGCAACTATCAAAACTATCCTTGCTTTCCTCTTCCAAAACTCCTTTCTTTCCTCCTTTTTCACACTAGAAGGGAAGAAAGTACAGGCAGCGACAGCCTAGTGGAGATACCAACAGATTGCTATGCAGTGGCTATCATGAAGGGTCATGAAGCTCGTTGAGTCGTTATGGAGAATCAGTACCTCTGAATAAACTCTACGTGTAAGGTACATAGAGATACTTATAAGAATAGAGTGGCAGAGTGTGGCCAATTCGTGTCCGCCGGTGGGAGAGAGAACGCAACAGTTAAAGCCCCCCTGCATCTCTCTCTAACAGAACATGCACAACATCAACATTACGCAATGGCGTGCTACCTGTAACTATTATTTATATCAGTTTATTAGTAATCAATAGTTTAAAAGTTGTTTTTATTGATACACGAAGATAGTTTGAAGTGACAAAAAAGTTTATATATTTTTAAACTATTGATTACTGATAAACTGATATAAATAATAGTTACAGGTGGCACGCCATTGCGCAATGTTGATGTTGTGCATGTACTGTTAGAGAGAGATGCAGGGGGCCTTTAACTGTTGCGTTCTCTCGTCCACCGGCGGACACGACACAGTATTGAGATAGGTACTATTCTGCCACTATCCTTTATATCTCCATGGTAAGGTACGAGGGGCGGCTGATAAGTTCGCGGCCTAGGGTAGTTAATGAGAGAAAATTATAGATTTTAATTTTTTATTTTTCTATATAATCCCCCTCAAGTGAAATACACTTTTCACGTCGTCTTCGTCCCCGCAACTCCTTTTTTAAATTTGAAAAAAGGAAATAGTCACTGGAAGCCAGGTCCGGACTATACGGTGGGTGGTCAACTGGTCAATTTCTGTGAATCCCGTAGCTTTCAAGGCAGCTCTCGCAACCCGAGCGGTGTGAACGGGTGCGTTGTCTTGCAAAAACAGCACTCCGTGCGCCAACTTGCCGCATCTTTTCTGTACGACTGCCTCAAGTGCCTGACCTAATAAATTAGCATAATACTGACCATTCATTGTAGTTCCCTTAGACAAGTAGGTAATCAATCAGCAAAATTCCTTCGCTATCCCAGAAAATGGTAGCTATAAGCTTCGAAGCAGACTTTTCCACTTTAAACTTCTTTGGTGGCCTTTCTCCCTTTTTTATCCACTGCATTGACTCTTGTTTGGACTCGGGATCATACTGACGGATCTATGTTTCATCAACAGTCACAATGCGGTTACAAATTTCGTCTAAATTTGCCTGACACAACTCTAAAAAGTCTTTACAACTCTCCGATCGTCAGAGCTTGTCGAGCGGTGTAAGCATTCGCGGGACCCAACGCGCACTAATTTTTTTCATATGCAAATGTTCGTATAAGATCTCTCCAATTAGTTCTTTGCTGATCTGTAGTTCTTCCGCTATCTGCCACAATTTAATTCTACGATCAGCCAGAGCTAATTTTTCAACTTTTCTCACGTTTTCTTTGGTGACGACCGTCACTTGGTCGTGTTCACAGGTCTCTCTTCCTTGTTGAAATAAACGAGCCCATTTTTTTACCATTGTATATGATGGGGCAGAATCCTGAAGAACCGATGACATCTCTTCAAAAATGTCTTTCGGCGTATTTCCTTTCTTAGCAAGGAATTTAATCACAGCGCGGTGCTCCATATTGCGAGAAGTTGCAGTTTCAGTGGACATGGTGATGTTGTTCGTTCCGGGGTTGAAATGTTAATGAGGTATTATTTCTTTTTATATTTATACTACTAATGAGTCACGCAACTTGTGGTACTTATCAGTAACGAGACGATAAGTCATTGCTAAGCACCTTAGGCCGCGAACTTATCAGCCATCACTCGTATTTCACCTTTATTTTTAAATATTTAGGTACGTGACTTGACTCGGTACGTAAATATAAGTTGGTATTCTACGTATAGAGCATGACCTAAGTAAGTAACATAGCCCAAGCATATTGCCAATAATTGATATTATTAATATGTCAAATTAAAAGATATCAAAATTTCAATCTGTTGCAACTGATGGACAGTTTAGACGATTAGGTAGGCCGTAGGTGGCACAGGCAAAGGCAAAACAAGTGTGTGTAAGTGCGGTAGATAGTTAAAATTAAAATGTAACCATCCAACTATCAATAGGGAGTAAAATAAAATCACGCAAGTCAATAATAGTAATTTTTATTCAATGATAATACAATATTGGTTTGCAACATGATTATAAACGAAATAAATATAATTTAATTGCGCAATGATAATATACCTACATTACACATTACTTGTGTAACCAGTAAATAAATGACAACAACAATCAGGCGACTTAGTACGACTGTAGCGGTTACACAACTCATCTCGATTCGGAAACCGTGCCACGCATTGGTTAATTCGTTTTGGTTTAATACTAACGTCTACTATTAGCTTCACTCGCGCATATCAGTTTCGGCATCAAGATATGACGATCAGAATAGCATGTAGGCTAACCTATATAGTCATCAAAGTCCTAACGTTATCCCGGCTGCATCCAAGAATTTCACCTTAGAGTCCGGGGTCCATAAAATAGAATCGTCGTCGAGGAAGGTCTCAGTGCGAGCCAATTAATGAGCTCAACGCCTCCCGTTCGAATCGAGGTGAGATATGCCAGGTTAGAGTCGTACTAAGCCTACCGGGTTAAACAATTTAAGTAAACTCTGAAAAGACTTCTAACAAAATAGTAAATAACAAGTTAAAAAATAATTATAACGATGTTACAATATAAAATGAAAACGTACATAACATCTTACGTAAACTTTTATGAAGTCAATACAATTATTGCCAGTTACGACGAATATGGTTACCTATATGTAATTGAAATATCTACACGGTTAATTGTTTATTCGATATGTATTGGTTATCGTTCCTTATTCGATACGTCTAAATAAATGGAATAACTATTTTCATACAACTATGATTTGCGTACATATAGTAGAAGAGGAATCTAATATTTTTCGAGTTAACATTTTACGTACTTACTTACAATTAAAAAAATACTTCAAAATAAATGCAAGACATTTTTGTTCGAAAAGGCACAGACGGTAGACTGCTAATTATATAATAAAATTCAGTCATCTATACTCTTAGAGTCAGCATGCAAGGAAGATTGTTTAATGAGTACTTGTATCTCTTAACTATTTATTGGTAAACAAAATATTGCATTTATATTATTATTATATACAACCGTTTTAAACGTTAGCAATAGACGTAAGAAGATTAACGTAAATGTCAATGCCTTTTAAGAATATATCGGCTTGAAGAAATTCATCGTGGTCATGCAAAAGAACAGGGGTGTTGTTCATCGGTGAGAAACCTATTACTGGGATCCCTACTTTACGTACGTATCTGCCGTCAGTTCCTCCAGGGAAAATTCTACAAGATAGTTTCAATTTCCTGAAATAAAAAATATTAATAAACAGCTTTTGACCGCGATGTATATGTTGGTAGTAAACTATTTGTAAAAAAAAAACAAAAAAGGCTTTGATGGTATGTATTATTGCTTATTTTATTTTAGAGAAAATAAAATACTCTTATAAAATCGTTTTGGCGGTATAGCCGTAAAAGACAGACAAAATAAACAATCTTTCGCATTGTATGTATTAAAAAAATAACAGGAAACGGATTTTATTCCCTTCCTCTTTTTTATGTTCAAATCTTTGAAATTTATTTGTTATGTTGGTATACTTACATTTCGTCGGCAGCTGCTTTGAAAGCGAGCCAATAAGGGTTTGTTTGATCGAGTTTGGTACATTCCACATAAGGATTTCTTTGTTCAAACTCTATGGAAACACCATCGCCGGCCTCTTTGCACCATTTATTTATCTGTACAACAAATATTTTTATTTGTGAGACATTGAGATAATATTAAAAAATACAAGAATTAAAGATGAAGATACTCTACAGTTTTCTCAAATTCTTCGTGTTTTACAGACACCGCCAATCTTATGTCAAAAACAACTGTCAGCTTTTCCGGGACCACATTTGATTGAACACCACCCTGAAAGCATAATAAAAGTAAATTTATAATTCATTTTGTTTAACGTAGGTATATGTGAAAATATATTAGGTATAAAAATGAAAATAGCACTATAATACACTAATAATTTTGTTAGACTCCCATGAATAACTAATATAAGAGCCCACTTACCAAATATCATATTTAGTGGACAGCTTGAAAATAAAGTAAGGCTAAATAAATAATAATTAAAATATACATAATTGAATCTCATTAAAATATATAAAATTAAGATTGCTATTTAGGTAGTAGGGCAAAGGACTTACTCAAACAGCCAACACTTACGTATATTTGAGTCATGTTAACCGTAGTGACGTCACCAATAGTAAGTTTCGGGTTACCCTCCAATATATTTTTTTGTTCAGTCCTCAAATCCATGAACTTATCAATAATGTATCTAAGCTGAAATATAAAAAAGATGATAAGATTACATTAAAAACTGCTCTGTCAAATGAACAGTGCTTAGTGTGTTTATTCAGAGATCTATAGCAGCGACAATGTGTACCGTGTATGATAAGTACATGTGTATGCTGATGTTAGGTAGCTGAGTTGTACCAATAGACACAGATAACACAGATATATAGACAGTGCGATACCAGCTAGAAATTATAGACAATTTGTTCAATAATTTTCAGAATTCTGTATGGCGGTGTACATATGATCATTTTTAACCGTCTAACTATTGTCGACATTATCCTAACTATGAATTATGGCAAAAATCAATTAATACAACAATAGTCGTAGGTATGTAAGTATGTGTGTTGCATACATTTTTCTAGTAACTTTTGAACCAGGAAGGTGATGACGACTTGTGTCGTTTACTGTATACAGACAATGTATTTATTTGTTCGTAAAATAATAATTTACCTTTTCTCCAGCATTGTTTGGGAGCAGCAGCGAGCCATGGCCTGGTTGACCCGTACAGTGCA
This sequence comes from Euclidia mi, assembly GCA_944739405.2. Classification (NCBI taxonomy): domain Eukaryota; kingdom Metazoa; phylum Arthropoda; class Insecta; order Lepidoptera; family Erebidae; genus Euclidia; species Euclidia mi. Next base: position 41,553,567 of record OX123183.2, on the reverse strand, counting down.
CGTGAATTTCTGGAGTGTAACCAAAATCAAAAGTTGAGAATAATATTTGATTAAAGACCAAAATAAGGTTAAGAAGCTTCTTTTAAGTCTTTAGATATCATCTTCGCTTCCGCCTAAAGCCGTCCACTAATGGAAATAGGCCTACTCAATGGCTCCCAATGCAGCCCGAACTTGAGCCGCCCACAACCTGCCGCTTCCCACCATCTTAAACAGATCGTCGGTCCACTTAGCGTAAGGAATCATCAGAAAAAATCTTGAGCGTATGCTTGTACACAAGATCTAAAAAGATGAGAAGATCTCTATGTGATGAGTGTAAACAAGATGTCTAAAGCAGCATGGGCGTCGCCAAGGGGGCCAGAGGGGGCAGCTACTCCCTCTAGAGATGCAAAAAGCCCTAGAATTTATAGTTTTCTCAATACTTTTCTCATTTTCCATATCATCTTGCCTGCTCCTAGAACATTGGCTGGCGTCCTTGCACAGAGTCGTACCTAATTCGCGCGCTTTTTTTTCTGGTAGTTTTTTTTTGTTAGTGCGGGTCACGCTCGTGCAGCCAACACGTACCAGCCAGTTACTCATATAATTTGCGTTCGATTTCTAATGCCCCTGCTACACCTGCGTCTTAACGCGTTAATTAGCGCGTTAATTTAGGCGCCACGTAGATGTGGCCAACGTTTTAACGCGTTAAAGTACTAACGGCATTACTAATGGCGTTAAACGTTAAGCGATAGCTCGGGTGTCGGTTTTTTGGACACATCAAAGGGTTTTGGCGCGCAGTTTAACGCGCTAAGTGATGTTGTCTACATTAACGCCGTCTCATTCGACGGGATGCGAGCACAGAGTAAGGACTGTTTACTTTACAATTCAAAATTAGAACCTTTAAGGAGCGTGCATATTCGTTTTTTAAAGGTTCGTTTTTTGAAAAGTCCTTAACGTGTGAATTCACGAGGAATTAACGCTTAACGGCATTGTAACCTTAATGTAGCCAAGGCGCATTTTTAACGCGTTAATTAACGCGTAGTTGGCCATTGCCATCAACGTTAACGCTAACGCAGATGTAGCAGTAGCATATGAATGATACCTATACGTTCCAAATTCAAATCACTTTTCCGCCCGCTCAAAGTTCTTAACAGAATAGAGCTATTTTGCTCCCGCTAAAAGAGGGTACGAGAAAACCTGCCTTCCAATTAAAACTTCAAAGCTACGTAACTCAAAGGTATGACCGGCAACGAGCTTTTAAAATTTATAAATAAATTCGCTGGTAGTCATTAGGTATTACAAAATAGGTTGATAGATGATCTCTTACAAAGCGACCCACATGATCAAACAAAATAATTTAGCGGGTCTTAATCGCGTTAACTTAACTTATTTAAGGTATAAATACCTATTTGTTTTTAATACGCAATTGTCGGTACGAGCTAGGTGTTGTACAGTGTGACCAATTTAAAGTGCATACAGAGTGTAGTAAAGTGGTTCAAACAGTGATTTTAGCTTGTGCGACCGTATAACGTATAACCAATCGAGCCGCATTTATGATCTGCGTACAAAACGGCACAAGAAAAAGTTTGATAAATTGATAAACCATCGTGAGAGGGTAACCGGCAGAAATGGACACCCCACCCAGCAAACAGTTATCAATTTATCAGATCAGGTTCTTGATAGCGCTACACAAAGCGTGTTGGCGAAGGGATTAAATTATGCTTTGACACCTAAACGGATTCCATATGAAAACGTCATAAGTAGCATAGAAGAGGTTATAACGCGCAACAAGTTATCGTCTAACGATGCGGATACACTTAAACAGGATATTGCCGTTATTTTACGTAAGTCTAAGCCACCTAAACCCAATACTACTGCAGAAGAGCGTCAAGCACTAAAAACGCTGCGTGACAACACGAATATTTTAGTGCTAAAGGCCGACAAGGGAAACGCCACTGTGGTAATGAATACTTGTGATTATGACAGTAAGATAAGGAATCTGTTAAGTGACACATTAGTATATAGGGCTGTGTCATATAACCCGACCACCAGAGTGACAAAACGCATTCGAGCCTTAATTAGGGACCATAAAAGCTTATTTACGGAAGAGGTATTTGAACGGTTACATAAACCTCACATTGTGCAGCCGCCTAAGATGTACGGATTACCTAAAGTACATAAGACTAACGTACCTTTGCGACCGATTGTGAGTCAAATAAATTCACCTACATATGGTTTGGCGAAACACATAAGCAAGGTACTACAACCGTTAGTAGGCAAGACGCACTCTTTCGTAAAGGACTCTCGCCACTTTATTGAAATCATCAAGAGCATGAAAAGGGAACCGGACGAGGTGATGGTGAGTTTTGATGTCGAGTCACTATTCACCAATGTTCCTATTCAAGATTGCCTTGACGTCGTAGAGAGAAAATTAAGCGAATACGGTCTGTCTAACGAATACATCGTTCTACTTAGGATGTTGTGCTTGCATGGAAACTACTTCCTATATCGTGGACAGCATTACCTCCAGATCGATGGAGTGGCTATGGGTAGCCCTATAGCACCGGTAATGGTCAACATCTGGATGGAGCACTTTGAGGAATCCATAGACATGCAGGCGTCAAATCTGAAACTATGGAAAAGGTATGTCGTCGATATCTTCTGCATCATGAAGGGCAACAAGCAGGACGTAGAACAATTCGCAGACAAATTGAACTCCATACATCCGAACATCCGATTCACTTTCGAAATGGAGGTTACCCTTTCTCGACGTTAAAGTGACAGTGGGAGACCATAGATTATACAGATATACTGGTATAGATGCGCAACTCCCTCTAAGGAAAAAGTTCAATAAGCATCCTCTACACCAGATGGCGTACAAACATTTTTATTTTTATTCCGATCGTATAGATGGCGTTAGTAGTGGATTCATTTTTCAAAATAAAATAAATGTTGAATTTCGGTGTTAATAAATAAGTAAATGATAACTATTATGTAAAATATGCAATTTAAAAGTAAAAAAATATAAAAATCACAAAATGTAATTCTAGGTAAGCGTGGATTCGATCCCCGGACATCTAATTTATGAGCAAAGCACGCTACCACTGCGCCACGCAGATCTTATCAAACTTGGCGAAATGACCGTTCAGCTGTCGTTTTTTCTTTAGTTCTTGCCATCATCCGTAGATGGCGCTGATTATATGAAATTTATCCATGTATGGAACTTTCACGGCCCTGGTGAGAGACAATGGTACCCTTGGACACACTGTGTATAGGAAAGCAACACACACCGACAGGTATCTCAACGCGAACTCGCACCACCATCCGCGGCACTTGGATTCCGTTGTGTCCTCGTTAGTGAACAGAGCGTATGACCTATGTGACCCTGAACAATTAAATAGTGAGCTGTCACATGTTCGGGAGGTACTTAGGCGCAACGGATACAAGAAAAACATACTCAGTCGGAAGAGGAATGAGCGTAAACCTGAAGTAAGCAGAGTGCCCGCTTACATGCCGTATCTAAAGGGAGTGACGGACAAAGTTGGAACAGTACTCAAGAAATACTCCATCAAGACTGTATACAGTCCGCTCTCTAAGATAGCACACAATCTGCGTACCCCAAAGGATGTCATTCCTCTCCAAACACCTGGCGTCTACAAAGTCGATTGCAGCTGTGGTAGTTCATATATCGGGCAGACTAAGCGTACAATCGCTGAAAGAGTGAAAGATCATATCGCAGCTGTAAAAAACCGACATATTAATAAGTCGGCGATAGCTGAACATTTGTTGGAGTCTGGACCAAACCACTGGATAGAACTGCATCAACCACAAGTCTTATACACCGATCGTCACTATTACTCCAGGATAGTACGTGAAGCGGTAGAAATCAAGAAATATAACAATTTCAACCGGGAGGATGGATATAGATTATCGGCTACTTGGAATCCAGTCATCAGCAAATGTAAACACCGCCGCAGTGATAAATCTCAACAGTGTGTAGACGTCATTAGTGTAGTGTGTCGGAGTACCGACATGGCGAACTTAAATAAAGACCAAGCGAGGGTAGGTGCTGAAACCCGCACTTCCACAAGACGGCGCTGAGCTCTCATCAGTCTCTCCGCGACCAAGCTCGGTGCAAGACGAGCGAAACGTCGGAAACAAATAGGTATTTATACCTTAAATAAGTTAAGTTAACGCGATTAAGACCCGCTAAATTATTTTTTATGATGTATACAAATCGCGAAAGTTTAAAATCGATTATGACCCACATGATCTACAAGGGACGACAAAGTATTTAAACTATCGTATCTAGAGCGACACGGACGCTGAGAGCTATCCAATGATGCCATCCGCTTTAGGGCTAGGGGACGATCGGCGCGGCGTGGCAATTACAGATTATTATTATACTTATTCAGGGTCCTTACTAATTTCGTCATAAATGGTTATATACACAGGTTGTATACAGTTGGTTTATCTGTTAGTTGAACAGTTATGATGTCAAAGCGAACGCTTTTATATCATAACTCGTCAATTCATCATCATAAAATATTGCATGATACATTTCTTCACAGATATGTATATGAAAGGATACAGGATACTTTTCATGGTCGGAAGTAAGATTATGAACTTTTATTTGGTTAAAGTCAATTATGTCAGATAATTTGAGGTTTCTTAGTGAGAATGAACTAATAATGGCTTTGCCAAGGGCGTCGCCAGCTGATTGTCTAAGAGGCGGGGGGGAACTGCAAGTACGCCAGCCGATGGCCCCTCAAGCTGATATGGAAAACGAGAAAAGTATTGCGGAAAGTATAAATTGTAGGGATTTTTGAATCTCCAGGGGGTGCAGCTGAATCCCTTGGCGGCACCCATGGGCTCAGCAGTACGAACCTCAATAAAATAAGGCATGATTAATAAACTTACGCCAAATGCTTCTCTCGCCGTTGAAAATGATGAATTCCTCATTGGGGCTTGCAATTCCTTCGTCCAACGCGAATCCCACGTTGAGATCTTTGAAATCTTTCGTGTGTACAAATTTCTCCATGCCATCATGGCCGCCGATTTCTTCATCTAAAAATTAAAACAGTGGACATCAATTATTATTTATCAATCAACGTATAAGTGTACGTAGCTGAGTCCGCATTACTAAGGCTACAGCTCTGCACCAGTGGCTTAATTATAGCGTGATGTTATAGGCTAAATCGATAAATCAACCAACTAACTAAAAAAATACCTATTATTCAAATCGAATCAAGAGCTTTTAAGATTTAATACTTATAATGAATGACCAATTGACCATTGAATACAACGAGCTTTAATAATGGTGAGTAGTGAAGTCCTGAGGCATTTTAAACTATCTTGTAAACCGCTACTATCACCTAACATATATACCTAACTCAAAAGTCAGTAAGTGCAATAATTTTGCACTTGCATATTTACCTTTGATCCCACAAAGTATACGAAATAAATATTTAACACACAATAAGTAAAAATAAAGTATTACAATTTTGATCCAATGAACAATACAAGACGTCAAACAGTCTACAGAGAGTTAAATATTGATTAAAGATTTATCTCCATTGTTTGGAGTAGATGTACTTAAGTAAATAAGAACTGCATAATAATATATAATCTGTTAGGTAAGTTTAAGTATCTGCATCGTGAACTCGCGATTATGATATAAATATGCATTTTAATGCTGTCTAATTAAGGACGCGTTTACAAAATTAGTAGGTACAAAATCGCGTCACTACAGCGACACGGCGGCAACAGTACGTACTACGTACGGTAATTTGCGGAAATGTAGTTCAACTAAATAACTTTGAGACTTAGAATTTTTTGTGATATGTATCTATGTGTTATAGGCCTGGCTGTGCAAATTACGTACAAATAAGTTTCTTATTTTTATATACCTAAATGGACATTATTACTTTATTTTTTCCATTACGTTGATTCAGGATATATTTCGGTATTTAGATATTATTTTGTTTCTTGCGTTGAAATCTGGTAAGATTATGTGGACTGATGGTATACCATCCCATTCAAGTGTTGCGACTGGAACTCATAAAAGAGTAGACCTAGTTATGCCAGGTTGGGGCTCATTTTATTTGTTTTAGTGAGACCCTACCACTGGTACCTACTAGTGAAGTAACCTTCCAAGGTTATTCGATGAGTCTTACTGGTACTCTTATGTGAGTAGAGCTAGGCATGCCGAGTTTGGGCTCATTTTGTTTGTACATAAAAGAAAAGACCCCACCACTGGAACTTATGAAGTAACCTTCCAGGGTTATTCGATGACTCTTGCTGGTTCTTATATGTGAGTAGAGCTAGGCATGCCGAGTTTGGGCTTATTTTGTTTGTACATAAGAGACCCAACCACTGCAAATTATGAAGTAACCTTCCAGGGTTATTCAATGACTCTTGCTGGTACTCATATGTGAGTAGAGCTAGGCATGCCGAGTTTGAGCTCATTTTGTTTATACATAAGAGACCCTACCACTGAAACTTATGAAGTAAACTTCCAGGGTTATTAGATGACACTTGCTGGTACTCATATGTGAGTAGAGCTCGGCATGCCGAGTTTGGGCTCATTTGGTTTGTACATGAGAGACCCTACCACTGAAACTTATGAAGTAACCTTCCAGGGTTATTCGATGACTATTGCTGGTTCTTATATGTGAGTAGAGCTAGGCATGCCGAGTTTGGGCTCATTTTATTTGTACATAAGAGACCCAACCACTGCAACTTATGAAGTAACCTTTCAGGGTTATTCAATGACTCTTGCTGGTTCTCATATGTGAGTAGAGCTAGGCATGCCGAGTTTGGGCTCATTTTGTTTGTACATAAGTGACCCTACCACTGGAACTTATGAAATAACCTTCCAGGGTTATTCGATGACTCTTGCTGGTACTCATATGGAAGTAAAGCTAGGCATGCCGATTTTGGGCTCATTTTGTTTGTACATAAGAGACCCTACCACTGGAACTTATGAAGTAACCTTGCCTAGCTGTACTGACATATGAGTACCAGTAAGAGTCATTGAATAACCCTGGAAGGTTACTTCATAAAATGCAGTGGTAGGGTCTCTTATGTACAAACAAAATGAGCCCAAACTCGGCATGCCTAGCTCTACTCACACATGAGTACCAGCAAGTCATTGAATAGCCCTGGAAGGTTACTTCATAAGTTCCAGTGGTAGGGTCTCTTATGTACAAACAAAATAAGCCCAAACTCGGCATGCCTAGCTCTACTCACATATGAGTACCAGCACGACTCATCGAATAACCTTGGAAGGTTACTTCACTGGTACCAGTGGTAGGGTCTCACCAAAACAAATAAAATGAGCCCCAACCTGGCATAACTAGGTCTACTCTTTTATGAGTTCCAGTCGCAACACTTGAACGGGATGGTATACCATCAGTCCAGATAATCTTACCAGATTTCAACGCAAGAAACAAAATAATATCTAAATACCTACCGAAATATATCCTGACTCAACATAACGGAGAAAATAAAGTAATAATGTCCATTTATACAAAAGAAATTTACTTGTACGTAATTGGCACAGAATGCGAGAAGTATCAAATTGATTTTAGCGAATATTTTGTATTCGTATATTGCTTTTTTCGTCTTCGGGCAGCAGCGACAAGCGACATAGTGCGGTTTCAGATTAGCGTTTTATACGCGCGTATAAGCTCGTTTTTGGAAGCGCATGTAGGCGCGTACAGGAGCGCCTTTTGGCACACGCGCAACTCGTACGAGCGTTGACGCACTTCTAAGCTCGTATAACCATGAGCCGTCAAAATCCATGTTGACACTGACAAGACGTCACTACCGTTTCGAGCGAACACGCCCGTGTACGTGAGTCTGGTTTTTTGAAGCGCGTATTGTAGCGCGCGTGTAAGCGCGTATGCTAAAACGACCGTATACGCGCAGAAAAATACGCTAATCTGAAACCGCCCATAGAGTCCACTCCCGACGGCGCTCAAGCGCAGACTGAGATCTCATTGCAGAATTTGGATATATAAATCAAGAAAGTGGCTAAATAAAACGAACCTTATTGCCACATATTAAAACACACGTATGCGAGCAAAATAGAAGAAAAATGTAAGATGATTTTTTGTTTTTTTTGAGTCAATTTACAATATTTTGAAAAAAAAAATCAAATTGTTTTTGAGTTGACTATATTTACTACCCTATTCTATCTTTGAAAATCTAAATAAATGTAAAAATAGAGAGAAAATTGTACCCAAAAATAGCAGTAGGTATATGCCTATTTTTGATTTAAGAGGCCGTTTCGAATCGATGTTACATTAATATTAATTAAATATTTTTTATTTATTTTCAAATTGATTTATAGATAAAAAAGTAATCAATTTATCGTAATCATTAGTTTTATTAGTTATTATCTAAAATTGTCGTAAAATGTACCGGAAATATGTGGTTTTTTGATACAAGCGTAAACGCGTCCTTAAGCTATGGCGCAAATTGTACTTACGTCAAATGAGAGGAGAGAACGAAATGCCAGTGATTTGCACTAAATCTGGCTTCTTTCATTTTGACAGGATACCGTGCCGTGTAATATAGAAAAAAGGTAGCTAATTTTACACGTTCCGTCCGATGTACCTAAGTCCTAATCATAACATGATGCCTAAGGGCTCATTCAGACAGAGAGCGGTCACGCGGTCAAGCGTTTGAGCGGTCAGTTTTGCGTTCTTTGTGTTATATTACGTTACATAGACCGCTCTCTGTCTGATAGGACCCTATGTAACGTATATAACACAAAACAGACCGCTTGAACGCTTGACCGCGTGACCGCTCTCTGTCTGAATGAGCCCTTAGTTGTCTTGTTTCAATGTAAACCGTGTACAATGTGTCGTGCCAATCGGCTCAAAATATAATTTTGAATACCGTAAACAATGCATAGCGAATGGCTTGTCGATTTGAACTTGTCTCGTCTTCTTGAACAATTTAAGTTTCTCTCTGTAAGGGTACCTAACTGCTATAACCTATGTTTCAAATTAGTAAAAATCGATCAATCTTGCCTTGGCAGGACCTACTCTTCGGAACAAGAGCAGCGTTTCTGGTTTCTGCAGATCAAAACGACGAACTGCACCGTTCAATTATCTTTCTTCTTTCTTTTAAAAAGACAACTCCCGCATTAGGACTAAATCCTGTGTCGCGGGGGACTTTACAAACATACAACTAACGGACACAATGAACACGCAGACTCGAGACAACCATTTATAAATCACACAAAGTGTTGCCTCGTGTAGGCATCGAACCCACAACACTCGGCGCAGTGTCAAGCGGTGAGGCGGTCGCTTAAACCACTACGCCAACCGTGCAGTCAACCGTGCAGCTATTGCCATTATGCTAATGCATGAGATACAAAATAAAAGTTAAAGTGAGGTGGCAAATGAAAAACAGTTACCAACCAGGTACGAAGCTAATGTGTAAAGTTCTTTTCAGTTTTTTTCCAGCCGCTTGGATCTTCCTAATTGCCTCGAGGTACTGGATGCCGACACATTTCATGTCCTGAGAACCTCGAGCAAAGATCTTCCCATCGCCATCAATGTGACCGCTGAAAGGTGGGTGCGTCCAACTGTTCTGTAAAATTTGATAATATTTATCACGAATTCCATTTATCATTGTATAGACAGGCAATTACATGATTAAAATGATGACTCGTCATATACCACATTATCAGACCGCGGCAAAATACATCCTAAGGATCGTGAATAAATTTGGCCTTCATTGATGGATAGTCCACCAGCCACTGCGCAGTCCCCACTAGTAGGGACAAGTGACCGAGCAAACATCGCTAGATGAACGTGTAGTGTAGGGATTGATTTCAAAATTCTGTAGCTGAGTATACACTTGAATAGCGGATCGACCGGAATCCTCGACATGGGGCAGCGCAAATGAGGTTGAGGCAGATCCTTTTGAACATCCGCTCGACTCGCGGTTACCTCTAGTGGATACATGGCTTTCTTATTATTATACTACTGAAGTCGTTTTGGAGACAGCATGAGCGTCGTCGATAATTATATGATTAGATAAAATGTATGCCACTGTCGATTGTAGTTTCATTGCTGCGGGAAATGTAATTTAGTCCAAATTATACCTACCTAATGCTGAAGTAATAAACTAATCGTTTTGTTTTTATTAAAGTTCGTTTAAATTAAAATCTATAGTAAATTATATCACAATAATGAGATCTCGAAAAAAAAAAAATACGCCTGAAACAATTACTAAAAAATACGAACGGCTCATCCCGGCTTGGCATAAGCATTTTCTACAGACTCAATCGGGTATAAACTGCGTGGGTAGATATGTGTTAATCACCCGGAAGACATGTTTTAAATAATAGCGAAAACACAATTGATTAATTTAGAACCAGGAAGTTCATAGGAACTTCTATGTATTTTTCACCTCAGCAGCTCAAACATGCCTCTTTTGCCGCGACACAACAGTGAACAAAACGCGATTTTGATTCGAGCGTGGGTCAAAGTAGCTTTTTAATTTTTCAATCTTCAGTGGCACGAATTGACATTGATCAGCCATAAATTTGAAACATTCGAATTTTATTGTACTCTGTCTCTTTCATATGCATATAAAAAAGCGAGTGAAAAAACAAACACCTTCGAAATTAGATTTTGGATTTCGACCTCAAAGAAAACACGTTCGGAAACGCGTAATACCCTAAAATTTAAAGATAAGTAATAAAGAAATTACAATACTTTCAATAATTATTGCACCTTTAATAGGTAAGTAATTGTAACTTTTAAAATGTTTAGCATGATTTTGATTCATATTAAATAATAAACGTTATTTCAATCTATTCCTGTTCATTTCTATGTCTCCTAAGTAATAATATGTGTTCTCACTGCTGAGGTGAAAAGTTATGTGTGCTACACGAGAGCAAAGTTTTTTGCATCTCGTGCTGTTGAGTCCCTCACTACGCTCAGGATTCAAACTTTGAATCACTCGCTATCGCTACGCTCGTGAATCAATCATAGAATCCTTCGCTTGTTTGGTACTCAAAATCAGCACTCGAAACAAAAAACAACTTTGCTCTCTTGTTGCACAAATAACTATTGTAAAATAAATGCGCCGAGTGGATGGAATTGGAGTTCAGCGGAAATCATGCAAATGTAGTTCATTATTAAATCGGTATTGCGGAGAGTTACGCCCACAATAATTTAGTGGAGCACGGGTGCAGTGCTTAAAATAATGCCTAGAAGAAACTGCTAATAACTAAAATGATATTTACATAATATGGTACATTAGGTTTGATGCTTTACTTTACACACCTTGATCTGTGTTGTAAAACCAATATTTATCTTGACAAGATAGCGTATCTAAAGTATTTACATAGATATTAGGTAGTTACATCACTAGATCAGTAGATTGGCACTTACTTCGAAGACGGGGACCACATCCATATGAGAGTTGAGCAAGATCGATGGTAATGATGGGTCTTGGCCAGGCCAAGTTAACACCACGATAGGTTTGCGTGGTACTACTTCGAACACTTTTACACCAAGGCCGAGTCCATTAGCTTGCTTTTTTAAGAACGCTACACAGTCGTCTGGAATATGAACAAAGCTATTTTATAATAAGTTTCGCTGGAAATATTGTTTAAGTAGAACTGACGACCTTGACATATTCGTGAATAATTATTAGTATATAATAACTTAGATATTTTTTCTTATAAGCAAGCTGTTGCCCTTACTTACATGGTTCAAAATCAGTGAATTTCAAACAAGTGCTAAACCCCTACTTTACTCTCTTCATCATCTTCGGTGTGAAGAGGACCGTGCCCAGCAGTGGGACAATAAGTTATAGGCCTGATGATGATGAAGTCATAGCTTCTGTTCAAAGCTTTATTTAATTGATAACTTGACATTTTAATTATTATTATGCCTACCTACTTTTAATGTCGATATTAGTACGTGTTTGATAAAATGTCTTAGACAATAAATATTAACTACTGAACCGATTGCCAAAGTACTACAATTTTATGGGATTAATTAGAATGAAAGCATATCCCTTCAAATAAATCGAGAATGCGTCTGAGAATGTCGTAAAGCAAATGCCGCTCGATGCCACTCCATAGATGAACACGGGGCCTATGGTAACTGAAAGTGGGTCCGCCTACGGCAAAATGGTAAAATTTACTTTTAGGTGAAAACGGGTTAAGCGTTTCTACGTAGAAATTCATAGTAGGTATGTAGGTACTGCCCTACAGAGAAATTGTGTTTCGCGCTATCGTACTTTAGATGATATTATCCAATTGCGCTGAGTAGGGAGTAGCATCAAATGTGTCACTTGCGAGTATGCCAATAGTGCCAATATGCTGTATCCTGATTACAGCTGCGTTCCTACGATAGGTACTTACGGTTGACGTTGTGCCTATGTAGTCTATCTAGACTGTTGGTATTAAGGTACATATGTACCTTAGTACCAACACAGTTTGGATTTTACTACTCGATAAAATTTGAAGATAGATACTAATAAGCAGAATCCGTATATAAAACGCATTGCAGCTTAATCTCTGGGTCATCATCATCAGCCCTATATACTGTCCTACTGCTGGGCACAGGCCTCTTCTCACTACGAGAAGGGTATGGCCACCACGCTGGCCAAGTGCGGGTTGGCAAAGTGCACATGTCTTTCGAGAACATTATGGAGAACTCTCACACATGCAGGTTTCCTCACGATGTTTTTCCTTCACCACTAAGCAAGCGATAATTAACAATTTATACGCACTTAACTTCGAAAAATCATTAGTGCGTGCCGTGTATTCAAACTCGAGACCCTCTGCGTAGCAGTCTGTCGGTCTCTCCACTCGGCTATCGCTGCCTCATCTGATCCTGATCTCTAGGTAGGTACTTATACATATGTATTATTAGGCTGAAGTGTTTGTTTTGAATGCGATAATAATAGGAACTGTTTGCCAATATTTAAACAAAAATATATATGCAAACGAATTGTATAGAAAATTGGACTAGCCCCCTCGATAATTGGTGTAAATAAAAGGATGACAAATGTTCACGAATCGCCACTTCATTTAACTGGCAAATAGGTAACATAAAGAGATAAAGACCCACAGATATAGATCTACATCTATGTCTGTGTAAAGACCGCTGGCAAAATAAAATATTCTTCAAAGCTATTTCAAGTTCAACCCGATAATAAACATTTCAAGGTCACCCAAACGTTTTACGAAATACAAACAAGATTAAAAATGAGACAAAATAAAATTGCAAGCTTGAGATTGAACACTGTTTGTCACCAGATTAGAGAGAGTACCTAATTAAAAAATTGCAGATTAAATTGCTATCGTTTTCAAAATAGGTAATAAAAATACAAACTGTATAAAATTGGTACAAATTAGGTGCAAAATATTTTCGTAAAATTAATAAGCTAAAAAGTCAAAGTAATTTTTGATTTATCTAAGACTTACCATAGTTGATGTTTGGCTGGACGCTCGGTATTCTTAAATACTCGACGAAATTTGCGATAGCAGGATTGTTTTCGTATTTAGCAGCCATGGCGGGTAACGTACGTATCGCAGCAAACACTGCAGTGGTAATGATTGTTCACATCAGGCGGCGAGTAGAGCCGACCCCGCGTTATCAAACTTCAGGCAAATCCAGTACGTGTTTATCTGTTAACCGTAAACGTAACGTAAATAATAATGTAATGTGTTTGCTTTTATAATGCAGTTACTGCCACTATTATTATGACTGCACTTAGTGAATGAAGGCAATTCCAAATGATATTTACCTACGTTGTTACACTAACGTTATTAGATAAAAATTATTTATGTTAGGTACCAAGTATAAATGTGTGGGAAGAGGAGAGGGAGGCATTTGCGCTACAGACTGAAAATAAATAAATATGTAAAATTATTTTGTTAAAACACGAAAGGTTAAGAAAAATAAGAAATAATATTTCTAAATATTTATTTGCATATCTTAATTTTTATTTTATTTACAGAGTCACAGCTGTATTCCTGAAGGGGTAGGCAGAAGTGTTATATTACATCCACATTTCGCCATGTTATGAATTTGTAGATCCAACATAATAGGCAAGCAAAAATAATTACTTATAATTAACCAGTTGGAAAAAAGTATGCTTTTCATCACCAGTAGGAAATTAAATAATATTATATAAAAATGTTCTACTATATGTTGCATCTTAATGCTTCGTAATTATTGAAATTGCATCTATTAACACAATATTTACATCTAATATACTTACTTAATAAACTAGATACTTATTCATAAATGTCTTTTTAACAATGCTCACTAGGTATTCACAGATTCAATAATGTTTTAATCTGTCTGTTCACATTAATTTATTTGACTTTCCTGCCACTCATGAGTATAGTCATTCAGTCAATATAAATATTAATAGATTATTCATTTGGTTAGTCATGTCATAATTCAAAATTGTATCTATTACCGTTTTTCATCAATTGATTCAATAAAATATGGGCACATCCTTGTCAAATTATTCAGATTACAGACAAACACCACAGACACAGAGTTATTCATACCTAATTATATTGACTAACACAACTTACATAAATTGCAACCTGAACAATACTGTACCTATTAATACCTATAATATTAAGTAAATGAAATATAACTATTGACCTAGAACCGGGCAATTCTACGAAAAGTATAATTGTGCACGTAGTTTACCTTTATTACCTAATGAATATTTATAGTTTAATTGTGATCTGTATTGTAAGGGATAAGGGTGTAATCATTTACAAGATTCCTTTAGAAATAGGTATTTGGTTGGATCTTGTTGGGATCGCGGGCAGGGGATGGCTCAGGATTGGTCCATGTGAAGAGACTTGGGAGAGGTCTTTGGTCAGCAGTGGAGGTCATTCGTCTGATATGATGATGATGATGATGATTAGGTTGGAGTGTAGGTATGGATGTGCAAGAGAACCGAGACTTATAAAACATGTATAAAAAACGTTCTAATTCTTAAGAATTCAATTGTTTTTGTTTTTATTGCAAAGCGCGACCCTTGAATTACACTGCGACCAAATATTTCACGTTTAAAGTGTGGTGTTGCAGTCATATTTTGTATAATGACATATTACACTGTAAAATTGAGGAAAAAATATAGGAACCTTTTCCAGATGCTAGATTTACACGAAATTATTATTTGCACACTATTTTATCTCAAAATCATCGTAATATTTTTACATTTAGTGTTTTTGTTTTATCACTTGACAGGCACTGATAAAGCAATGACAAGATGACAAGTGACATTAGTTGACAGACTTGACCATAGAGATATTAAGAATAGAGTGGCAGAGTGGGGCCTATTCGTGTCCGCCGGTGGGAGAGAGAACGCAACAGTAAAGGCCCCCTGCATCTCTCTCTAACAACATCATCAAATACATGCACAACATCAACATTACGCAGTGGCATGCTACCTGAAACTATTATTTAAATCAGTTTATTAGTAATCAATAGTTTAAAAGTTGTTTTTATTGATACACGAAGATAGTTTGAAGTGACAAAAATGTTTATATATTTTTAAACTATTGATTACTGATAAACTGATATAAATAATAGTTACAGGTAGCACGCCACTGCGTAATGTTGATGTTGTGCATGTATTGTTAGAGAGAGATGCAGGGGGCCTCTATTGTTGTGTTCTCTCTCGCACCGACGGACACGACACAGTATTGAGTTAGGTACTGTTCTGCCACTCTATTCTAATATCTCTATGGACTTGACAGCACTAATATCTATAGACAAGGTCGTGAATAGTAGTGATCAAACCCTAATGCCTACTCTACACTACTCGCGAAGTTGAACGATGAATAATCGCGGGACACGCACACGCCGAGTACACTACTTGCACTAGACTTCACTCGGCCAACGTGATGTGCCCTTGCCGGATAAACCTAGATCGGTGGGATAAACTTGTTTCAAAGAAATATAACCATAACCTAGTCCAACCTCTCTGACTTGTTTCATAACCATAGACAGTAGATGAACTGAACTGACACCATAACAGAAAGTGACGTAAATAAAAGCTATGTTTTAGTTGCGATTGTTTGAGAAAAAGAAACGTTGAAGTTTGAAAAGGATTTGTTATTTGTTGCTTATTTTGTTACTTTAGAATGGATGTTGATTATTATGAAGTAACATCTGAGTTGGACGCTAGAGAAGTGTTAAGATATTTGAACAACCTTGGAATACATAACATTAGTGGAGAAGTTCTGAAATATTTTATCACAGGTGGGTACTTTTCTGTTGTCTATTGGTTAATTCATATCTGATAAGGTGCTTGTGTTATTCAACATATATTTTAGTCAAGAAATGAGTTTTTATTTTTGACTCTGTATGCATATTCTTAAATGAGCACCAAATATATTGGTCATAATCATGTGCTAACTGAATTCATCGTCTTACTATAGACTGCATAGCGTCTGTAATAAAAAACAACACTCAAAAGCAATATATATTTTGAAATTTCCAGATTTAAAGAAGTTGATAAAGTATGATCTACAACAGAAGAGCTCAAGTGATAATGAAAAGTATGAAGTGCGGGGTCCTGAAAGATTACACAGTGCAAGTACATTCTCATCACGGACAAGATCAAAAGCCCAAGATGGCGCACCACTTATGTGTACAAGGGAATGTCAGAAAACCCGAAAAGGGCTTCCAGGAAGACACATACAGTCTGCACCAAACTTGGGGCAACCAAAAACGGATGATAAACCACTTAGAAGAGCGTGTTCTTGTGTGCGAGTAGAAAAAAAGCCAGAGTTAGTCAAAGAGAAAAGTACAGGGAGTACTAGTAATAATTGTAAGTATATTTGATTGATAGATTCTAAAGAATATGAAGTTGAGTTTGGTTGGTTAATAGTATCCTGGGCTAGTAACACACAACCATCCGATCCTGAGCTTGTACTATGGGAACTATATAACTGTTACCAGACTAAGTACAAATAATTTATGCCCATCACACAAAAGGTTTTTCCTGGTTGGGTATTAATCCTACAACCTCCACCTTAGCAGTCAGAGTGACAAAAAATTTGACTAACGGCCAGTCACGATACACAATGTAGCCATGGATTTGGAGATAAGAGATATACCTATATTTAAAATATTTTGACATGGAGCTTATGTCAAACTAGAGGATGCCAGCAGCTACGCCTGCATTTTTTTTTAAATTTACCCGTTTTGGTTGATCCCGTGGGAATTTTGGGAAATCCCTTCTTAGTGCACCCCTACGGTCCCCAAGGAACATACGTGCCAAATTTCAGCTTCCTGCGCCCAATAGT
This sequence comes from Euclidia mi, assembly GCA_944739405.2. Taxonomy (NCBI): domain Eukaryota; kingdom Metazoa; phylum Arthropoda; class Insecta; order Lepidoptera; family Erebidae; genus Euclidia; species Euclidia mi. The sequence goes on along the minus strand of OX123183.2, from coordinate 41,536,262 downwards.
TTCGGCTGTAGCGTGTCTGTCAGTCAGTCAGTAATGCAAGGATTTTATATATTAAGATAGGCATCTCTAAACTCCATATCCAGGGATAGATTGGAATTCAACAGTAATAGGCCATTAATAAAAGTTGCAGCATCTGAAAATTGACAATAAGTATTAAAATGTAATAACTAAGTAACTATTTCTCAGCTTACCAACTTTGATAAATTAGTTTGAGTGTATTAATTTTAGTATCAAATTTGTATAGTACATTTTTAGATGTAGTAATAAATGCTTTTATATTTATTTTCCTCAGTAATAAAAGTTGTGAAGCCACCAGCTCAGAAGAAATGTGATCCAGTAACATTGTATCACTACTACACATCACTGTGGAGTAAATACAAGTCCAATGTTCCTGGGGAGAATGATTGGGCAGACCTCAGATGGAATATCAGACAGAAAATGGCAGGAAATGTACCTAAACAGCACAGCAGTAAGGTATGTTAGCAAGTGTTGTTAATAGTATATTAATGTTATAACTTATATTCTACTACTAATACGAAATTTGCATGTATTTTTGCAAAATAGAATGCATGATTCTGATTAATTTGCCAGTTAAATAGCTAATACATCAGAATAGTATTAAAGGTACTTTTTGTGATAACTGAAATCTGTGAGGGGCATTGCAGGCAAAGCTAGTATTTTCGTCCATATACTAGTTTCAGCCTGGTTCCATTCAAAGCACTTGCAAATAAATGCTAGCTTCTGCATGCGAAGGGGTAGGCAGAGACTATGGAATGCCATTTGCAACAATTCTGACAAATCTCTCTTGCTTTATTCCCATCAAGTTTCTCATGCATGCTCTTCTGTTTAGGGTATGTCTGACCTGCCCTTTTTTTAGGATGTCTCCAATCTGTTCAGAAAATGTTTAACATAAAAGAGATTAATAGATAAAACAATACCAATCATATACCCATGTAAAGTATTAAATAGCGGTCGCTACAGTAATATTAACAGATTATTTTTTTATTTTCAGGCCCCTGAATCTCAAAGAGACAAGGAGCAAGCTGATAAATCCTGACATTTATTTTTATGTTCCTTATCAATCAATTTGTGACAAATACTTTAGTATTCTGAATGTGATGGTTATGAATAAAATAGCATTTAATTTTTTAATTTCTGTATTCTAATTTCTTATTCTTCTACATATTTTATAGTAGGCCCTAAAGGCATAACAAATTAATTTACAGCAGTAACACTGGGGAGGCAAGTAAAGTGCAATGTTACCAACATGGAGATAAAATAAGCAGATAGAAAGAAGGCCAAGTAATAAAACAGTTTGATTGAGTCATGTTTTGATTAGTTAATATAGTAGTAACAAATAAAATCATTATAGCTGTATTAGTAACATTTACAGATGCAATATAAATGCAATTCTCTCTATCAGCTTGTTACAATTTCAGAACCTAATTGATTTTAGAAATTACCATATGGTATCTGACCACATAATATACTACTTTACAAAATCTAACAGACCAAAAAATTGATAAATTCTGATGTTGAAGATGCACTTCTTGCATTTCCTAAATTACACTTGATCTATTTTGAAAGCCCTTTCTTGTTCCCGAGTGTCCGCATGGAGGAGGCGTAATAACCGCTCTTCTATTCTCTCTGCCGCTGCCAGCGTCAGGACAAGGGTTTCATGTTTCAACATGGAGTACACATTAAGACCATAGACAGGCATTATGTTGACATGACCAAGAGCATCTGATGCTGCTATTATGTTCCTTGGTGCATAGTCAGTGCTGAAAGTAAATAAACAATTTGATTAGACAATTTTGTACATACTAAGTTTTTCAGAAAACTTTCCAGTCATTACTCAACACAATGATATAAAATAATATCAATTATATGTAACTAAATGCTTTTGTTATTTTGGGTATGAACTAGGTGAAGCATGGTTAATGGCTATACAATATATAGATGAGTGGGCAATAAAAATATCAAAAAGTATGGCTCAGGTTCACACTTTTGACATGTTCTTTATACACAAAAAGAATGTTGTACCCACTCAACAATTTAAGCACACTTAAACAAGTCATACAAAAAAATAAAACTGGAGTATGATGGGGTTATCAGACAGATTAAGAACTTTAGGAACAATCGGAGAAAATAGAAGAAATGTAGACATTCAGAGACAGGTTCATAAAATCAAAATACAGGCAGTAAGTAAGATGATATACATCAATAGTTACAAAATTTCAAATTTGAGACAGCTGGAGGAGGCCTTTGCCAACAGAAGTCAACAACATAAACAGTACAGTAACAAAATTGAAAATAGTCTCAAGTCAGAACAATGTTTGCAAGATTAGCTGCATAGTAAGTATTGTATTTAATAATGTAATGTCAAATAAGTAAATATTATGTCAAGATTTTTGTTAACTTTTTAATGTGAGTAGATTTGGCTGAATGATTATGGACATGTTTTAAAAGTATGTAAGTAAGTACTTAGAGTATGTAAATATACAACTTACTCATCAACTATCAGCACCGATGGCCCCCAATTTCTCTTTTCAATAAGCTCCAACAGATATTCTGGCTCTTCTGTTGGCATTTCTAAGTCTTTAACAATATGTAAATCATCTTGGGCAAGTTTAGCTGATAAAGTAGTTGTTAAGCCCAGGATTCTTTTGGTAAAAGGTAACATGAAAAAGTGAGATTTGCCGGAGCGCGGCCCGTGGGTTACCCCACCGCCTCTAAACAAGGGAGATCGGATAGATCCATGACGAGCACGGCCACCGCCCTTCTGAGGCCACGGTTTTCTACCACCACCTCGCACTTCCGCTCTAGTCTTCGTATGAGCCCACGACACCCATCTCACTTTCCTCTGCCATATAACATTTTGATGAATAATATCAAGTCGCGGTGGCACCGCGTAAACTGATGGATGTAACTCAAATAAACCAAGTTTCTGCTCTTCTATTGTGTCTAAATTCTCAATCCATACTTCTCGAGGTTTAGTGTACTGCGGCTGAAATGCCCATTCCTTTCTTGTAATGGATAAATTTGTATTTGCTGGGGTAACCGCAACACTTGAAGATAATACTCTGATTTGTGGCGTGATAGAGATGTGGAGTCTTTTAATAGCACTTATTAGTGCCGATGTCATTTTTATAAGTTATGGTGATAACTTCGCTTTTACTTACGTTAGTAAAGTTACATAAAATTACAAATGAAATTAAATCACGTCTGACCAAAACATCTGTAAACTGTCAGTTTTGTTAGGTTAGGTTATTTTTTTTATAATCCACAGAGAGCCCAAGAACTTATACAAAATGCCTATGATATTGAGATATTAATGATGCAGGTTTCTTGGACCCGCTTTACTATTTAATTTTGTCCAAACGTTTATTGTCTACCTGTCTTACCTGTAAATAAAATAATAATGTAGCTAACTATGAGAAAAAGGAAGATAATTGACATTATTATACTTAAAGTTTGACGAGTGGAAGATTAATAAAACATGTTAGTTTTGCAGACATGAAAATATATGTAATCTGCAGGCCTATTGCGTATTTTTGACAGTTACAGTTACCATCGCCACTTCGATGTACACCGAAGTTTGATGTCAACCGAGATTAAGGTTCATTTGGTATTGCGTATGACACATATTGTCAGTGCCTATCAAATTGTTGTTAACACTTCACTATTTTTTATCGACACCATACGACTGATTTAAGAATACCCATTGGACCATTAAAACTTTATGGATTGTAAGACTTCTTAATTTAGCAATAAAATTCGCTTCTGAGACATGAATTTGGCGCGAATTGTTGGAGTTGGAAAATATGTCAGCATCCATTGTCCAATATAAAGTTGAAAAATATTTGTTTTGATTTTGTGTATTCGCTTGTGAAAGCCCAACCTAATTTTGGTAAAACAAGATTCATCGTAAGTGTTATAAGTAGGTATAACTTATTTAACGTTGTTTGAGTATTCTTGTTTCATTTCTATTGTTTTGAAACTAATAATAAGTGGATATTGTGAAAAGTGAATGACTTTGTGATATCAAACAAGTCGGAAATGTTATACATTGTTGTTTTAAATATAGGTATAAGTAAACCATATATTTTAAATTAAATTAGTGCTTATTCATTGCGCACAGCTGTTTTCCGTTGAGCTTGTGGCATGAGAGGATTAATTTTCTCCAACACTTGCTGGAAACCAACTTTGCTCAAGCGAAAATTGGCAATAAATTCGCCTTCTGGCAACTGCAGTGGGTCACTAGCATCCCGTGAACGGCGTCGTTGGATGCGAACTCGCTTCTTTTTCCGCTGTTTTTCAGCAAAATTGAGCAATGAAGGTCGTGAAATATCTACAAAGTTTACATAGGTCACTATATAAATCAAACAAAGTAAGTTTTAAATATTTCCGTCCAATAAAGGCTTCAGTGATAATCACTACAACTCGAAAAACACTACCTTTGAGTGGTGTCTTTCACGAAGGCAACTTCAACCGAAGTGACTATCAATTTGATGCCCACTAAGCTTAGACAATCGCAATATTAAATTATCGATACACAATCATCTGTCAAAATAAGGTTCAGTGGCTATCAGCGACACCGGGTGCCTATGACGTCATCTCAGTTAGCCACTGATGTTAGCCGATACGAATTTAGCTGTTTGACAGTTATTTGATGTACACTTTGCCAAGTGATCATCACTTTCAGTTGTCAACTGAGATACGCAATAGGCCTACTGGTTACCATGCTTCTTGACAAGACAGTGAAAAAACTATGACATTCTTGACTAAAGTAAACAACAGTGGCATTCTACATTTAAAATCAAAAATCATAGTATAAAAGCACCACGAAGAAAAAGAAACATATCAGCCTAGAAATACATAGAGGTTTCATATCGCTACTTCAACACCTTCTCTCGATGTGTAGACCTAGCTGTTCTTGTAGGCTGATAAGCCTCGGCCTAGCCAGTGGCCTTGTGAAAAGATCTGCCAGCTGCTTCTCAGTGCTGATCCTATTCACCTTCATTTGTCCAGCAGTCACCAGTTCTCGCACAAAGAAGTGGCGTATTCGAATGTGCTTAGTTCTTCTATGGAACTCGGGATTCTCAGCTAATCTCACAGCCGCTTCGTTATCCACATAGAGAACAGGTGAAGCCTCCATCTTCGTCATGCCTTGCAATAGACGAGCTAGCCAAATGCCTTCTTTCGCTGCCTCACTAGCTGCAACAATCTCGGCTTCTGTAGTGGAAATAGCCACACTGGGTTGTCTCTGGCTCAACCATGACACGGCGCCTCCAGCATAAATGCATACAACTCCAGTAGTTGACCTGCCTGTTGTCAGATCTCCACCGTGATCTGCATCACTGTAACATTCCAGAACACCTCTTCTGTAATCCTTCTTATACAGAATTCCCATATCTGGAGTGTACTGTAGATATCTTAGCATGCGCTTCAACCGAACACAATCCGTGTGAGTCGGGTTTTCCAAGCTTCTGGATACTACACTGACAGGATATGCTATGTCAGGCCTTGTGCACACCATCAGATAAGCAAGAGCACCTACTACTTGTCTATAATTCTTCAGAAAGTAGTCATCAACCTTCTCTGTTTCCTGTGGTAGAGAGTCCTTTACCATAGGAGTGCTTACTGGTTTGCAGTTTTCCATACCAAATCTCTTCAAGATTTTCTTTACATAAGAAGTCTGGTGTATTTTAATATCACCGCCTTCTCTGAATTCAACCTCCATACCCAAGTAATATGATACAGGTTTATAAGTCATCGCAAACTTCTTTTTCAATTCCTTAATTAGTCTCCAGTGGTCTCTCATCAAATGTGACATCTCTGGATCTAACTATAGTATCCGACTCTCTGTACCAGAGTCTATAACCGTCATCATTGTCATAGCCAACCAAGTAACACTTCTTTGCTTTCTTCTGCATCCTCTTCCTTTTCTGTTTCGGAATATGCACGTAGCAAGTCGAACCAATGATCCTCAAATGTTTGATTTGCGGCTTCTTCCCAAACCACAACTCGTACGGAGACTTGTGTTTCACAGAAGTTGGTCCTGTTCTATTCAGAATATACGTCGCTGTATTTACCAACTCTGCCCACAGTTCTTGAGGAAGCTCTTCATGAGCATGCATCATTGCTCTGGCCATTTCAACAATCGTACGGTTTTCTCTTTCACTGCACCCGTTCTGTTCTGGAGTATAGGGCATAACTAACCGTTGATGTATTCCGTACTTCTGTAATTCTTTTTTGACTTCCGCATTGTCGAATTCCCCTCCATTGTCACTTAGAAACTCCTTAATCGTGTGTCCAACTGCCTTTGCTTCAGCTAACATCATTCGCAACTTTGCAGGGACTTCTGACTTCTGTTTCATACAATAGACATATCGATAGCGAGTGTATTCGTCTTTAAAGAGTACAAAGTATCTAAACTTAGAGCCTGAAGGTGGGAACGGACCACAGACGTCCGAATGTATGCGTTCTCCTGGACTACTTGCTTTTTCTCTAACACCAAACTTCTTCCTATGTGTTTTCCCGAAAATGCATCCTTCGCATAATGTCCCATCATTCTTAGTTTTCAAATTCAGCTCTTTCTCTATTACATCCTTCACATGACGTTTATCCTGGTGACCCATACGTTCGTGGTAAAGCTGCAGCGTATCAACCGTATTAACAACAACGCTTCTATTTGGTCGTATCGCCTTGCAGTTTAGCTTGTATAGTCCACCATATCTCCGTCTATCTCCAGTAACGGTTACTGTCTTATTAACTTTCAATGAGCAGGTAATCATACGTGACTGAAACACGCTTCTCGGATTCATGTCCTGCGCTGCTAGTACCGAAAACAGGTTTGTAGTAATCTGAGGAACATACCAAACATTTCTCAAATAAAATGATACCTCATTCTTGGTTTTCATCAAAATGCTTCCTTTACCCAAGGCATCAACTTGCTTTCCATTAGCTGTTGTCACTGTACATGGTTCCGTAAAGCGTTCAAATTCCTCAAACAGGTCGCCTCGCATTGTAATATGGTGTGTGGCTCCGTTGTCAACATACCAATCATCACGATGTTGAGCGCAATCTGTCGCATTAACCTTTACTGCCAACATACTTGTTGTAGGACCTTTCTCTGGAACCTGTTCTTTCTTAGGACAGTCCTTCTTAAAGTGCCCGACTTCCTTACAAATGTGACACCTGAAAGCCTTTTTGTTCTTCTCTTTACTACCTTCACCATTACCCTTCTTGGTGTTTCTACATTTCTTGGTACCTTTCGCAACTAACACATTCTCAGACGTAGACTCAGACATGTTCTCCTTAGCTAACAATGCCTTCTCGTGAGTACATAACTGACTAGTAAGGTTCTCCACGGTTCTATCCTTCTTAGACATGAGTAACCAGCTCGATATAAAGTTGAAATAGCTTTCTGGCAGGGTCTCCATAATCTTGCATATCAATAACAATTCTGGTAATTCTTTACCTTCGTCTTTGATAAGCTCCTGATTTAAACTGTGCCATAAGTTTTTCATCTTTGAAATATGAGCTTTCATATCATTTCCTGAAGTAGATTTCCATTTGTATTGAAAGAATTCCATACATTTCCTGTATAAATGGTCTACAGATACACCATCGTACAATCTATGTAGTTCATCCCATACTTCCTTAGGATTCGTGAACCTTATTACTTTGTCGAGAGTCTCGTCTAACAAATTGTTCGTAATCAATAAGAGAGCTGTACTTTCCAACTTGTAGTACTCGGCTAAGTTCGTTCGATATGTAGCCATCGCCGCTTCAAAAGCTGTACCTTCCATAGTATCACTCTTTGCAGGCTTCTCTGGTTTACTTATCTTTCCCTGAACAATATCCATGAGACCGTCCATGCCACGTAACATCGCCGACATGCGGTACTTCCATGATACCCAATTTTTGCCGTCAAGTTTCGAAATCTGAATTTTCGATAGCTCCATTATTTACAACAATTCTCTCGTGTAGGGCGCATAACCATTTAAAGTTGAAACAATAATTCCCCTCGTGCTGGGCCCATAACCACTTAAAGTTTGACGAGTGGAAGATTAATAAAACATGTTAGTTTTGCAGACATGAAAATATATGTAATCTGGTTACCATGCTTCTTGACAAGACAGTGAAAAAACTATGACATTCTTGACTAAAGTAAACAACAGTGGCATTCTACATTTAAAATCAAAAATCATAGTATAAAAGCACCACGAAGAAAAAGAAACATATCAGCCTAGAAATACATAGAGGTTTCATATCGCTACTTCAACAATTATAACAGTCTCTTAAATTAACTGATTACTTGACTGAGTGATTACGTGGTGCAAATAATATATTTTTTATACGTCGAAGCCAAAAAAAGACTTCAAATAATTACATGCGCTTAAAAATAAGGGAGATGAACTTACATTAGGGAAATTAATCAGTTACATTAAAAAGTGTCAATCAATCGGCCTATCGCAGTCCACTGCTGGACATAGGCCTTCCCAACACGCGCCACAGTATACGGTCCTCAGCCTTCCGCATCCAGTCTGTCCCAGCCACCCTTTTCAGGCCGTCGGGCCACCTAGCCGGGGGCCGCCCTACCTTACGCTTACTGAGTCGTGGTCTCCACTCTAGGACACACCTGCTCCATCACTTCTACAAATATGGCCAGCCCACTGCCACTAAACTTGAGTTAACTAATTCTGTGGGCTATGTCGGTAGTTTTGGTTCTTTAGGCCAGACAACTTTTAGACGAATAACGTTTCGTCTGTTCAGGTGATGTTTCGGGAAGTTCAGGTGAAATCGAAAGGAATCGGTTAGGTTAGGTTAGGTTAGTATGCTGATAAACAATGCACGTCAACTGAAACAATGGCTGGTTAGGTTAGGTTAGGTTAGAACTGCGACCAGAACCAAATCGCTTTTATTTCACTACACAGGGCATTTAAATATGCTACATCGCACATAGGAGTATTTCCATCTAAAATCCGGTCAAAAGTCGAATTTACGAAGTTAAATAAAAACTTATTAAAGAAACACATTTTTGCAGCTCAATAACCGGTCCATTGAAAAAAGGACACATTTGTTACTCAGGTAGTCGACCCTCCCCGCACATGCAGTCGGAACCCAGTCGTTGTGTAAGTCGCATGAGTTTGTTCTCGGCACTTGTCATTTTCACTGCTTTAGAGTTTGAACTGCATGTTTGGTGTGATAAATAGTGAGAAAAAACATTGTAAATATGGAAGTACAAGGTACGTATATTATTTTAACATAATTATTCAATAGTTTACGTTTTATTTAATGTGTTTAAAAATTTTTAAAGATAAACCGAAAATGTCAAATAAATTGTGTAAATAATTATATTAAATCGTATTTTTGTTTACTTGTCAAGGCTTGTCAAACCTTTATTTTTTTATTAATATATTGCCAAGAATATGTTTAAGTAAAATCTATAAAAAATTGTTGTGCCTACGCGCGCCATTTTTATTTTCAATTATTTGAAGATATAAGTATAAAATGGGGATAATTTTGACTTTACATTGTTTTATTTTTTTATTTTCAGATGATGAAGAATCAAGAGTTTTACCAGAAAAGCTTCGTACGATATCATGTGGGAGTGTAAAGAAAAAATATTGAAGAAAAGTAATAGTTTTTGGGAACAAAATTAGTTGAAATCACCCAATGTCCTGATGATAAAAAAAATATTTTTTATCGTACTCTGAGATTTTTTAAGACTCAGTTCAAACAAAAATGGGATTAAAAGATTATTTAAATCGTATTACCTACAATTTTTTATTACTAAATAAGTCATTCAATAATTTTGTCCGGATTTTACATGACAATACTCCTATGTGCATCGGTTAGGTTAGAACTGTGACAATAAAAGGAAGACCAAACGTAAAGTTGGCAACTATGAGGTTGGGAAATAAAAACAAAATTATATCACAAGTTGGCAAATGATTATTCTGCGAAATAAAATTCTGCGAAACGTTAGTAGCAGCGATAGCCGAGTGGATATACCAACAGACTGCCATGCAGAGGGTATCAGGTTCGAATCCACGGCGCGCACCAATGACTTTTCGGAGTTATGTGCGTATTGAATTGTTAATTATCGCTTGTCCCGTGCCTCGGAGAGCACGTTAAGCCGTCGGTCCCGGTTGTCATGAAGATCTTTGACAGTCGTTACAGGGCGTCAGTACCTTCTAAATAAACTGACACTAGTCTAAACCATGGAATATCGCTATCCCTTCGGGTTGCGGAGGTCAGACAGGCAGTCGCTCCGTGGAAAAGCATATATTCAGCCAAATCCGGTTAGAAAGTGGACCCCAGACTGAAACTGGGATAACGCTAAGAGAAAGAAGTTAGTTGGCAAGTGATAATCGACTGAACAATTTTCGGCGAAAAGGCAGAGATCCGTTCACTTGTCACCTTCACAAAATTCTTTCTACATTTGCATTCCTTCACGCGTTCCACTAATTTATTTTAATAATAACGATCTGGAAAATGGAGGTAATGGCGGTCATGTTCAGTATACCTACCAATAGATTTTTTCTGACTGCCGGTTCGTATACCGTTGTCGTCATGCTCACTAAAATGTCATTTCTTGTGGTGGCGTCGTGTGTCGGGTCATCCCTGACCCTTTAATATGGCGAGAGGGATGATGGCTGGCCCATGCGTCATACTCGTGAACGGGTGCTACTTGCGATGACTGGTCGATGACGGTCTTGCGGGCTGGTATTAAATTTTAATATTTAACTGCATCATTTCCATCATGGTTCTGATCACTTTCGCGGATTGCCTGCATTATTACTTAGGTATATATAATGTAAGTGGATGCTCCTGTTTCACCATGTCTATTCTGAAGAGGCTATTAGTTAGCCTGAACATCAAAATTAAAATTAAGTATTATGCTTGAGAATTATTATGTATAGTAAATATATACAAGTGATATAGAAGGTGGAGGTTACGGTTTTGCCATCCGCAGTATTGAGTTTCGACAGATGAGTTCTACCAAGCTGGCGAGCGAAGACTTTGGTGCCTCGGTTCTGTTCAGTCACAGCCGTAATGGCGGATTCGGATCTTCCGGTTTAGGTTCCTTCCATCCGCCAAAGACGTCTGCGCATATGACATACCCCTTCTTTGCCTCATAAGTTCGAGAGTCTCGAGCGAGAGTATACTCTGCTTGTTAACTCTTTTTCCGGGAAACACCCTTCGCGACACATCCTGTAGCGTTATGACTAGTGATGTGCCGGATCGATAAAAATGTATATCCGCGGATACGGATCGGAATACGGATATTTGGTGTCAAGATCCGCGGATACGGATCTTTATTTTCTTACTGAATCGATGTCGGTGCGCGCGACGTTGAAACGATAGTTGACGTCATGCACGCCCAGCGGAACAATAGACAGAATATTTTTCGACTTAATATTGAAATTATAAAAAATACCCTGAATGGAATTTAGTAGTTTTTTAATTCTACCTAAGCATACCATCCTATCAATTGAAAATAATAAGGTGAAAGATCCCTAAAAGATCCGCGTAAAAAGTAACGGATACGTACATACGTAGTAGTGTAGAATTGGGGTTTCTGGATCACAGTTCCAGAAACCCCAATTCTACTTTTGAAATTGATCGATTAATATAAATGTGATCTGCATCACTCAGAACAAAGTGAGCTGACGCAGACGCTCCCAATAATACCGTTGTTATCTGCGATCCGTCTGATTCACGATATAATATTGTATTTCATTCACCGACATATCATTGTAGTAGGTACCAATACAATGGGACAACTTACTGTCGTTTCTAGTTTGAGATGCTAATGTATAAACAACATTCTCAAGTTCGACTGCTGTGTTCGGTCGACGCGATCAGTCCGATCGGTTGTTGTGTGTATCATAATCTGGTATGGTGTCGAACTGACATAGCCAAGCAAAAATTATCGCGCGCACTTAAATAAGTACAATAAACAACAATATCATGTTCGATCACGGCACATCGTTGCATCGAAACGATTTGGTGCACATCTTGTACTAATGAATGCATAGGCCTTCCAGCGCCGTTCCAACCCAATGCAGCGCCTGTGTGCGAAATCTATGAAGCGCCTGTGCAGTGGCGTAGGGTGGATGACCTTTTTCGCGCCTGTGTGCGAAATCTGTGAAGCGCCTTTTTTGGCAACCTTTTTCGAAAATAAGTGTTATAATTAACGGTAATTAACGCATATCTCGGCGCGCGGCGCCCCTGTCACCCTGGGGCCTGTGTGCGCCGCACACATTGCACATAGGGAAGGTTCGGCCCTGAGGCCTTCCGTATAATGAGAGGTTAGCTTTTACTAGCAACTATAACTCAATAATAGAGTTGTGGACACTACCACAATCATTGACATATACGTACTTTAGTACATATATATCAATGACCACAATGCAACAATATAGCTGAGTATGCACATAATCGATTTTAAACTTTCGCGATTTGTATACATCATAGAAATTAATTTAGCGGGTCTTAATCGCGTTAACTTAAATTATTTAAGGTATAAATACCTATTTGTTACCGACGTTTCGCTCGTCTTGCACCGAGCGTGGTCGCGGAGAGACTGATGAGAGCTCAGCGACGTCTTGTGGAAGTGCGGGTTTCAGCACCTACCCTCACTTGGTCTTTATTTAAGTTCGCAATGTCGGTACTCCGACACACTACACTAATGACGTCTACACACTGTTGAGATTTATCACTGCGGCGGTGTTTACACTTGCTGATGACTGGATTCCAAGTGGCCGATAATCTATATCCATCCTCCCGGTTGAAATTGTTATATTTCTTGATTTCTACCGCTTCACGTACTATCCTGGAGTAATAGTGACGATCGGTGGATAAGACTTGTGGTTGATGCAGTTCTATCCAGTGGTTTGGTCCAGACTCCAACAAATGCTCAGCTATCGCCGACTTGTTAATATGTCGGTTTTTTACAGCTGCGATATGTTCCTTTACCCTTTCAGCGATTGTACGCTTAGTTTGCCCGATATATGAACTACCACAGCTGCAATCGACTTTGTAGACGCCAGGTGTTTGGAGAGGAATTACATCCTTTGGTGTACGCAGATTGTGTGCTATCTTAGAGAGCGGAATGTATACAGTCTTGATGGAGTATTTCTTGAGTACTGTTCCAACTTTGTCCGTCACTCCCTTTAGATACGGCATGTAAGCGGGCACTCTGCTTACCTCAGGTTTACGCTCGTTCCTCTTCCGACAGAGTAAAACAGTAACAAATAGGTATTTATACCTTAAATAATTTAAGTTAACGCGATTAAGACCCGCTAAATTAATTTCTATGAGTATGCACATATTTGTCACAGACTAATGTTATGCCTTGCAATGTTTTCTTTTATATGTATTATATTTTTCTGTGTCTGTGACAAATAAATAGTTTTTCTCTTTCTTTCTTTCTTAGTAAGTAGCCAACAGTATTATGGAGACATAATAATTGATTATAATACAAAAAAATAAAGTAAAAAAAACATAAAAACAAAATCCAAACCGGAACAATACTTATTTGTTCCGTGCGGGAATCGAACCCGCAACACGTTGGTGCATTAGTTGCTGTTACATTGTGATGCGAGTCATACTCTTAGCCAATGCGCCAAACGTGTCGTCAAAGATGTGATAAAATATTGGACCACTTTGTCCTAACATGACGTGTATAAAATTATCCAAGATAATCAATAACTCAGTACAAACGTTTATTTTTTATAATTACGATAATAAAATCTTCTAATCTATACTATAATAAAACTGTAGAGGTGAAAAAGTCTGTACATTAAAGATATTTTGACGAAAATTAGCTTAAAAATGTAGGAAAATGCTAAAAAGCTATACCCGATATTTTTTTGAATTTATGTCTGTCTGTCTGTCTGTCTTTCCCTATGTTGCTAAAGATCTCTAAAATGGCGAAATTGATTTCAATAAAACTTACACTCATGTACAAAGGATACTCAAACCTATAAAATAGTATATGTTACTTCACAGTCGGTTGAGTGGTTTTCGGTGTACAGCTTGACCTCTCCTTTGTACGTAGTCCCAAACAAAACAGGGATCTCCAAAACTGGTTATATATATGGTGCCATCTATGATCATTATAAGTTTGTTAGTAAAAGTATAGTTAGTCTAAATAGGTACCTTCAAAGTGTTTTATGGCTACTTACTGACCGATAGATGTCACTATTTTCAAATAATTTTCTAGCAAAATAAATGTTTCTTGCAAAAAAGACAATAATTTTGTGTAGGGTATCTTTCTGTTATTAAAAAATAATAGAGTATAATATTCGGCAGTTTCATAAACAAAAAGTCTCTGTGTCAAAATTTATTACAATGTTCACTTAATTTAAACGGTCAATCTCATGTATTTCAAATTATTATGTTTATATAATAGTTGTATAATAATTTCATTATTGTTTATTTTAAATGATAAATATAATGACGATAGATCCTTTTTTCAATAAATTATCGATTTGTCCATAATTATTATTTTCTATCTCGGTTAGTTTGTGTATGTAAACATAGATAGCGTTGAAATAACGTCATTTTCTGATTGGAGGTGCTAAGATTGTCCGAGTATTGACAGGTTCTCGGATAATTTTCTTTCGTCTTCGTTGGAATACTTGGATAGGGTATTTGACGTTACTTATGAGTTTATGATTGTTGAATGTTATCGTGTTTCTTTGATTTTTTCGTTCGTTCGTGTTCTGTTCTTTTACAGGTTTCATTATTACCAATTTTGCACTCCTCACGTCACGTACGTGGGAATCTTTGAGCGGGAGACTGAGCCCTGAATTCAGATACTTCTTGAATTACTCAACGGGGCTATCTTACTTTCGGCAGGGCTGGATAGTCGTAGTCCTGTGTGTATTTTCTAAATAAATCGCAGGGACAGACACTTGAAACAGCTGGAATCGACTTCTGAACATGTTGTTTTTCACATGATCGGTAAAAATAATTTACATGTTCTATGTATGGTAGTGAAGGTTGGGTATGGCAGAAGAGTCATGAAAGTAGAATAAATGCTGTAGAAATGAGAGCACTGAGAAGTGTGTGTGGTGTGTCTATGACCGACAGAGTAAAGAATTGTGTGATACGAGAGTGTTGTGCGGTAAAAGAAGATGTAGTGACAAGCATCGAGAAAGGCATGTTAAGATGGTTTGGATACATGGAGAGGATGGATGACGAAAGACTGACAAAGAAGATATATAAGGCAAGTGTGAATGGGACAGGACGAAGGGGGAGACCTAGGCGGACGTTCTGTGATCAGATTGGAGACATCCTAAAAAAAGGACAGGTCAGAAGTACCCTAAACAGAAGAGCATGCATGAGAAACTTGATGGGAGTGAATGAAGCAAGAGAGGTATGTCAGGATCGTTGCAAATGGCGTTCCATGGTCTCTGAAACAGGCGACTGACTCACGCCTGTTTCTCTCCGGGAAACAGGCGTGAGTCTATGTACCTATG
This sequence comes from Euclidia mi, assembly GCA_944739405.2. Lineage (NCBI taxonomy): Eukaryota > Metazoa > Arthropoda > Insecta > Lepidoptera > Erebidae > Euclidia > Euclidia mi. The sequence goes on along the minus strand of OX123183.2, from coordinate 41,520,759 downwards.
TATGTATGTCTGTATGTTCTACGTGAAGGTGGTAAAACAGTTAATGTTGTGTATAAAGAAATGCTCTAAATATATAATATATTAGGTATATAATATACATATGTATAAAAGTTATAAATATAATATACTCTTGGCATAAATGTCATGCTAATTAAATTCCAACATTTACGCGAACGAAGTCGCGGGCACAGCTAGTATATAATATATTTAAGTAGTAGACAATTAGGATTCTTGATGGATGATTTATATATCTTAGTCTTAAAACAAATAGCACTTTAAAATACAATAAATGTTAGATTAGGAATCACTTATTTCTTATAAGATTATTTAATTACTCTTTAACTGACATACGTAGGATTAACATAATTATGTACAATAAAATAAAACTAATTATATAACTAAACTATCCTAAACTATAAAAAAGCTAAAGTATGAAAAGAAAAGTAAATAAAATATAATAAAATAATAAATTGCCAACTACGATGCGTCAAAAAATTCCTCCGCAACGCTGTCGAGCGGTAGCGTGCCCAGAAGGCTGGCAGCATTGCCACGTTGAATGGCAATGCTTATTCTCTCAGCGAGATATAAACCAGCCCTCTGGTCACGGGAAGCATCGATCAGCCTTCTGGCGATTTCTTTGTATAATGCGCGTGCACTAGGGCCCCATGGCCCCAGCGTTTCGACCCCAAACGGCTCAAAAACGTAATTACCAGCCAGGTTTCCGTATTTGCGCCGTTTGAGGGTTTCCGCCGATGCAGCAGCAGCGCCAGCTGATCCAGCTGTACTTGAAAGATGTGATGGCGCAAGGGTATCGACGCATGTCGCGTCCCACACCAGAGGCCTACCCATCTTCCAAGGTAATAACGTCATACCGTCTGGTCTCTTCCCATCGTCGCGTACCAAACCATTAGGTTCGAGATGAGCTGGTACTCCGGCGGTGGCAAGAGCTCGACGGAGTATGTCGTTAATGTGGGCATGTCGAGAAATACGCCCTGCACTCCTACTGCACGATAGGCCATGGTGGCCAAGACTGTCGACGGCTTCGCCGCAGTGACAGCGGTGCGGAGAAACGCAAACAGCTCCCAAGCGCAGGCAAGAAGCGATGCGGAAAGTTGTATCGTCCAACATAGTTCCTATGTTGGACGATGGAAGTGCTTGGAGCCATAACCCCGATTCCCACTCTCCCACAGCCAATAAACGGGCACGCTCTGCAACACTAGATGCAGTATTTAAAAGATAATCTCTCATCTTGCTACAGAGCGGCCCGTCCCATTGTCTCTGAGAGAATAGATTCCGGGGTAAGTCAGAGCTCGGGCAAGCCATTTTCCAAGCGTTAATGGCATCAGTCATGCACGGCACCTCAGAATTAACCAGTGTGGGTTCTAGAATTTTCCTGGTCAGTTCCTCAGTGCCGTGGACCGAGGCCAAAAACGCTGGTAGACTTACATCAGTAATTTTGCGAACGCCGAGGCCACCCAAGCGAACTGGCAAAGTTGCTTGAAGCCACACTCGGTCGTTCATGTCAAGATTTAGAATTTTGCTCAAGGTCTGCCGAATAACATTATCTATGTTTTCCAAAAGGGTTGAATATTTCCAAAAAGGAGAGGATCGCAAGTAATATGTAAATTTTGGGACGAAAAGACAGTGCCTGATAATTGTGAAAGCCGAATGAATATTAATTTTGTATAGGCGTTCTGAGGTTTCACAGAAATTTTGTACTTTTTCATTTATAAAAGTTCCAAAAGCGTCGTCGAAAATAGGGGACCCAAGGAGGCGGAAGGAGCATTTATTGATGATTTTAATATTTGGCGCCAAAGAATTAAATTTTGATACAATCGAAAGGTTATCCAAATTGTCCTTAATAAAAATTTCACATTTTTCCGAATTTAGTTCCAAACCAATTGCTTTAAATTCCTTTTTTATTAGCTCTAAATCTTGTAAAACTGTGGAAACGTCTCCTCCCAGGGTCCCGTCATCCAAATACCACACGTTAAATTTTGAATTTATTTGTTTTATTATTGGGTGAATGGCTAAACTGAAAATGACTGGCCCGAGAGGGTCACCTTGTTGACACCCAACAGCAGATTCCAAAACATTATCTTTGTAAATTAATTTTGATGGATGCCTATAGCATTGCCAAAGGAATTTAAAAATTTTAGGAGTTTCTAATTTTGCTTGTGTCAGTAAGGTGTCCCTGTTCACTGAGTTGAAGGCATTCTTCAAATCAACCTTTAAAATGACCTCACCTTTACCGCAGCCAAGGTACGTGGACAGCGCATGTATGGCAGCCTCACAGCCTCCCTTCGAACCAAAGCCAAGCTGGATTGGCTGAAATTTATCTGCCAAAATGGCACTATAATGTTTACAGCATAGTTTGGCTGCCAAACGTCTGTAGGTACACCCTACGGCAATGGGCCGAATGCCACCATCTTTTTTGCGAAGGGCGCACAAGTTGGCGCCGTATAATAAGTCGGTGACATCTGTGGCCACATTGCCGGAGAGCATAAGGTTAATCAAAGCCGTCAGTGCCTTCAAAAGTGCATCACCAGCCTCTCCAGCACTTGCACTTGTGAGATCTTTCAGATGCTGAGGTGTTAAGCCGTCGAGGCCGCCAGCGGATCCACTACGAAAGGAACAGACGGCTTCAAATACGTCCTTGGCTGAAACAAACAGACAGTCACAATCTTCGTCAGGCATGTCGGGAAAGGTGAGGTCATTAGCTGGCGCTGGGTGCTTACTCTTCAGACCTGCTAGGGTGTCTGAAGAGTAAGGCGCCACCACATCGCTACTAAACAATAACCTAGACGCCCCTTGAATGTCACCCTCCCTTAATTTGGACTCTACACATTGGTAAATTGTTTTTTTAAATCTATGGATAGTAAATTTAGGGTCAAAATTGTTAGTAGAATGGTTACATAGGTCTTTAATTTGGGATGTCAAAGATTTGGATGTTGTCCGGTTGCTTTGAATGTGTAGAATCCTATAAGGGAAAGTGAGTAACTGTTCCCAAGCTGTTTTGGAGTTCTCACGCACAACGAGACCAATACAGTTAGCTAAATTATGAGCTACTAATGGTCTCGCACCGCGTGGAACTCGCTTCAAAACTGGAATTGAATTTTTTAATGTACCTAAGTACTGCCAAAAAGGAATTTGGGACGAAACAGAATGTGAAATGGAACTGGGGCCAGGAAGCACATTTTGGTTTTTATGCACTTTGCCAAAATGTACTTTCAAGCCCCGCTCACCTTTAAAAAAACGAGCTTGAGAACATACTGGGCAGCGCACTAGGTTATTCAGCGACGATGTGGTTGATTGGATTGCACTCAACTCCGCATCACTAATGTCCTCGCTTGTAGCCGGCATAAATATTATAACTTTAAACTTAAAATACAAAATGTTATTATTTACAATTTATGCATGACATTTAGCCACTTGGTGACAGGACGTTGCCTAGGTGCCGGCGTCGCGTCCCGTCACCGTTGTCTTCTAAACTTACACTTACTAAATAAAATTGTCTATTATAAAAAGATAAAAAGGTACAAAATCACAGGAAACAGAATCACCAACACACAATACAAGCTTTCACGTTTCAATAAACTATCATTTCACCCACACGAATTATTCCAATACACATCCAATTAAATTGCCGATATTATATATTATATTGGCAGAGATCCTGGTATTTTCAAATTTCTGTAGCCATGAACATCTTAGAAACTGTTTGCCGTTTCGGTTTACGATGAAAACTTCTTTGATGGCTATTTTAGTTTTTCTATGAAAAGTATTATAAATTGAAATATGTATTTATGATTGAAAACAGTAATAGGTACACGTAAATAGGCAATTTTATTATATAGTATAATATTTTAAATCGGATTTTTTCCAATACAGGAAAATATTCGCTGCCATTTTTTTTTTTTTTTTTAATCTCGTATAGATTAAATTATTTTTTTTTTTTTTTTATGTTAATGTAAATAAAAATTACTTAAAATATAGGATCTAGACGTTTACCGAGAATTACTCTTTTAATAATAATAATTATATATAAAAAAGAATCTGTTTGTTTCATTTCTCAACGTTCAATATTCACCCAGCCTAAACCTGTAAAATTGTAGAACGAGTTCTATAACAAAAATCACTTTGAAATCCATTGTCATATCTTTAAATTAACATTAAAATGAGCAGGATAGCTAGGTATATCTAACACAGCGTTTGCGACTTGAGAGTTTAAAGAATAAGGCAAGATTTCTCAATATGGCAAATAACTACCAGAGACCTTTATTTTTACTGGTTTCTTATATGTTTGTATGTATTCCACCAGAGTTAATTATTTTACGACTTTCGTCTCAAGTTGTCTCCAAAACTCTAATATGGATAAAGTGCTGTGAAAACACTTTCCATATCTAGAGTATTCGAAAGCATTCACATTGCGAGTTCAGTATGAGAAATTAATAAAATAAAATCGACTTTATGTGCTCAAATGATAGAGATGAAATTTTAATAACAAACATTGTTTCAATTAAATCTTCGAAGTAATTATTGTTGGAAACTAACACTAAGGATTTAGAATTGAGGTCTCTAAAATAAACATCTGAGATATTAGTCCCTATTTTCATCATTGTTGTGCTGAAGTGCATTTCACTGAACTGTGAGTTTAAATTTGTTTGTGGTGGTTTACAAGTGTTGCAGAAAAAGTATGTGTGAGTATTATATTTTAATCAATTTTATTCAGACTGTAATAGTTAATTATTTTACAACTGAAAATACTCAATTAAGTTTCGATAAGATATTATTTTAAGCCTAACACCTTCATCCGCCGCCAAGGGGCTTCGTTCGAGGCCCGCCGCATTCAATTCCTATGTCGTTTAAAGTTTTTCTTCTGATACTGTTATTCTATTTGATGAGATTTCTAAACATTTCTGTGAAAAGTAACAGCTAACAACACACCAAGCCCTTTGAAGAATATGAGTCCTGTTGTTTCATACTGCTAGGAATGTTGGCAACAAAAAATACTTATTGCATTTAAATAATGTTTTAAATAACGCTTTTTGGGTTGAAGATGAAGACTCCATGCCTTCAACATCTCGAGCAACAAAACAAAAAACCGGCGGCATCTCAAAAAACCAGGCTGTGAAGAGAGATAAAAAGTGTCTCAGAAGAAGAAGGCTTTGCTTTCTAAAAACCCCATCGCTTCAGAATCAGAGTCTGATAGTGACGGGTTGACAACAAACAGAGTGAAAACGGAATACCGTCGTTTCAGAGTCTGCGGTAAGATTTTTTCAAACAATATGTTAAATTTTAACTTCATTTAAAACATTAATTTTCAGTGTATGATTTTCTCCATCAAATTATACTTATTGACGACATAAGAGTTTAAATAGATTTTTCTAATAGCATTGCATTAATTATCTATAGGTAATTATGGTAATGTATGCCATAACTATCTATAATTAATGGTAACGTAGATGAGACAATGTAGAAGTCGCAATATTTATATATTTTTTAAATACTCTTACGTTTTATTATTTTTAATTAAGACTATAGAATCTTTCAACACCAAATATATGATAGCAGTCCCCAATACAGATATTTATAACATGTATTTTAAATGCTCTGAAAAATGAATATCTACATGTTTAGAGTTTAAACTTGCCGAATCTGGTTGGACTATTAATAGTATAAGTAATTTGGAAATAAACTAAAACAAGTACAAGTCCTTTAAGAGCTGGAATATACTTAGAATTGCCTGCGGTTATAAAAAACACTAAGTCATGTTTGAATACACGCAACAATGACAATTTTGTACGCCACCACAAACAGATTTAAATTCACAGTTTAGTGAAATGCACTTGAGCACAACAATGATGAAATTTCAATACTTTACCTTTGGGCATTATAGTTCAATACCTTTAGTACGTGTAAGATTTACTCTATTTGTTCTACTTATCTAAAATAACATTGTAATATACCTACTTATAAAAGCTAATTACAATTGAATTAAATGTGTAATAAGTATATTATTATAATCAAATAAAAATATGTGTAATAAAGGAATGTAACTAAGTATTGTAATAATCAATAAATGTATATTGTGTATTTTATTTTGTTTTTATTTGTTATGAATTAAGTTAAAAATGTTTTTATAAAATAAATATGTATTCAAATAAAGTTGTTTAAATTTACTATTCTATACCTTACTTTCCATTTTTATTAATTAAAAATTAAATGATAAGAATTCAGCCACAACATTTATTTAACTTTTACATAAATATAAAGCATGCATACAAACATTGACTCATAACAATTACACATTTTTAAACAGATAACATTTATTTATTTTTAGAAATACAACTAAACTTAAATCAAAACATCTCTTAAGACTACTCAGTATCACACAATTTCTTACTTATTTTTTTATTAATGCCTCTGTGATATCCATTACATCATCATAAGGCTCCTCAACCACATATTGTGCACTTAAGCAAGCCTCGTTTTTTATTTTTGTCTACATAATCTAATTCACGAATATCTATCTTAATTAGAAGACGTCCTTGCTTAGGACGATTTCTTCGAACAATGTACGAATTTGCCGATGACATTAATAAACTTTGACGCTTTTTAGACGGTGACAATTTTTTTGACTTTGTAGAAAAGTTTGGTTCAATGTATGTTATGCCATCGTCTTGAGTGGAGAAATATGGGCTAGTAACCTGTAAAAAATAAATCACACATAAATATATAATAATGTGGACGCGCAGAATAAATGTTTATAAACATAAATACATTTTATGCTTACCTGATCAGAGGATTTGTTCCGATGCTCTTCAAAACATTCATAATTTCCTTGAGAGTAAAAAAATGGCTTGTTATTTAACTGTCTACCATTCTCTGTCATGGCATTGTCCTGCAATACAATAACATAAAAATATAAGTGAAAAGTTCATAACTATATGAATTCAACTATGAGGAATAAAATAATATTTACTAACCTCTTGTATTTCTGTCTGGTCAACTTCGTCCAAAGGACTTGGGATTTGAGAATCAACATTATCAAATACAAATCTGTTAAGTCCTCCAATGTTGAGAATGCTGGGGCTGTATGACATGATTCTGAAAATAAAACTAAAGTAAGATATCTAATTATTAATATAATAATATAATATAATATTGTAATAATTTATAACATTAAAAACTTACTTACCAATAAAACGTGATTTCTCTGCTAGCAACAGGTCCTGCAATATTAAATCTGTATGATATTCAATACCAAATGAAATCAATTATTAAAAATATAATATTGTAATACGAGAATACAAAATTCCTGACTTTCTAGACCTGTACAAACATGTTAAATGCTGTTATTTATGCTATATGATATACCTATCTAATTTAGTGTTAAAGGTATAGCTACCTATAAATATGTGTGCTAGACACTGATTACAGTAATTGTCAAAATGAAGCTGATCAAACAACCCATATCTTTGAAAGTTAATAATATAGATTTAAATGAATCTTCTCACCAGATAAGACATAGTCCTTTATTACCGAATACGATTCGATGTATAATGTGCGGTCCATCGAACTGTGGTAAAATAAACGTTATGATTAGTTTGTTGTTACATGAAAATGGTCTAAAATTTAAAAATCTTTATCTTTATTCCAAAACTTCATTTCAACCAAAGTATCGTTTCTTGAGTGAAGTATTAGGAAGAGTCTCGCAAATTAACTTCTACAAGTTTAGCGATGATAAAGAGGTAATTTCTCCTAGTGAAACTTTAACAAATTCTGTGTTTATTTTTGAAGATGTTGCGTGTGAAAATCAAGTAAATATTCGCAATTATTTTTGTATGGGTAGACATAAACAAATAGATTGTTTCTATCTATCTCAAACCTATTCCAAAATTCCGAAACAACTGTTGCGTGACAATGTGAATTTTCTTATTATATTCAAACAAGATGATGTGAATTTAAAACATATTTATGAAGAGCATGTTACTTCTGATTTACAGTGGAAAGAGTTTTTGAGTAAACCTTATAATTTTCTACTTATTAATAAAGAATCGTCATTAAATAATGGAAGGTACAGACAGAATTTTGATATGTTTTTTAAATTTGACTGACTGTTTATATGTATATATAAGTAATTAACATGGCAAATCAAATTCATTATAATTTGTTCTTCAGCTGAATACCTACAGTTGTTAATAAGTATAACATGGAGAAAAATATTAAAATAGAATTAATGAAGTCTGTAGACTCCATAAAGAATAAAATAAAACAAATGAGGTTTAGGAACACTCTACGAACTTGTCACTTGAAAAAATGTTAAAACCTGTCACAGATCCCCTTAAAACTCTAGTTGATTCAAATAAAACATTCGAAAAATACAAAATTTTGAAAATACACACTCTAATTTTGAAGACGTGGAATTAGGTGACATTAATACCAGCTCATCTACTAAGTTTGAAGAATGCTATGACCCAGAACTGAATTCTGTACTGAAAGTTAAAAAGCTTCCTCAGACGGAATTACTGGATGATTTAGAAATATCATTAGAGGGTCGTGATATCCATGATATTTATGACCTAAACATATGGTATGTTATTAGAATAAGGAGTGAAAACAAAAAAATATTAATTGGTAATTTAATAGTTTCGTTTTCTAAAATAGATAGTGCAAATAATGATAATACCATTTTAATTAAAGTTGGTGACAAAAGCTTCAATTTAACCCCTGGTTTAAGAGAACTTTTACTTCGAAGAAAACCTGATCTGAAACAAATATCGAGCAAAGATAAACTTGTCTATAAACATATGTTGCATTATACAAATGCACATAAGAGAGATTTCAATCCTAATGGGCAAATAAGAGGCGATAAAGGTATAAAATATCGTGAAATAATCAAACCATTGTTTTCTGAATCGTCAAACAATAATATTGTCACTAAATTTGGAGGAAGCTTACCAACGTTAAAGAAATACAAAAATAGCACTGACTTGGTATATTGGGACGATCCTAACGAACTGGTTGACAGATTGAAACTATTAATTGCTTCCCGAGATGCCGGTAATACAAATCATGATAATGAAATTTTATCAATAATCGAAGAGTTAAAAGAAGCTGACATAATTAAATAATAAATAGTCCTAATAATTTGCTTTTTATTCAGTATTATAGCTGAATTCGAGACAAATATACCTACTGAGTTGTGAACATGAGCAAAGCTGACGTGGTAAACGAAATTCATAAAAATGCGAGGGTGAACTATCCGCGAAGACATGTTGTCATGAGAGATATAGATGACTTGTGGCAAGCAGACTTAATTGATATGCAATCAATTTCAAAAGAAAATAAAAATTACAGATATATTCTTACCGTTATTGATTCATTTTCGAAATATGCTTGGGCCTTTCCTATGAGAAGTAAAAGCAAAGAAGATGTGTATAACTCTTTCAAAATTTTGTTGGATAAAGGGCGTGTTCCTAAAAATCTGCAAACCGATAATGGAACAGAATTTTATAATAACAAATTTCAGAAGCTTATGAAATCGTATCATATTAACAATTTTTCAACCTTCTCAACAAAGAAAGCTTCAATAGTCGAACGATTTATCAGAACATTGAAATCTAAAATCTATAAGGAATTTAGTTTAAAAGGCAATTACAATTGGGTAAATAATACCCTCAATGATGTTATTTACAAATACAATCTCACTCACCATCGCACTATTAAATATATCCCTGCTAATGTGAACAATATGAATAAAAAACTGATATTAGAAAGGTATTTAAAATTACCAAAAAATGATAATTTAAAAAGCAAGTACAAAGTAGGTGATTAAGTGCGTATCAGTAAATACAAAGGTACATTTGAAAAAGGTTATACTCCCAACTGGTCAACAGAAATATTTAAAATTCGTAAAATACAAAATACAACTCCTATAACTTACTTAATTGAAGATACTATCAGTGGTCGGCCTATTTTAGGGGCATTTTATACCCCCCCGTGGGATCTCCACCTTGTCGTGGTGGGGGGGCTTAGTAACAGTGGATTGGTTACCCGCGGTGAAGCTAAGAGGGATCCAGGAGGGACGCTCCGCGTGGGCTTGACGGGGCCTGCGCAGGATGCGTCCAACGGTGCGGGTGTGGGGGACAGTTCTGTCTGTCCCTCGCAGTCAGGCGTGGTCGCGGGAGGAGAGGCGTGTCGGTGTTGCGTTGCCGCGCGCCCTATCTCCCGCGACCAAATGGGGGCGCACCATTCGATGCGTCGCGGTGGGGCCGCAGAGGAAGAGGAGATGCGGTGTTGCGTTGCCGTCCTCCCTATCCTCTGCGGCCGCTTGGTGTTTTGGCGGCGGAGCCCAACACCCTCATCCGCCGCCAAGGGGGTTTTGTTCGGGGCCCGCCGGACCATCTGGCGGGCCAATACCCGTCGGGGGGTTGCGACGTATGCTTGGGCGAAACCCGACCCTCCGACACACGGGTACATGAGGCAAACGGGTTGGTTTTTAGTCAGTAAGAGTCTGACAGTCCCCTTCGCCCATCCCCCAGGGCGGAGGGACTCCATGAGGATTTTCCAACCCGACACCAAAAAAAAAAAAAGGGGCATTTTATACACAAGAACTTTAACAAACAAAACATCCCAATATATATCTAGTCGAGAAAGTTCTTAGAAGAAAAGGTAACAGGGTTTTAGTAAAATGGTTAGGTTTGTCTTCAGCTGAAAGCAGTTGGATTGATAAATCGAATGTAATATTATAAATAAAATAACGTTAACAAACTCGAATCACATAACTATCTATTAAAGTATTCAAACCGGAATCATCAGTCTTATAATGTGTTTTGGAGAGAGTAGTCTTCTCAATTGGCTTATTAATAATTTACCATTTGAATTACACTTACCAGGATATAATTACTGTGGCCCAGGTACTAAATTAATAAAAAGACTAACAAAAGGAGATAACGGCGTAAATAAGTTGGACGAATACTGCAAAGATCACGATATTGCATATCACAAGTCATCAAACTTAAAGGATCGACATAAGGCTGATTTAATTTTGTTAAAAATGGCGAAAGAGCGAGCGGTCGTTTCCGATGCCAGTATAGCTGAAAAACTTGCGGCACGCTTAGTAAGTAAGGCTATGTCAGCAAAAATTAAAACTGGTTCTGGTTTGGACAAAAAGCATTCTCCAAAAATTACACCTGGAAAAGAGTTAAAAAGTAAATTAAAATCTGTTATTACAAAAGCAAAAAGGCATATCAAAAAATTAAAACCTAAGAGCAAGAAAATGGCAATAGAATTAGCTATTGCCGCTACTAGAGAATTGGCTGATGATTCATCGATTAAGCTCCCTCGCGTTATTCCTATTCCAAAAACTGGGGGAGTATTACCTTTGATTCCTATTTTTGCGGGATTATCAGCTGCGGGAGCTTTAACAGGCGGTGCAGCTGGTATTGTTAAAACCATAAATGAATTCAAAATGGCTAAAAAGCTCTATGAAGAATCGAGAAGACATAGTGAAAAAATGGAAGCTCTATGTATTGGGAAAGGACTACACCTTAAACCACATAAAGGCGGTCTTGGAATTTTCGTATCAAAAGAAAAAACTAAGATATCGGCTACCCAAACGGGCCTTAACTAACTTTGACATTTTAAAGTACGGGAATAGAATTCCTTATTTTAAAGGTGTCTTTATGATAGATGAGCTCCCTAAATGTCCTTATAAAAAAGAATGTGGAGTTATTAATTTGGATAGTTCAAAAAATCCTGGTTCTCAGTGGGTAGCCTATGCAAAATATAATGATTATGTTGAGTATTTTGACAGTTATGGAAATCTTAAACCTCCGAAGGAATTTATAAAATACTAGCTGTGCCCGCGACTTCGTTCTGTTATAACCGAATTTAGTTAAAGGGAAATGCAATGTAAGCATATTATAATTAATATATAAGCCATTACCGCCATGCGGCCAGTAAGTTTTGCACACAGTTAGCACACAGTTAGCATACAGTTCGCATCATTCATCTACCGCGCCAACATCCTACATCTCGCGGTCGCGAAAGCTTGAGTTCGGTCTAGTTAAGTCAGTCATGGTTGTCTAATTTCGGGTGTAAATTAATAAACATTTTTCAGCTGTGAAAAATTGTTTTTTTTTTAAAAACTCGCTACGTACTACGCGCAAAACATTGGTGTCAGAAGTGGGATGCTGTTGGCTTTCTGGATCCGTATTCAGACCGCAGCATCTGAACAGTGCGTAGTGAAAGTGTACTAGCAGCGCAAGGTCGACGATCAGTCTCCGCTCTCATAGCGTGAGCCCGCACCACACCAGATAGAGGATAAGTCTCCGCCCCTCGCAGCGTGTGCCCCCATCGATACACGCAAGTACACCCCCTTAGCCGACTGTCAGCCTCCGCTTTATAGCGTGAGCCAGCGCTTACCCTTGCAGCCTTGACCTTGACTAGAGTGTAGCCGACCGTCAGCCTCCGCTATTAAGCGTGAGCCGGCGCCGCACCAATCGAGACCGTTCCCAAAACCTTTACTGAGCTTTGAAAACCCTCTGGGTGTAAAGCAGCTCGACGTCTTCAATTGCAGGGTGATATCCGCACCCTATGATGCAGCTAACTCACCTTATTCTCTTCGTCTTCATGTGGAACACAAAATCATCATCAACGTAAGTCTTATACTTATTTCCAAACTCTTTGTGTTGTGTTGTGTTTGTGCAGTGTTTTGTGATAAAAGCAGAGCATTCTAAAAAGCGTGTGCGTCATCTCGTAACTTCTAAAAGGAAAATCTATTTATAAGCACGTATTTTAAACTGACCTTGTAATAAATATTATTTTCTATATCTTATAAACTAAATCTTATATCCTAATTATTATATTAGTAATCAATCTATCCTAAGGTCATATCTACTAAATCTTAAAGTTATCTAAATATTTGTGAGTGGTGAGTACTTATCACCATTTATGACGGATTCCGAATATTCAGTAAAATCTGAAAAAGATATTAAAAAGCCTACAAAAATGTCCAATGCTACAACGCTGAATTTCCTTACTAAATTTATTAAACCATATGATGGTAAAAGGGAGACTCTCCCCGCATTTCTCACAAACTGTGACAATGCCATTTCACTCGCCTCTGACGAACAGCAGACTATTTTATGTAAATTTATCATTTCCCAATTGGAAGGTAAGGCACAAGTAGCGTGTTCTTTAAAAACTTTTAGTAACTGGTCAGAACTTAAAGACTTACTAAAACAAAACTTTAGCGAGAAGAAACATTCTACACATCTCTTGTCCGACCTTCAAAATTGCAAGCAAAACTTGCCGTCGGAAACTGTCTCACAATACTCTTTGCGAATTGAATCATGCTTAACGCGTTTGTTATCAGATGTGCATTTCTCCTGTGATAATAAGGATGAATTAGTTGGTAGAGTCGCCGGTATCGAAGACTTGGCACTCAACACTTTCCTAATGGGTCTAAATCCGAGTTTTTCGCATATAGTTCGATGTCGTAACCCTAAAACGCTAAACGAGGCCGTCACACATGCTATTGAGGAAGAAAAATTATTTAACGCTTCCAAATTTTCCTTAAAATCGCCAAAAACATGTTCGACATGTAACAAACAAGGTCACTTGTCTTCTGAATGTTTTCGGAATAAAAACAAAAACGTGAAATCTTATAATACGAATTTTACTTATCCTAATACTTATTAAAATCGTTTTCCCATGCAAACTCAATCGTCCCAAAATCCTAATAATTTCCCACGGAAAATCTGCGCATATTGCAAAAATCCCGGTCATTTGATAACCGAGTGTCGCAAACGACAGTACAATAATCAACGCCGTAATATACAACAACCTGATACTCAGGCACAGAGTAGTGATACGCGCAGAGGCAACGCTAATGTAAACTTTTGCCATACGAATGATATGGCCGTGAACCACTCAGACGCTAATGAAACATTAGCCTCTGAACCTTTAAACCAAATCGGATTCTGAGTGCGTGTCTATCGGAATCCACAGCATTTAAAAATGACACGATTCTTTCTAAATCTTATTCACCTCAGTTCCAAAACAGGAATCTGAGTCATACCAAATCTTATGATAATACTATATCTTATCCTAAATCGTATACTAAATCTTACGATAATTCTAAATCTTATGCTAAATCTTATGATAATACGAAATCTTATACTAAATCTTATGATAATGCTAAATCATATGCTAAATCTTATAATAATACGAAATCTTATGCTAAATCTTACGATAATTCTAAATCTCATGCTAAATCATACAATAATGCTAAATCTTATGCTAAATCTTATACTAATTCTTATGATAATATGAAATCGTATACTAAATCTTACGATAATTCTATATCTTATGCTAAATCTTATGATAATCCTAAATCTTATGATAATCCTAAATCTTATGATATTACTAAATCTTACGATTATACTAAATCTCATAATGATGCCAAATCTTATACTAATTCTAAATCTTGCACGGAACCGTGTAACAATCATAACTTACCTTTTAAGAATAGTGATGGTAACTCGAAAAGCAAACTTACCTCTTATCCGCCAGATGATTTGTCACCGTCACGCCTGAAATGTTCTAAATCTCATCAGAATGATATACCAATTTACGAAATGAATTCGTTTATTAAAAAGGTAACACTCCCACATGTTTTCTTATTTACTAAGCATACTACCAGGTCACTTGTTCTATTAATCGACACTGGATCTAGCATTTCTTTAGTTAAAGAAGAAAGTCTTTATAAAAAGCCTCAACTATCCTCAGAAATAGTGCGACTTAAAGGAATCAATGATAGTGGCACGTATTGTCAAACATTAGGCACCTTCCAGATGCAATTTTACTTATCTTCGGAAGTTCATTCTTATAAATTTCACGTCGTAAAGAATGATGTTAGCCTCGATTATGATGGCATAATAGGCACAGATCTTCTAGGTCATCTTAAAGCAGTCATAGACTATGACAAGGAATGTTTAATAATTCAAAATCATACTTTACCTTTACGTTTCAAGTTGCCAATTTATAAAATCCCAGCTCGTTCTGAAGCTGTAATTGAATGTGGAGTGTCAAACAATAGTGATGAGTTACCTTTCCTTAAAGAAGCCTTAGTTCTCGACCACATGATTTCTGAAGGCGTCTATGTCGCGGATTGCGTCGTCACTTTAAAGCCAAATCGTAGAGTTAATATTTCTATTCTAAATACTACTGAATCCGAGATCGAAATAAATAACTATTCCGTTAATCTTACACGTATGGAAAATAACTTCACAGAGTGTCTGACAACTTCAGACATTGAAACTATAAATAAAGCTTCACTTCCTGTCATTGATAGACATAATCAAGTTCTAAATCAAATTCGAACCTCTCACCTAAATCCAGAAGAAAAAGCAACTCTGTTAGACTGTTGTTCTCAATTTACAGACGTTTTTCATCTTGAAGGTGAACCTCTCACCTGTACTAGCACAATCAATCACTCTATAAACACAGGGAATGCCGCCCCAATCCACGTAAAGTCTTACCGTTTTCCAGAGTGCCACAAAGAAGAAGTAGACAGTCAAATAACCAAAATGCTCGAACAAAATATCATACGCCCGTCTCAATCACCATGGAGCGCCCCTGTATGGGTCGTCCCGAAGAAGGCAGACGCCTCGGGGAAACGAAAATGGCGTATAGTTATCGACTATCGTCGTCTTAACGACGTCACAGTGTCCGAGATCTATCCTATACCGTTAATAACGGATATTCTTGACCAACTAGGGCATTCTAAGTATTTTACGACCTTAGATCTTGTAAGTGGTTTCCACCAAATTTCTTTAAATCCTGCTGACGCAGCAAAAACAGGATTCACGATTGTAGGCACAAATGAAACGTCTGGTCACTACGAATTCACCCGAATGCCTTTTGGCTTAAAAAATGCACCTAGCACCTTCCAACGCCTAATGAATACAGTTCTATCTGGTCTCCAAGGATTACACTGCTATATTTATTTAGATGATTGTATTTTGTACTCGCCAGACCTCCCTAGTCACATTGAAAAGCTAAAATTAGTCCTTCAAAGGTTCCGTCAACATAATCTAAAATTGCAACCAGATAAGTGCGAGTTCTTACGCCGCGAAGTTACTTATCTAGGTCACGTCATCACCGATAAAGGTGTCTCACCGAATCCAGACAAGGTGAAGGCCATCGAAGGTCTTCCAACTCCTAAAAACCCCAAGGACATAAAATCATTCCTAGGTCTAGTCGGTTATTACCACAGATTCATAGAAAACTTCTCTAAAATTACCAAACCACTCACCTCCCTTTTAAAGAAAGATGTCGCTTTCCATTGGACGCAAGAACAAGAACTTGCATTCCAAACTCTAAAACATAAATTAGTTTCAGCACCCCTTCTTCAATATCCTGATTATTCAAAACCGTTTATACTTACCACTGACGCATCTAATTACGCCGTTGGAGCCATTCTTTCTCAAGGTGAAATCGGCAAAGATAAGCCGATAGCCTATGCATCACGTACCCTAAACAAAGCAGAAGGAAACTATTCCACTACGGAAAAAGAACTTCTAGCTATTCTTTTTGGCGTTAAGACGTTCCATCCCTATTTATATGGCTACCAATTCAAAATCGTTACCGATCACAGACCCTTAGTTTGGTTGTTCAACGTTAAAGATCCAGGTAGTCGTCTTATACGATGGCGCCTGAAATTAGAAGAATATAATTATGAAATAGTGTACAAACAAGGCAGATTAAATTCTAATGTCGATACCTTATCCAGGTACCCCGTAAACGCGTTAACCTCTAATTCTAATTTAAATAAATCAACTTATGAACAATATTTTAAAAAGCAATTCTTAAAAACTACATCTAATAACGATACAATCATAGAAGAGCATAGTCAATCACTTCATTTAGCCAAACAAAAATATATAGCATGTCCGATGTCTCTGGACTTCGACTACTCTATGCCGCATTGCGAGCAATTGTTATCACTCATCGAAAATGCTGACGAGTTAAAAGCCCGTGAACGTGAACTTGAAACTGTTCACATTGTAGATTCTAATAATAGAACATTTTATTTTCTTTTTACGAAAACACATCATTACGATGAAACTAGTTATAGAATTATTTATAAATTACTTATGGAATTGCGTAACAAAATCTTATCTAACGAAAACTACGAAAAAGAATTAGCTATATCGGATTTTTCGGAGCCATTTACTAAATTAGTTTACATTAAGATCTATAATATGATATCTTACATTTTTCACGGCACCCAAATCAAAATACATATATATAAAAATCAAATAATATATCCAACTCCCGCTGAGGTCCCTAATATTCTAAAAGAAAATCACGGTACCACTATTGCTGGTCACCCAGGTGTTAAAAGAATGTATAATAGGATAAAAGCAGCCTACTATTGGAAATCGATGCGTTCCGATATCGAACGATTTGTTAAAGACTGTAGATTATGTCAAATAAATAAACCCTTACGCTCTTCGAATAAAGCCCCTATGGTTATTACCTCCTCGAGTACCAAACCCTTTGAAAGATTAGCTTTAGATATCGTTGGTACTCTGCCCGAAGCTGGCCTTCAAAAGTTCAAATACATACTTACCCTCCAGGATGATCTGACAAAGTTTTCTTCCGCTTACCCTATGATCACATGTTCAACTGATGAAGTTGCTCGAAACTTAATTCATTTCTTTTCTCTATTCGGATTTCCTAAAATGATTCTTACCGATCAAGGTACCTGCTTCACCTCCGATCTCTTCAAGCAACTAACTGATATCCTGAAAATCAAAAACCTATTTTCAACCCCGTATCATCCTCAAACCAATGGTGCTCTAGAAAGGAGTCACGCCACTCTCAAGGAGTATCTCAAGTCGTTCGTGAACGAAAATCACGACGATTGGCATTGCTACCTAGCAACTGCAATCTTATCATACAATACAACTCCCCATTGCACAACAGAATTTACTCCCTTCGAGTTATTATTTGGCCATAAGCCTTCCATACCTAGTAGCTTATATGAAACAAACGATAGCACAACTTATCATGACTATATTCGCGCCTTACAGTATAGAATGCGTTTTTCTCGCGAAAAAGCATTAGAAAATATAATTAAAAGTAAGGAAACATCTAAGAGGTATTATGATGCAAATTCCAGTTCTAAAACTTACAAAGTCGGTGATATGGTTTATTTAAGACATCACCATAGATTAAGGAAAGCCTTATCTCCCATTTGGAAAGGACTCTATAAAATAGTCAAAGTGCACGGTAAAAATAATGTATCTTTAAGTGTTAATAGAAAACACATGAAATACCATGTTAACGAAATTAAACCGGCGTGATTTGTCATTGTTACAGATTGGTTTCTGCTGATCCCATTGAGTATATTTCTCACAGTCCGGGCATATATTTTGACCCGATATCAATTGCATATTTTTACAACGACTTCTGGAACGTGATTACTTATGTCGAAGTCGTCCCTATCAAACCTTATTTGGATAAAATCCAAAAATCTATTTTATATTTATCTGCTTTCTGTGAAAAAGCAAGAAATTTAGCTATAGTTACTTTAAATCGAAATAAATAAATTAAATAAAAATGTAAAATTTAGGCAGTTTGAAAAGTCAAATCGTAATCTAAGCATTTATTAGTTATGACAATTATTTCCATATTCTATACTATATCGAATTATTATTATAAGAATCTTTATTTTAGGAGTATTCTCTACTTAGCTTATATAATTTTAATATTGTCTTATAATGATTTTAATCATATAAAACTTTGTTTTTATATAACTATTTTCTTAATACCTACCTTATACTACTTTCTATGTCTTAATATAATAAGTACCTAATTGTAAAACTCAAGCTCTTGCACGCGGTTTTCATTAAACTTCGCGTTCATCTTATTTAAGATGAAGCTTCGTCTTCAAGGGGGGACGTGTTATAACCGAATTTAGTTAAAGGGAAATGCAATGTAAGCATATTATAATTAATATATAAGCCATTACCACCATGCGGCCAGTAAGTTTTGCACACAGTTAGCACACAGTTAGCATACAGTTCGCATCATTCATCTACCGCGCCAACATCCTACATCTCGCGGTCGCGAAAGCTTGAGTTCGGTCTAGTTAAGTCAGTCATGGTTGTCTAATTTCGGGTGTAAATTAATAAACATTTTTCAGCTGTGAAAAATTGTTTTTTTTTTAAAAACTCGCTACGTACTACGCGCAAAACAGTTCGCGTAAATGTTGGAATTTAATTAGCATGACATTTATGCCAAGAGTATATTATATTTATAACTTTTATACATATGTATATTATATACCTAATATATTATATCTTTAGAGCATTTCTTTATACACAAAATTAACTGTTTTACCACCTTCACGTAGAACATACAGACATACATACATAGGTACATAGACTCACGCCTGTTTCCCGGAGAGAAACAGGCGTGAGTCAGTCGCCTGTTTCAGAGACCATGGAACGCCATTTGCAACGATCCTGACATACCTCTCTTGCTTCATTCACTCCCATCAAGTTTCTCATGCATGCTCTTCTGTTTAGGGTACTTCTGACCTGTCCTTTTTTTAGGATGTCTCCAATCTGATCACAGAACGTCCGCCTAGGTCTCCCCCTTCGTCCTGTCCCATTCACACTTGCCTTATATATCTTCTTTGTCAGTCTTTCGTCATCCATCCTCTCCATGTATCCAAACCATCTTGACATGCCTTTCTTGATGCTTGTCACTACATCTTCTTTTACCGCACAACACTCTCGTATCACACAATTTTTTACTCTGTCGGTCATAGACACACCACACACACTTCTCAGTGCTCTCATTTCTACAGCATTTATTCTACTTTCATGACTCTTCTGCCATACCCAACCTTCACTACCATACATAGAACATGTAAATTATTTTTACCGATCATGTGAAAAACAACATGTTCAGAAGTCGATTCCAGCTGTTTCAAGTGTCTGTCCCTGCGATTTATTTAGAAAATACACACAGGACTACGACTATCCAGCCCTGCCGAAAGTAAGATAGCCCCGTTGAGTAATTCAAGAGGTATCTGAATTCAGGGCTCAGTCTCCCGCTCAAAGATTCCCACGTACGTGACGTGAGGAGTGCAAAATTGGTAATAATGAAACACCTGTAAAAAAACAGAACACGAACGAACGAAAAAATCAAAGAAACACGATAACATTCAACAATCATAAACTCATAAGTAACGTCAAATACCCTATCCAAGTATTCCAACGAAGACGAAAACAAATTATCCGAGAACCTGTCAATACTCGGAGAATCTTAGCACCGCCAATCAGAAAATGACGTTATTTCAACGCTATCTATGTTTACATACACAAACCAACCGAGATAGAAAATAATAATTATGGACAAATCGATAATTTATTGAAAAATGGATCTATCGTCATTATATTTATCATTTAAAATAAACAATAATGAAATTATTATACAACTATTATATAAACATAATAATTTGAAATACATGAGATTGACCGTTTAAATTAAGTGAACATTGTAATAAATTTTGACACAGAGACTTTTTGTTTATGAAACTGCCGAATATTATACTCTATTATTTTTTAATAACAGAAAGATACCCTACACAAAATTATTGTCTTTTATGCAAGAAACATTTATTTTGCTAGAAAATTATTTGAAAATAGTGACATCTATCGGTCAGTAAGTAGCCATAAAACACTTTGAAGGTACCTATTTAGACTAACTATACTTTTACTAACAAACTTATAATGATCATAGATGGCACCATATATATAACCAGTTTTGGAGATCCCTGTTTTGTTTGGGACTACGTACAAAGGAGAGGTCAAGCTGTACACCGAAAACCACTCAACCGACTGTGAAGTAACATATACTATTTTATAGGTTTGAGTATCCTTTGTACATGAGTGTAAGTTTTATTGAAATCAATTTCGCCATTTTAGAGATCTTTAGCAATATAGGGAAAGACAGACAGACAGACAGACATAAATTCAAAAAAATATCGGGTATAGCTTTTTAGCATTTTCCTACATTTTTAAGCTAATTTTCGTCAAAATATCTTTAATGTACAGACTTTTTCACCTCTACAGTTTTATTATAGTATAGATGTAGGTTCTAGCATTTAATATAATTATGAAAACATACAACGTGATCACCCCTTCAATTGTGGACATTTATGTTTAAATTTCTTAAAGAATTTTTGGTATAATCATGAAATAAAATAAACAGGATCATCTAAAAGAGTTCACTATGCAAGCATGTTTACTACGGTTACCATCTCTGGAAATAAATCGGAACTGATTTCGTATTTTCAACAACTCTTCATTTATCTGATCAGTACGAGTGCGGTTTACTATACTTTTCAGTATTAAAAACAAGACCGAATGTGCCCGTTAATAACAGCAGTTTAACAGCTGTTATCAGAATTGAATGTGATCTTGTGCACGGTTCATACTGCAACGGATTACCGACTCATTTTATTCATGAATTTATATCTGATACTACTCCAAGTCACGGCTACATAAAAATACCTCAGAACGTTATTTACTTTCCAGTTAACAAAAATATAATTTCATCCATAACTGTTAGGATTGTAGATCAGTTTGGTTACTGTACTGACTTTGGTGAAGAAAATATTCAATTACGTCTTCATTTAAGAAAAGCAAAATGATAGTATATTATAAAAACCCTTCAGTGAAAATAAAACGTCCTATTCCGTCAACGACCATTAAGGTGCACTGACGTAAGAAAAACGTGAAGAAATTGACTAAATCAAATAAAGATTTTCTTAAAGCTTTAGGGTTTAAAGTATGAGTATACTACAGATTACCGATTTACCACACTTTGATAGTTCAATCGAAAGTTATGAAATCCATTCATACAATCCCTACAATAACAGTTTTAGAGAAAACGATGAAATCAAAATCCCCATACACCAGCAAGATATATACCTGCTACCATCAGCCAGTTCAATCTACATCGAAGGTCAGGCAAAGCTGTTCGGTAAGGATGGGCATCCGATCAAGAAAGCTGTTACGTTTACTAATAACCCTGTTATGTACTTGTTCCAAGACATCAGGTACGAAGTGAATGGAATTGAAATAGATCGTATAAAAAATTCTGGAATAACATCAACAATAAAGTCATACATCTCATTTAATGAAGCAGAAAGTAAAGTTTCTGCATTATGGGGTTGCAATTTAAACGGATTCCTAAGTGATGGACATTTTAGCGTTGTGGTGCCCTTAAATAAGATTTTAGGGTTTGCAGAGGATTACAATAAAATTGTGACAAATTGTAAACACGAACTTATATTGAATAGGAGTAATTCTAACTTAAATAGTATTATTTTTACTGATGAAGTCGTTCAGCTTCAAATAGATATACAGAGAATTCAATGGAGAGTACCACTTATAAAAGTTTCCGATCGAGAACGTTTATGAAACGTGCAATTTATATTTTCGGTGATTATGGGAAGTGGTTTGGCATATACGTTACTATTATAAATTGACAAAATAACACATTTATAAATAAAGATAAAGTACATTATTCAAGTGAGATTTAAAATTTATATTGTATTTATGTGTTCATTATACACTCGCGCTTGCATCTCAACATGTACTATAGTATTTTTCAGCGCTGACGCGGTAGAGTCCAGTAGACTACCGCGCAGAGGGCATCGGGTTCGAATCCACTTGCCCCAGGCGTCGGAGAGCACGTTAAGACATCGGTCCCGCCTAATATGAACATCTTTGACACTCGTTATAGGGACTATGAACCATTGAATATCACTATACCTTTGGGTTACGGCGTGGCAGTCTGACAGTCTGTAGCTCTATGAAAAAGACATAATTCAGTAAAATTTTTTAAAGCACTTAGAAAGAGATAAACCTATTCAGATGGCCTTTAGAAATTGGGATTTATATAAGTATCCTTTACTACCTAAAACCACAAAGCATTCTTGGTCAGTAAAGACTGCTTCTCAATTAGAAAAGCCTCGGTATGTCATTTTTTGCTTGCAAACTAATAGAAAAAATAATAGAACTACAGACAGTTCGGTATTTGATCATTGTGAGGTGACAAATGTTACGCTCTTTTTAAATTCGCAATATTATCCTTATGAGCCTTTATCTTTAAAGTTTTGTGAGAACAAATATAGTATATTATATGAAATGTATGTGAAATTTCGTCAGTCGTATTACAACTCTCCGGTAGACCCGTTGCTTGATCTGCAGGATTTCAAAGAAAAAGCCCCAGTCTTCATCTTAGACTGCTCGGGGCAAAACGATAGTTTAAAAACTGGTCCAGTGGATGTAAGATTGGAATTTGAATGTTCAACACAAATACCAGATAAGACAACTGCATCCTGTTTGATTATAAACGACCGACTTGTGGAATACAAACCTCTGAGTAACGTCGTGCGTAGATTATCATGACTGCTATTGTAGACATCCAAGGCTTTAAAACAGAAGCAAATGAATTTATAATAAAAGAAATTGCTATATGGTGTAATCAAAGCCTGCAAGTGTTTTTAATCAAACCGCCAATTCCTTTTTACGATTTGACTAAATCGGAAAGACAACAAGTTTGCTGGATTGAGCGTAATAGAAAAATATACTGGAGTGAAGGATTTATACCTTACTCAAATTATCAATATTTAGTTTTAGATATCTTAAAAGATAAGTGTGTTTTTGTTAAAGGTCTTGAAAAAGTGTCATGGTTGAAAAATACTTTAAATAGTGTTAATGTAATTAATTTAGAAGATAAAGGTTGTCCTAATTTGTTAACCCTATATGATTGCTATAAATATTCCGGAGATTTGTACAATTGTATCTATCATGACTCAATATGTGCATTAAAAAATGTTATGTGCTTAAAAAAATGGTGCTTTGATAATAAACTTTTTTAAAAAGATACAATATGGATTGTTTCATTTTACTTAATCGTTTCCTATACTCACTAACATACCCATTTAGTTTTAATATATACTATGATTGGAATATTACATTAATTGATACACATTCATAAGTAAAATAAAAAACTCAGCAAAGAGAACAGTTACATTGGTCACTAAGACAAGGAGATAATTCCTAACCTGAAAACATAATGTTAATAATCTATATCGTGAATAAAACGGATCGCAGATAACAAAAGTAAGGTATTATGGGATGCGTCTGCGTCGCGAAACGAGCGAAGCTGGAATCCGAGTTACCGCGGGTTCAAGAAGTCAGAGGCAAAAGCTAGTTGTGGATAAAACAATTATATAATTCATAAGTACATACATTCATAGTCTTATGCCTGTAACTCTGAAGAGGTAGGCAAATGTGTATTACTACACCCACTTTTCGCCAGATATATTTAAGTTCCACGTAATAGGGAGGCGAGCCTATTGCCGTACCGGGCACATTTCTAGACTTCATGCTGTTACTGAGAATTTCCTAACAGAAAACCCAATAACACTTTGGCCGACCCGGGAATCGAACCCGGGAGCCACCCGATCCTACTTTCAACATTGTTAAGATTTTGCATTCATTCAATAAAATTATCAACGAGCTGTGCAAAGATAACAGTATGTACATATAAATTATTATGAATGCATCGCTGTGCCCGAGCTGCACTGAGCGCGTCGAACGAACTTGAGAATGTTGTTTATATTATGTCAACCCAAGTAAAAACATTGTTACTATGCTACCAGTATTACGATGCATCGATGAATGAAATAATATTATACTTCTAATGCCAACCGTCCGTATCGCAGATCATGTTAGTAGTGTGATTTTGGGGCGCTCTGCATTGCGAACGGAGCGAAGCGAGGTGAGTGATGCAGAAGCCCCAATATTACACTACTAACACTCCCCATGATATATACGATATAGAACGCAGAGAGACGCAACATCTCTACGCAGTCAAGATGGTCGAGCCGGTTTGTAGGTTTTAGGTCCTTTTCTATTTCTTGTATATATTAATGACTTACCTTTTTATTTAAAAAACATCTGTGATGTTGTACTTTTTGCAGATGATACGTCACTTATTTTTAAAGTAGATAGGAATAGAAATCAATTTGATGATGTAAATAATGTACTATTACAAGTTACACAATGATTTACAGCAAACAACCTAGTACTTAATTCTAGGAAAACTAAATGCGTTAAATTTGCTTTACCTAACGTAAGACAACTGGGACATAATATTATGCTAGATAGGGAACTTGACACAGTAGACTCTACAGTGTTCCTAGGTATTACATTAGATAATAAGTTACAATGGGGTGCACATATAGCATGTCTTGCAGGAAAGCTCAGCTCTGCTGCGTATGCCGTCAGAAAAGTTAGGCAACTTACTGACATCGACACGGCTCGTTTAGTATATTTTAGCTATTTTCACAGTGTTATGTCCTACGGCATTTTGTTATGGGGCAAAGCTGCGAATATTCAGAATATCTTCGTTCTACAAAAACGAGCGGTAAGAGCAATATACATGTTAGGTGCAAAAGATACTCTTAGGGAATGCTTTAAGTCTATAGGAATTCTTACAGTAGCCTCGCAATTTTTATTTGCTAATATTTTGTACATTAGGCAAAATATTATTATTTACCACAAAAAGCGATATACATAACATAAATACTCGAAACAGGCATAGGCTATATGCCCCTTATCATCGTTTACATAAAGTTAATAATTCTTTTGTAGGGCTAGGTATTCGTATCTATACTATAATAAAACTGTAGAGGTGAAAAAGTCTGTACATTAAAGATATTTTGACGAAAATTAGCTAAAAAATCTAGGAAAATGCTAAAAAGCAATACTTGATCTTTTTGGAATTTATGTCTGTCTGTCTTTCCCTATATTGCTAAAGATCTCTAAAATGGCGAAATTGATTTCAAGAAAACTTACATTCATGTACAAAGGATACTCAAACCTATAAAATAGTATATGTTTCATCACAATCGGTTGAGTGGTTTTCGGTGTACAGCTTGACCTCTCCTTTGTACGTAGTCCCAAACAAAACAGGGATCATCCAAAACTGGTTATAAATGTGGTGCCATCTATGATCATTATAAGTTTGTTAGTAAAAGTATAGTTAGTCTAAATAGGTACATACCTTCAAAGTGTTTTATGGCTATTTAGCCGACTTTAAAAAAGGAGGCGATTCTTAATTTCGTCAGTATATTTTTATGTATTTTCGATAACTAAATTACTGGAAGTGAGGATAATTATAGTTATCCTTCCGACCGATAGATGTCACTATTTTCATAATTTTCTAGCAAAATAAATGTTTCTTGCAAAAAAGACAATAATTATGTGTCAGGTATCTTTCTTTTTCTTTTTTATAGACTCACGCCTGTATCCCTGAAGGGGTAGGCAGAGGTGTAATATTACATCCACATTTCGCCATCAAGTTTTAGGTCCCACGTAATAAGGGGCGAGCCTATTGCCGTACCGGGTACATTACCAGACTCCGTGCTGTTACTGGGAATTTCCTAACGGAAAACTCAATAACACTTTGCCCGACCCGGGAATCGAACCCGAGACCTCCCAATCCCACGCGCACATTTATGCCGCGAGACCAACGAGGCAGTCTAGGTATCTTTCTGTTATAAAAAAATAATAGAGTATAATATTCGGCACTTTCATAAACAAAAAGTCTCTGTGTCAAAATTTATTACAATGTCCACTTAATTTAAACGGTCAATCAAACTACTTATGCAACTAAACTATTCTAAACTAAACCAATAAACCTAAATAAATAATAATAACAAAATAGACGAGGAAAAACAAAAAACCCAAACTACGCGGAGTCAGAAAATTCCTCTGCAACGCTGTCAGCTGGAAGCGTGCCCAGAAGGCTGGCAGCATTGCCACGTTGTATAGCAATGCTTTTTCTCTCTGCAAAATATAAACCAGCCCTTTGGTCACGGGAAGCGTCGATCAGCCTTTTGGCGATTTCTTTGTACAGAGCGCGTTCTTTGTACACGGCTCAAAAACGTAATTACCAGATAGGTTTCCGTATTTGCGCCATTGAGGGTCTCCACTGATGCAGCAGCAGCGCCAGCCGATCCAGCTGGTCAGAGACTCGTACTCTCGACTATTAACCAAAGGTTTTGGATAGTACATGGTTTAAACGAAGTAAAGAAGGTCATATATAAGTGCATTGTATGTGTAAAACTAAAAGCAAATACAGCTAAGCAGCTCATGGGGTCTTTATCCAAAGATAGAGTGAATATAAGGCGGCCATTTCAAAAAATAGGTTTAGATTTTGCCGGACCAATAATGATAAAACAAAGTCGAATTAGAAAAGCTCTAGAAACTAAAGCTTATGTATGTGTATTTGTATGTTTTGCTACTAAAGCTATACATCTTGAGTTAGCTTCTGATTTACGAACTGTAACGTTTCTAGCTTGCCCCAAAAGGTTTATTTCACGTAGGGGTCTTCCAACTGATATTTACAGTGACAATGCTTCAACATTTAAGAGTGCTAATACCCAGTTAACTGAACTGTTTAAGTAACAAAATTGTAAAATACATCAAGGGGAAGTTCATAACTTTGCATCCCAGAAAGGTATAAATTTTCACTTTTTGCCCTGTTATAGTCCTATATTTGCTGGTTTGGCAGAAGCTGGGGTAAAAAGCATGAAATTCCACTTGAAGCGAGTAGTACAGAAAAATTTACTGACTTATGAAGAAATGAATACTGTAATATGTCAAATTGAAGCTATTTTAAATAGTAGGCCGTTAATGCCATTATCCAATGATGTTACTGACTTTGCATGTCTTACTCCTGGTCATTTTCTTATAGGATCTGCTTTAAATACTTACCCTGAACAAGATGTGCAGGATAGGAGGATTGCCTATTACCAGTGGAATAAGCTAAGCATTAATTAATCAACATTTCAAAAATTTGTTGTTAACTTCTGTTTTTAATTTAAGCAATAATCGTTTATAAGAAGGCATATCACATATTAGTAACTATGTATTCAGTTTTCTTTAACGAATTTTCTGTAAAATTTACAATCCTTCGTTGTGTTTGCTGCCTACATACATAGCTTATATTATATACATTAATGTACCTTATTTTCAGACGTAGGTATTTACTAAACAGTGTTAGATTCTAATAATTTTATTTACTGTTTATAACAATAAAGATTTGCATTGTGTGTCAAGTTTAAATTGAATCTGTAAAAATTGTTTCTGTGTAAGCTATCGCTTTTGTTTTCTCAGATAGGCAGTATGTTGGCAACCCAAAATTTTTTTTGTGTTGGTACACATGTATATTAGTATGTAAGATTCATATTTTATGTGTTGGTAACGCTATGCGGCCCCCGCCCGCACTTCTTCCCTAACTGTGGTACAAGAGAATACACGCATTTTTACCTCACGGACCTCGTTTAATTTAAACCAGCCCCTAAATAAATAAACTTCTTTTCAGCAATACTTGCAGAAAATTATTTAGATGTAAGCATATGAAAAAAAAAATATATTTCGCTGACTTTGCATTCCGCGCGCGGGGCGTAATTATGGATTAAAACATCATTGTAAACAAATTATGTACTTATATATCATACTTTTATGTTTTTATTGTAAATTAACTGATTAATTATGAAGTTACAGCAAAAAAAATAAATAAATAATGTGTATTACTTTAATTATAGACAAAAAATATCGTAAAAACGTCATTTTATGTAAAACAGTTTAAATACATATTATTATGTATGTATGTATATAAGGTTACATTTATGCGTTGTATTATTTTTTTATTATGAGTATATAAATAAACCTTTGATAAAATATATAATACTCATATTATTTATGAGATATTAGTTATCGAAAATTTTGGCGGGAACTTAAGTTTTTTTTTCCAATAAAAATAATTCTTATCAGATTATTATCAGAATTGGTTTTTATACTTGGAAATCGAGTTGGAAAGAAAGTTATCTAGGTTTGAATCTGATATATAACATAAAACGGTATTTAAAAAATAAAATATGAAAATTAGAGCCAATAAAAAAAATATTTTGTTTTATTTTTTTATGTTCAATATTAAAAGTTTATTTTCATTATATTTATTTCTTCTAAAAGCAAATTAAAAAATCTTTCTAACTGTGTATAATACTTATATACCTCCCATAATAAAAAACGATGAGAAAAAGGAATATGTCAGAAATATAAAATCGCGCTCTATACTTTATACTGCCCTTGCGGCTTCAATCATATTATATGGTCTTAATTTATATCATTGGAAAGCTCATTTAATTACGCGTCTATTGATATGCAACCTACGGCAATCGGTTAAGTTATCCGAGTTCCACAAACAGATTAGTGCGCAGGGGAAAAGCGTGGGAAAAATGACAGTTTACGCGCTCATCTGTTTTTGCAAAAAGGGAATATAGTCACTTGTGCACGGTCAAGCGGATAGCTGCTCTATCTTCGAATTGTTCTTTTTTCACTCTTTTATCGCTATTTCTACGGGTCGGGCAGCTGAACCGGATTTATCACTAATCGAATAAATATGCAACTTGTATGTTTATGAAGGCTGTCAATTTACCTTGATCTTCCGTGACAGTGTGGCACTGTCCTAGTCGGGCTATCCCATTTATGCCAGAGCGTATCTATACAATTCGAATATATGTGCTTCCTAATTAAGTTGAAATAGGTACCTACGACACTAATTATGAATATGTATGAATTTCGACCACCAATAGAATGGTCGAAATTTAAGCCTAATCCATTTTAGCTTCTTCTCCAAAGAAACCACTAGGTATGTAGCAAAATGTCATAATCCTGTAAGTACCTACCCAATGCGCCTTAGGTTTTCAATATTTTACCATCTCGTATTAATTTAGAGTAACCTAAACTAATATTCATAGATGTTCTTGACTGCACCGCAAAAAGAACGTGTTCCGATGCTCTCCAATAGAGCTAGAGGTGTATATTTTACTTCACTGTATTAGTGCTAATATTGATATAAGTACATTCGAATATTTTGGTTATTGTGCTGCAATATGTGATTGCAATTCTGCTCATAATTCAAAGTAAGGTAAAAATTAAATATCTAAGATAAAAATACTTACCTGCGATTTTTTGCCTGTATTTTCGGGTAAATTATCCAGCCAAAGCCCACGCTTTGACTGGATAATTTACCTTTTGGAAATGAGAAGGTGGCTTCTCATTTCTGTTTACTATTTACTGTTATTTCATAAAAAATAATAAAAACGTTTTAAAACTATATCGGTTTGTGAAACAGTAAAACTGTTTCAATAGTACCGATCTTAGAAGAATTTTAATATTAGGTAGGTGCATACTTATACGACAGATTATGCTAGACTGGCATGTGACGTCAGTATCTACTATATCCATACTAATCGATGAATATCCAAGTACAGGGTTCCCAAAGTTGTGTGAGCTTCGACCCATCAAACAAAAATTACAATCATGATATCCACAACTTTGCTCTTTTTTTAAAAAGGCCATAAATACAGGTTGTAAAAAGACCCTTAACGAAAACTGAAACCCCATATTGTACAAATTATTACGATCATGTTTTACTTCGGCACCATACCTGAGAAATAACTGGTTCAGGAGATATTGAGGCTCAAAGTCACGAATTTTTTTTCGAATTATTCCAAAATCGTGTTTAGAATGATAAATGTACACTTTTTTGGCAAATAAAAATAAACAAAATTTTCAATATTTCCCTAAAGTTCCCTAAACGCAGTGTATGCCTACTAGCAATCAGCTGCGAGGTCATTCCCCTCGGCCGCGCAACCACGTGATCATAAACTGCCGCCACCGCGGCGCACAGTGTTTTAAAACACTGAAAACCATTTTAAAAATCTGATTCATGACAACATTTTAACGAGATGTTTTGAATATGGAATCATGTTTATTTTTACTGGCGGATGTTAAGGCTGCTAACTATGCACACATTCCTTGATGGGTTGCCGTCACTGCAGTTGGCGGGAAATTAATGACCCAAGTGCTCATTGGCCAAATTCTATCTGTTCTGGAAGTTTCTGAGTAATACGATACTATTCTAAATATTATATAACGACGCAAACCACGCAGTTGTTTAACATACTCACCCATAAACCTATTAAGCTTCCATCGATCACCTCGATCTTGACAAAAAATTATACAGCTAGAACAATTTTAACAGTAAACACCGCTTCTATAAAAACACAGTTGATAGGAGTTTTTTTCCAGAACAGTCTGATTAAAGTCGTGTTTGCTGGCTGCCATTCAAATATTATCTTTTCCGATATTGAAAATAAAGTTTAAAGTTATGTCATCGAATACGGCACCGAATTAATTTTGGTCGTAAGTAATCCTATAGCTATTTGCTTCAATTTAAATCGAAATCTACTTTGTTTGTAAAACTTAATTTTGTTACCTAGTTTTACACCGCAGTCATTCTATGTCAATAATATTTTATTGAAGTTACTACCACGGTTAATGATAATAATTTATGATAGTTATAAATTTAAAGGTGAACTAAATTAGTTAAACCTAACATACCTAAATCGATTTTGTCACAGCCTTTAGTCGCCATATTCGCCAGCCATCTAAAAGAGCGTGGATTGAAACTTTATAGTCCATTATAAATCCTGTCTCATTGAAGGATTAATAAATTCTTAAAAAATTGAGCCAGCTGTGAAGCAGGAAATTTATCGCCCTATCTATCAGCGCGTATAAATTGTCTGAAAGAATTCGCAATAAGCGATAAAGTCTTTGAATCAGCAGGATGGATTTCTTTCACAGAATATTATGTCATCTTAAGGAATTCTTCCTTATTCTGCTTAATATATCAATGTAGCATGGCATTTCATACTACCGTAGTAGGGCACATCACTATATGGTCAGATGAAAATACCAATCGTCTACCTTCAATAAAAACCGTCTTGAGGATGATTAATATTTTGCTATTCAACCTAATCCTAATGCTGTCATGCACTCTCGAATGTAGTACATCCTTCTTTCCCATCATATTTTTGTCATAATAAATATATTATACTGTAAATTGTTTCCTTTCTTGACATTCGATGTTAAGTACAAACACCTTGTTTTATTGCATATTTTTGCAACGCGGCAAAAAATATTGACCCTTTAGTACTTCTGTTGAAAAGATTACCTACACCCTCACCTTTATAATATTCGAGAAGCATTTACGTTATGGATTAAAGTACCTACTAACATAGTAACATTCTATTATCATGTAGATCCTCCAGACTAACTCCCAAGGCTACCGAGTCCATCAAAACGAGTTGATGACGGCCACTATGTACATTGTACATACTAGATAGCCGTGTAGGAGCGTTTTTCTCCCGGCACACTTTAGGGACCGTTAAAAATTCAAAGAACAAGCGCAGCGAGATAAGCGTTCTAGTTTGAAAGACAATGAAGCTGTCAAGTTTCACATGAAAAGCAATAAATCTGTGCAAGCCTTAACATTTACCTTCCAAGACGGCGTAGAGAATATTACGAATGAAAATAAATCGCTCCTAATTCAGAGCCAAATCGGCGAGATGAAATTGAAATTGAGACTGGGCTGTGTAATGGTGCTATAATATAGTGATACGAACGAGCTCCTTGCTCCCGGCACACCGTAGCGTAATTAATGCCCCACCGGGAGAAAATTGCCACAAATCTGCACTTTCAATTTGTGCCATTGCTTAATGCCGGCAGGATGGTGGGTTCTAGATCGATGGCAGATGTCTAATCAACGAGCTACCGATCTTAATGTAACAATGCCAACAATTATTCTCATTCAAGTTTTATTTTATGTATATGGATTGTCGTTTAGCATAAAAGTAATAAAATATACTTTATCTAAAATATTTGAAGCTATGTATGTACTTAATTTTTTTATTTTGAATCTGCTCTACTAAGAGTTCAATTTTAATTAGGTTTGGCAGGTTGTTTGCGACCATTATAATTATTTAACTTAGTTCGTAGTTCACAAACTACTCTGCTACAAATTTCGTGCATGGAAACAAATATAGCACGACATCTACTAGTCTAGGTAGATGCTAACTTTGTACAATAGCAGAACTTGTATAGAACATGTACAATGTAGAGACAACAGTGTAGATCTAGATTTCGATACCATAGGCATTAAACCTAGGTAGTACTTAATACATTCATGCATAAAATCAACCGCAATATTGCGTCACGGAAAGCATGTGATTAACGATTGTTATCAGAGTATTTATTTGCAACACGTACATCGACAAATATCCCCACATCAGAACTTGTATAGAACATGTACAAACGCTATCGTAAGGACAAATTAAGTGTATATTGAAAGTGATAAAAAAGTTAAGGCATGGAAAAATTATTACAACGTTACTCCCACAAACGTGCAAAGCTTTTAGGTGGTGATAACACCGTGTGAATGATGTAATCCCTCAACATAACCTAAGAAGTTTGCGTTACCTATGAAATAACATAATTATTTAATATATTATGCATCTTGTCAGTGTCATGGCTAGACTGCGATGGGCAGTGTCTAAAATGTTGCTTGAGACTTTATACTTGCTGTAGCCATAGCCAAAAAGGAGATTTGAGTTCAGTTGAGTCTCACGTAAGTCAGAGATTCAATCAAGGAATATAAAAGTACCTAGCTAGGTCTAGTACAGAGATTTGTGAGCGAAAGCTCGTTTTAAAACACTGAAAACCATTTTAAAAATCTGATTCATGACAACATTTTAACGAGATGTTTTGAATATGGAATCATGTTTATTTTTACTGGCGGATGCTAAGGCTGCTGTTAACTATGCACTATGCAGCGTGCATATCGCAACACGGAAGGATGTCTATCCATAAATATTAGAATAGTATTTATATTTTTTTTCCGTTGCTGCCCAATGAAGAATACAACGTACTTATCTAATACTACCTCATTTAATTTCGTGTCGTAAGAGGCGCCTAGGAAAATAGGTACCTACCTACAAAAAGTAATAAAATAAATGAAGAATGATTGGACAGCTATTCTCAAACTATGGATCCAGACCCACTGGTGGCTCGCGAGCGAATATTGACTGGTTCCTGAAATGTAAGATACTGACTGACCGGAGTTCTTCTCCCCTTTACGCCTTAGCTGTTTTTTGAAAATGGGGGCCTAACTGGCAATTTATATATATATATATATATATATATATATATATATATATATATATATATATATATATATATATATATATATATATATATATATATATATATATATACTTTGATATTCAATTTCAAATAATTCTCGCTGGTTTCTGGCGTGCGTTCATGATGGAAATAATGTGACGCACTGTATATTTCTGAATATGTTCTATGCGTATTACAGATTATCCTACATCCATCTAAATTTAAGTTTATATCGGATCCGTCTATTTTCCTGTATTTAATATAAGCATTCCATTAATTAAATGACTTCCTACTACATTACAGGTTATATTGATACCGAATATTTTTTCTGTATATAGTCCATATATTGTGTTGAGAATGCTGCTTCCTCCTAAACTGATATATTTATCGATACCGTACACTCTCGTGTTCCAGTCGTCATGACCGTTTCGAATGGTACCTACCATTAGTTGCCATATTAGTTTGATCTCACAACTATATACTGAAGAACTGTTGCTCAAGTTGTTGTTCTTTTTACATGCAATGTTTTTGTTGAAATCTCACTTCTTTTTGCTTGTGATGGTCTTTATCAAATATCTCTTCTCATGGGGTGTTATTCTACCCTGCACCCCACCGTGACCACCATCCGTGAACTTCCATCCGTACCCCATCCGTGCCCCCAACAGTGCCCACACCCGTGAACCCCCACCCGTGCCCTCACCCGTAAACCCCCACCCGTGCCCTCAGCAGTGAACCACCACCCATGGCCTCACCCGTGTACCACCCTTGGCCTCATCTGTGAACCCCTACCCGTGCCTACACCCGTGAACCAATTTTTTTATTTTTTTGGCTTAATGATAATGATCATCAAAATTACAAGCTTGTACCTATGTCTGCTAGAAATACCTTAGAATTTTATGAAGACCGCTGAGTGAGTGTGACAATCAATAATGTTAAAATACTAGTTCGATTTGGATGAAACCCTGTAATATATTTTTCATCCCTTCTATTCGAAAAGTGTCGCTTTGTTCCTCTTTTAGTTGGAGCAAAATAGCTCTTTTCTGTTAAGCACTTTTTAGCGGGCGGAAAAGTGATTTGAATTTGGAATGTATATCATTCATAGAAATCGAATGTAAATTGTATAAATAACTGGCTGGTACGTGTTGGCTGCACGGGCGTGACTCGCGCTAACAAAAAAAACAGCGCGCGAATTACGACTCTGTTCTCGTAATCAGTAGGTACATACTTTATTGAATTTTGCAAAAATAATGAGTTCTACGTCGAGTTGTAAAAGAGGAAAATATAAATTTGTAATTGTTTTAACTTATACTCACACGTTTAATTTTATAAAATATATTCATTAATTACATAACACCGTCTCTTATTTATTCTCTCATAGAAAGGGGATGGAAAGTAGAGTATATGACTCGAGAGCAAATAATTTTTTCCTCGGGCAATGTATTTTGAACCCCTCGCTGCGCTCAGGATTCTACGTTAGAATCCTTTTCTTCGCTCGTGGTTCAAAGTAGCGCCCTCGCCGTAAAAATACCATTTTGCTCCCTTGTCATACAATCTACTATTATTGTAAAGATTTTCTCTTGATAATGAAATGTTCAGATGTCTAGCTTTATCCAGAACGAAGTTACAGAGACTTGAAAATGGCCTGAATGGCTTCGGTAAAAGTAAAACTAACGACTGAGCTTTTTTGCTCGACTTCTTTGGGTTCAATGCCATGCACCCTGATTAAAAACGAGCGTTATCTAGGATAAAAAAGCTTATTACAGTCATAATTGAGTTGGCATTTTTGTTCTAACCATATCGATGTACTACGTACTGCCTGATGGTAAGCAAATATGTTGTCGAGGTTGTAGCACACTAACGCAGAAGATACCTGCGTACTCGAGATTGGATAACCTTCTTCTCGCGTCGGTTTCCTCAATGCTGAGGGTCGTGACCACCTCGTGGAAACAGTCTATTGCGGACCACTTCCCGCCATCTATTCCTATCTGCTGCTGAGTGGAGAGCGATCCACACGACTCTTAACACCACGGTACACGATACCATGGTGTTAAGAGTCGTGCGGATCTGATCGATCCAACGTATCGGGCTTCTGCCTCTCGGTCTTTTTACTTCCACTTTGCCAGTGATTATTAACTTTTTCAAGTTATCACTGTCTTTCCTCGCAATGTGCCTGAAGTGCTTTAAAACTCTGCGCAGGCAGATGGTGGAAAGCCTCGTCTGGATCTTGAGCTCCTGTGTGATCGATTTGTTGGTGCGGTGTGCTGTCCAGGGGATGTCCAGCATCTTCCTCCAGCACCACATCTCGAAAGCATCAGTGCGATCACGGTCATCTTTTTTCAAGGTCCATGTCTCTGCGCCATACAAGAATAATAATATGGAGAACACCAGAGTGCATACAAGATTGATCTCGGTTTTCAGAGAGATATTCTTGACATATCTTTTACAGCAGTGCCATGGGTCCTTTTGCCATCCCGATCTTTCTTCGCACCTCAGATTCACAAGAACCATTATTACTTATGCTTGAACCCAGGTATATAAAGCTGTTAACCGTCTCTAAATTGAGTGACCCAGTGGGAGCAAGCTTGCCTGTGCGATCTATGACCATGATCTTCGTTTTGGACCTGTTTATAGTGAGACCTAGTTCACTGCTGATGCGCTCCATCCTATCCAGTAAGGTGATCATCTCGGCGTCATCTGACGCTAGCAAGGCGCTGTCGTCTGCATAACGCAAATAACAGATTTTGCGTCCACCAACGGTGATGCCTTCCTCCCAGCTATCGCAAGTACGCCTCACTATATATTCACCGTTTATATTGAATAGGATGGCTGAAAGGACGCAGCCATGTCAAACTCCTTTTTCAAAACTGAATGGTTTAGATTTCCTACCGTCTATCCTCACCACACTTTGGTTCTTGTGATATTGAGATTACAGAAGTGCAATCAAGTGATGAAGTACACCCAGTTCTGATAAGACCCTCCATAGAAAAATTATGTATGTACGGATTTGGTGGACCAATCTACAAGTGGATAAAATCATACTTAAGCTATCGTGACTCCAAAGTTGTATTGAATGGCTTCAAATCATCCACACGCTCCATAACTTCAGGAGTGCCTCAAGGATCACACTTAGGGCCATTATTATTTAATATGTTTATCAATGACCTGCCGGACTGCTTTCACCCCTGCCCTGCTAT
The DNA here is from genome assembly GCA_944739405.2 of Euclidia mi. Taxonomy (NCBI): domain Eukaryota; kingdom Metazoa; phylum Arthropoda; class Insecta; order Lepidoptera; family Erebidae; genus Euclidia; species Euclidia mi. The sequence goes on along the minus strand of OX123183.2, from coordinate 41,483,360 downwards.
TCGCATATGACCTTAAAATCTTTAAGCCTGTAGAGTCACTTAATGAGGCCCTACTTCTTCAGAAAGATCTGGATTCGTGGTCTATATGGTGTCATAACAATGGTATGCAATTGAATCCAAATAAATGTCAGTTTATGAAGTTTACTCGTGAGATTGACCAAATAACATGAAAATACTCGATCAACGGCGTAGAATTAAATGAATGTGATTGTGTTAGAGATTTAGGCGTTTTGTTAGACAAAAAGTTAACCTTTGTACCTCATTTGGAAATTATCATTAAGAAAGCATCTAGATCTCTGGGCTTTATTGTAAGAAATGGAAAGGATTTTCGCAAGCCTCATACAACATTTTTGTTATACAATAGTTTTGTGAGAAGTCATTTAGAATACTGTAGTGTAATTTGACGACCGCATAATGCCGATATTCATATTTTAAGGCTAGAAAGAATTCAAAAAAGATTTCTGTGCCACTTGTCGCCCCCGCGTTTCCCAAGAATGGTTTCTTATCAGGATAAACTTAAAAAATACAGGATGGAAACTCTTGAAAAGAGAAGAAATATTTAGACCTGGTTTTCTTATATAAACTTGTCCGCAACAAAATTGACTGTACACAACTCCTTCATAGAATAAATTTTAGAGTGCTATACAAATATCTTAGAGTATTCATCAGTCTCCTTTATCCGCCACCCAGAAAAACTGTTTCAGGCTCTACCTCTCCTGTCCCTCGCATGTGCAAGCTACTTAACCTCTGCAATCACGATGTTGATATATTTGCTGATTCTCTTACTAAATATCGCAAAACTATAAAATGTAATACTTTCTTATAAATGTATTTCTGTATGCTTGGCGAATTTTTGTATCAGGAAAAGGTATGAAAAAACTTTTTTACTAGGTGCTATGTAAAAAAAAACTGAACTGTAATCCGTACTTTTTAAACTTGTTATTAGTAATACTTATGTTTGTTATTGTAAGTGTAAGTGGTGTTTGCTTATAATTGGATGTAACTGTTACTCTAGATCGTAAGATGTTTATAATATTTGCTTGTATGACTGTTACAATTGTTAGCAAACCTAAATAAATAAAAATAGACAGTCCCAGTTGACACAGTCAAATGCCTTACTATAGTCGACGAAGCACATTATGACAGGTGTGTCGAACTCGTAGCATTTTTCCACAACTTGCCTGACGTTTAATATTTGTACACGCGTGCCTTTTCCCTTGACAAAACCGGCCTGTTCTTGCGGGATCTGCCAGTCAAGATAATACCGGACCCGGTTGTTTATGATGTCTATCAAGACTTTGCTTGCGTGACAAATTAAAGCGAGTGTGCGATGATTATCACATTTTTTGATCGAACCATTTTTATGGGCCTTGGGTCACTTGCCGTTCCACTATACGTGGCTGCAGATGTTGTGCAGTGTGTCAACACCTTTTTCACCCAGAGCCTTCAACACTTTAGCTGTAATTTGATCCAGACCTGGCGCTTTGTTAGTTTTTAACGATCCAATGGCCGATACTATCTCCGATCTTAGGGTGTCGGGTTCCAGGTGCAATTTAGCCCATGTGGATAACCTAGACATCTGAATGTTTAATACCTAACTAAGAGAATATCGTATGACGAGGTACATTTCCAAATTTCATTTAAATCGTACTAGTAGTTTAAGAAATATATTGCAAGTCAAAGTTATTTGATTTATAATCCACTTGAAGAAGGAAGTTATCAATTCGACACTGTATGTTTTTTTGTATATTTATTTCGCGGATTACTCCGCCAATAAGGAACCGTTTTCAATGGTTCTTTTTTCATAGGTCATACTTCAATGTTGGTCCCTTTAAAATTTTATCGAAATCAGCTGAGCTGTTTTTGAAAAATTAAGCTAATTAAAAAAATATATATATACTACTCAAAACAAAATAAGGGCCACTAAGATCTTTTGTAGTACCATGAAAATAATAAAGACAATTGTTTAACTTTTGTAACTACAAAATAATGTTATTGGTTATAATATAGGCTAACAATTGTTTAAAATAATGATCAGGAATTGTTTTTTAAGTCCATAATGAAATTGGCCATATTGAATGAAAAACATGAACAAAAGAAATCACCGAAAAAATACAAAACACATTTCTTGTCACTTTTTTTTCGTCTTTTTAGTAACGAGTATGTCCTCCTCTCTTAGCAATACACACCAGAAGCCTTGTGTGCATACTCTGGATCAAATTCCTCACTTTTTCATCTGGAATCTCCTCCCAGGCACGTTTTAAAGCGTCAATCAGCTGCTGTTGATTGTAGACCCCTTGCTCATTCACTCTAACCCTTCGTTTCAATTGGTCACACAATTGCTTGATTGGAATTAAATCCGGACTGTTAGCTGGCCATGGTAATACCTCAATATGAGAGCCTTCTAGGACAGTTTGGGTCGATTGAGCTGTGTGTGCAAGGGTATTGTGTTGCTTCAGGATGAATCCAGGCTCCACTCGCTGTTCAAATAGGATCACTTGAGGCCTGATGACATCCTCGATGTAACGTTCTGCAGTTACGGTATCCACATTTAAAATGGTAAAATGGAGCTCGGTTTTACCGTGTAAACTAATCCTTCCCCAAACCATTACGTTGGTACCACCAAAACGGTCAACTTCGTGGATGCAGGACTCCGTAAACCGCTCACCGCGTGGTCTCCACACCCTAACACGCCGATCATCATTGAAAAATTTTACTTTGCATTCGTATGTAAAAAAGCACCTTGCCGCACTGATTAATCCCCCACTTCAAATACTGACGGGAGAATCTTAAACGGTTTGCACATTGAACCCTGGTCAGAGGAATTAGAACAACTCGTCGTCTTGACATTTGCTGATCTTCGTGCAATCAATTACGTATTGTTTGATCACTGACACGGGTACCCGTTGTCAGCCGTAGGCGGTGTTGTAACTTACGGCCCGTAACTGTACGATCACGACGAGCACTTAGTTGGATGTACCGATCCTCGTGCGCCGTTGTTACACGAACTCTACCTGAACCGGGTCTCCTGGCAGCACTGCCGGTCTTTAGGAAGCGATTCCATACATTTTGGACAGCTCTTCAAGAAAATCCCAACTGCAAACCCACGTAACGATGAGAGCGGCCTTCTTGAATCATCGTAATCGCTCTGGTTGCCGTAATTGTATCCATGTGCCTTCGTAATGGTGGCATGATTAACGCGAGATGATAAATGAATCAATTAAAATTGAAAAGTAAAACGTTTTTCCTAAAATAACTGAGACAAGTTAAGAAGACAATCGAAAAAAAACTTAAGAATAACGTTTAATTTTTTTCTTGGAATGATGACCAATATTTTTCAAATTAGGAACACGAACACCAGCATAAAAGACATCAAACACCAAAGAATTCGTAATATCAATATAATGCTACTTATCAGTCACTTTCAGTTTACTAAAGTTCACTTAAATGTAAATTAACTAGTGGCCCTTATTTTGTTTTGAGTAGTATATATAAACTCGAGTGAACTATTCGAATTTTGTAAACGATTAAAATCGGTTCTGTGCTATCTTTGGTGAAAAATAATTAGCCACCGACAACTGACCCACTCACTCCACGATCATCATAACAGGTTAGACGAGTAAAAAAATATATAAAGACAACCAGTGGATATCGGGCGAGGCATCAAGGGAAGCAACCAGAAAATAATAAGGGACGAATAGGCCGCGCCACACAAGTTGGTGAATGTGAAGTTATTTACAAGCTGCGCAATATCCAATCCTGACTGAACCTCACATAAAGCTGCGCGTTGATTGGATATTGCGCAGCTTGTAGCTTATTTAACATCCGCTAACTTGTGTGGCGCGACCTATAACCAAGGTGGCATCAAGGGAAGTAACCAAGGGCCATCAAGGGGCCCAACTAAGGAAGCGTCAAAAAGAAAGAAATTGTATCGGTAATACCATCAAGCTTTATTTTTTTCGAGTTATTAAGTACATTATTAAGACCATAATCATAAAATTACAATTTTTTTCGCGATTCAATCAAGTCAATCAACAACACTAGACATATTTTTGTTGTAAATTTGACCCAAACAAACAAACTGGTCAAGCTAAATAAAACCGTAAAATATGCGTAAAAAAATTTGAGGTAAAAAGTAGGTTTTCTTATAAATGCACCCTTTCACTTAAAGAAGGAATGTTGTTATTGTCAATTATATGTAAAGCTTTTGTTGATATCTTTACCTAATTTAGCAAAAAATTGTTTTATTGAAGGAAGTACGAGTTATGTAAATAAAACATACTCTACATTTCTTGCTATATTTTCAAGAAATATAATATTTATTTTTTGCCGTGTGGTTGACGGCATAGAATACAAGTGTCACCACCCTCTATCTTCTCGTGGGTGTCGTAAGAGGCGACTAAGGGATAACACGATGCAAATACCATCTTTGCGTAGAGACGGAAAACTCGACATCAAACCCTATACAACTGCCTCGTTGGTCTCGCGGCATAAATGTGCGCGTGGGATCGGGAGGTCCCGGGTTCGATTCCTGGGTCGGGCAGTGTTATTGGGTTTTTCTGTCACGAAATTCTCAGTAGCAGCACGGAGTCTGGAAATGTGCCCGGTACGGCAATAGGCTCACCCCTTATTACGTGGGACTAAAGTATATCTGGCGAAAAGTGGGTGTAGAAATACACCTCTGCCTACCCCTTCGGGGATAAAAGGCGTGACGATATGTATGTATGTATAATATTTACTCTCAGCTTACAATTTGATAACAAGTTATTTACTTAATAAGTTATTCACAAAAAAATACTCATTTACCTATTAATCATTTTAATTGAACTTTATGATACTAGTTACTTGCAAATGAAAGTAACCTGGCACTTCTTTTCATGTTGCTGGTTATTTTACTTCCACTTTACACCACAAGCGTTTTTGCATCCGCCCCGGCTGGTTATTCAAAACGGTGTAAACAAAATTACGCTGCGGGCCTCTAACAGACTGCAACCCGCGTGCTAACTCCGCCCCCTCACACTAGCCAACTCCGTATTTGCGCCGTTTTGTTGGACGCAATTAAATCGCTAACAAGAATCGATAAAAACTTTTTATTATACTGAATAAGAATTACGGAAGCAACATTATCGACATGATGTATGTAACCAAAATAATGAATACACGCCATTAATATACATCTCTCAGTAGCGACCTCTAAAATTCGTGCGGCTCACTGCGGAACTAAAAAATATGCCGAAATTCACTCTCGTGACAAAACTACGTCCATGCCAATATTGCACCCACGCAATGTACTGATCTTTTGATGGCTCCTGGCTGAATTTGAGAGATGGTCAATCTAAAAAATTAAAAGCCTTTGCTTGCGGCGTTTCTAGTAATTCTAGTTGTAGCGTGCTTCCTTATTCCCTATTAAATTTCTGCCCCCTTTTGTTTGGTAGCTACCATCATTGGGATGCCGTAGAATCTGGTGCTGAAGTATTAAAGGGATTAATTCATCCACAATTTCAGTTAAATAATGCATGGCAATCAAACTACCTACGGTTTAGGATGGATTCTATCGCAATATATTTGTTTTAAGGATATTACATTAATTTAAGTCGTTACTATCCGAGGTTTCGCTTGCTTTGCAGGAGTAGTGGTCACAGAAGGCAAAGTGTACGATTGGCATAAAGCTAAAGCCTGCAATACATGTTGGTCGAGCTTAGGCCAACGCGAGCGTAGGCAAATTAATACAAGGCAAGTGTTACCGCCTACACGTTCGGCAAGTATATCGAAAACCAATGCAAATGGGCAATGGCCAATACAGACGAATTTTGAAGAGATGCCCACACGTTGGGCTCCGTCAGTTTGTATTGTGAATTGAAACAAGATGGATGACGACGACGTAGAAGTTATTGCAGCTGCTGCTACTTATTTAATGAGCGCTTATAATTTTTATTTCAGTGTATAACCGCACTAAAGTTGAGAAAAAGAAAATATGAAAAATAAGGTGATGGATGTTGCATATTTCACAAAAATAGAACAAGGGCGTAATGGCGCGCTAACAAACATGTGGACACTATTGGCCGAGTGCGCGCGAGCGCCTTTGATTTGTGCAGAAAAACCGACAGCGCTCCGAAGTGAGGCAAGTGGTCGCGAGCGACCGCAAGTTGTGACAAGCTACGCCAAATGAGTTCTATACACGTTGGCGCTTGACTTTACTCGGCTAACTAGGCGAGCGATACCAATGAATACAAATTTTACATAATAGAAGCGTATTTCTTAAGGATGTCGTGTGCCGATTAAAGTTGGCGTATTGACGGTTGTCAGTGTAGTACGTAGTTGGCGCCGTTGGCGGCGCTGGCGTCGTTCTCCGTCTTTCTTGCTCTCGTAGTTAAGTGACACAGGAGAAGCTTTCGTCTCTCTTGCACTCGTAGAGTCAGCTGTCACAGCACGACTGCCACGCCGCCAAGCGGCAATATGGGTCACACTGGTCACAGAAAGTTTGTCTACAGAGCGCCCATAAGAAATGTGCCTCTATTATTAAATATCTATGCTCTATGGCGATACCGAGCGATGGCAAGACAATGCAAATATACTGTCTATACGTTGGTATTGGCGTTCACTCGGCGACGCTCGGCCAACATGTATTTCAGGCTTAAGAAAATATTATGTAAATAATCTATGTTATAGATAGTATGTACATAGGTCTGTACACAAGGACCGATTTGAAACCTTTAATTTGGTTTGGTACCCGCCATATATTTATATACATAGATTAATATTATAGGCGTTAACATCGACCAAGAGGTTTACTCCAACATAATAATAATATATTATTATCATAATAAGATCTCGAGTAGGTACGATTTTATACGCAACGTTAGGTAGTGAATATACCAACAGACTGTTATGGGTTCACACCCCCGTTAGCTGTCGCTGGCTCCGTGTCTCGAAGAGCACGCAAAGTCGTAGGTAGGTAAAGTCATAGGTCCCGGTTGCCATGAAGATCTTTGAAAGCCGTTATGGTGAACCTTTGAATAAGTATAGATACTGGTCGAAGCCATGGAATATCGCTATAACTTTGCGCAGGACAACGACGCAAGACAGCAGTTTTCTGAGTAAAGGTACGTCGTGTGGTACTTATTCCGAAAGACAATTTAGGATTCATGTTTATAGTTAAAATTCTTCTGTATTTTGATATTTTCCATATAATTACACACACACATCTCCTTTCTGAGAACAACAAACGTTGATATAATTAAAACTAATACGTAATATATGTCACGGCGGTTTAACACCAACATATTTTACGCAAGACACACAATTTGGGCCTCGCAAATAATATAGTGTATGTCCTTTGTCATAGTAATAGGAGGTGCTGTACCCACGGCCAGTTTCATTTATTACGGCTGTATTCATTGCGAAATGAGTGTAGCCCTTTCTATTGTGATTTATTTATCTAGAGAACAAAGGGTGACCGCTAAGCCATTCGGGACATAGCTCGTAGGTAAATTGTTACCCATCTGTATTCACTATGTATAACATAGTCCTGAGATATCTTTGCCCGAGTATCAGTTGCTAATGTTGCTATATAATAAATAATATTGTATTTTGTTTGATGTTTGTTGATTAGAATGCTGAAAGCACTTTACTGCTCTCAGCTGTGTATCAGCTATTCTTGGTTTCAATTCTTTAATACTTAGTTGGGAATGTGTTTACTGAGAGGTATTTTCTTGCGAATAATTTCATTCTAAACGGAATAAGTATCACCCACTATGTGAACTAGTTAAAACTAGATGTAGGCTACCGTGAAATTTCCTCTTATAATTGTATTAAGGAATGGAAGCACTTCCACTTGTAACACTGACACAGACTAACGATGCGCGGTTATCAATAAAATATACGAACATTTGATGTTCGAGTGATTCGAATTATTGATCGTTATGAGATTCATAACTGATAGTGCTTTAACTATTTTTAAGCAATAAATATGATGTTTAATTACCTATCGCTTGCTTAGCGGCGAAGAAAAGCATCGTGATCTACATAAGTATCTGATTAATCTCCGTAATGTGTCTTAGAGTTGGCTAGCGTGGTGGACTACGGCCTAAATCTTCTAAAAGAGAGAAGAGGTTCATGTCCGCAGTGGGCACCAGAGGGTTACGTATTAGGTATAAACAGACTTGACACATTACAATGTGATTTCAATCCTGGGGCAATAAGTCAAAAAAACAAGTCATAATAGTGGGTTTCAGGTTATACACTCGGAATTCATATAGTACATATAGTAAGAAAAATAAACGCAATGAAAATAAAAAAAAACAGCACTAATCTAATCAGTGCCGACGCATGGGTTGGTACATTAGTTTCATAGAGCCAACCGTTAAATTGATTTTACAATTTTGTATCATACAAACTTTTTCCAATGGTGTCATGTATTGGTAACTTAGTAATACTGCCTCGTTTATCTTTAAATAGCCTGATATTTGGCCTTATTGCTATCTCTTTGGGATGTGGAGTACAGGCGGCGATTGTTCTGTGGAAAAGTTAGTATTCTTTCAGACTAGTCTGGTTAGTCCCAAAAATGTTTTCCTAGTCTTCAAGACGCTTGGACGTAATGATGAATCGTAAGTGTGTGTCCGGGCCTTGCAGCCTTGTAAGGTTTTTGTAATGCTGCTATTCGTATGTTATACCAAACACGAACAGTTCTTAGTGTCGCCACATTTATTTTAATTTGCGTTTTGGGATAAGTACCACGTTAGTATATTTGTTTCGAGTATTTGATATTAATTCGGCTTGATGATCATAATGTACACTGTACATCCGTAAACATGGCGTTTGCCACAGTGAAGTGCAAATAACGAAACTTATAGCTAAAGGTACTTACATTGCTAAATACTACTTCATTCAAAATCCTATATTCAATCAGTTCTCCTATCATACCATCTTCTTTTATATTTTTTTATTGACATCCATTTTCTTTGTAATACAACTAAGTTTATTTGCTCATGTAGTGTTCGTCACGTCATTTCCCTCAAAGATTGAATCGTGCGATAGCATTCAGCGCACGTACTGGATTCACGCCCGCACAGAACCAGTCCGAACTCAACACTACACAGCTACCGAGGAATAGCTAACAGTTTTTCTGGACTATGTATGTATACTCGCACATTTTCAAAGTAGAAGCGTTTTCAAGAATGCTCCTATAAATCTCATATTGCAGTGTGAAATTGATTGATTTTCAGTTGCCCCTGATATACACCCGATTTTATTGTACACACAGGCCACAGCGACAAGTCAATCTCTGCAGTTGCAGAAAGATTTTAAGACTTATTTTCTACGCCATAAAAATGGTACAAAGTTCAAAGCTCAGTTGATAGTGACCATCTAACCGTAGGTCATATAGGATTCTAATAATGCCAACGAGATAACTTATGTATTTCATATCCTAGGGACATATAGGAGAAGGGTATCTTTGTCCTTCTGTAATAAAACTTTCTAGTCATATTTGGAATACCACTAACAATATTGAAATTAGGGTTTTCTAAAGTGACGCACACTAGGCGGCAGCACTGAGGCTACAGGTCCAGAATCCTGTCAATAGTGTCAGAGCGCCTATATTTTTGTACATCTGTATTTGCTTGCTTTATGTGTGTACGTGTCTGTACCTATTTGCACAGCTATTTGACAGCGTTTGGTGGCAGAAAAAAAATCAAACACCCATATTAGAAGGGGGCTCCACTACTCAAATTGACTTATATTCATTCTACTAAGATTGTGTGCTGCTTCTAGATTGAATATGGAAATAAATTATAAGTTGCAATGTTTTGCATGAACAAATTATACATTTATAATAGATTTAGATCCAGCTGTCAGGCGACGCGTCGGTGCTCGACGGCGCGGCGTCTTTAAGAATTAATTATGACTATATACCAACCGAATTACAGGCCCTTAGAATGTAATTTTTACCTCTTAGTTTTTCCATTCACGCGTGTATGCACCTATCGTTTTACTTAATACATGTTACAGATTTTTACTTTCATACTCGCTTCGTATGCCACACGGAGGCTGCTATCGAGTATTCTGCGGTTGCTCTGCGTCTTCTTTCTTTCTTTTAAAAAAGAGAACTCCCGCATTAGGACTAAATCCTGTATCGCGGGGGCTTTACAAACATACAACTAATGGACACAATGAACACCCAGACTCGAAACAACAATTTGTGAATTACACAAAGTGTTGCCTCGTGTGGGGATCGAACCCACAACACGCGGCGCAGTGTCACTCGGCGAGGCTTTCGCTTAAACCATTACACCAACCGTGCAGTCAAAAAAATCCGTCTTTGTTAGAGGACGAGGCATGCAGGCAAAAAAATCCGCGCATATCCAGCAAAGGCTCTGTGAAATATCTTTATATAAATTATGTGACCAAGCCACAAATAAAGGAAACTGAAATAGAAATATTTTATTTCTTTTAAAAACGCAATTTTATTTTACAATGAGTCAATATTCACATTAATATTAATACGCTTTCAGTGAAATCTTAAAGTGAACGCTATCATACCAACTGCTGGTATCGCAATATGCTGGCACCATGTCGCTTCTGATAAAAACATTTTCACGACCTAGTATTTTGATATATTTTTGTATCTTTCTAGTCTCTCCCTAAATTTCAGAAGATAGACATTATTCGAAGTTAATAATGGTAAGTTAACCAACGTACACAAACAAACATAATATACCTTCCTTATTTGATGACAATCGATCAATCATTACCCATTTAGTTGTCCCAACAAGGGTCTACCTATATTCCGAGAATCCCGTTCACGAATCAATGTGACAGTTTCAGCATCGTTGTCGCCAAATTAAGCGAACTTCGACCAACTTTAACGATATGAACAGGGTTATGTAGGACCGTACTCAGCTGTGGTTTTATGACGTGTCTAGCTCTCATTGTGAGCAGTTAGTTTCGTATACATTAACAGTATACAATAAATTTTATAGCGCTCTTCGAGAGGAAATACCTAAAAGCGCTCTTAAAACTTGCCACTTGCTAAAAAAAAAAAATGTTTGTATCAAGTCTGACTGTAAATTCGATTGTATTGCTTGTGATGTAGTTTGTTTTAGGAGTCAATCACATGTACATGTAGATGTAGGTATGTGGGAATGACAAATACACCGCTTATTTTAAAGCTATTGTTAAAAATGGAATGTAATTTTGTCACTATAAATATATGAAACGAAATAAGCCGCGTTCAACTTCTATGTTTGCAAAACCGATTAATAGATATGGTAGCGCCATCTACCTTCCTATCTACAACTAATCGCATCAACATGAATCGTTCCACGCTTGTCTAGTGCGAGCGATATCATATTTCCGTCCCTCTCTTTCCCTCTCCCTGGAAGAGGCACTGCCTTGCGCCTGATTTCGTCGCCGCGATCGTGAACGCGACGGACAGTCTCGAACATTCCGCTCGCTAAGAACGCCGTCTCGATACCGCTCCGCGCCGCACCGCTGTATCGCCGTCTCGTTCGTACCGCGCCGCTCCCGTATGTGTTTGTCACCGCTTCCACCAAGGAAAACCCGCTCGTGAGTGAAGTGAAAACAAGCAGCTGTATCACGAAACCACCAAGGCTGTATAAGGTAAGTGCCTTCCATCCTTAAAATAGCCTATACCCACTCAATCACCTCCTCCCGTATCCATCTCCTCTTCCCTTATTCCTTTCTAGGCGACCCAGAACTCGCCCTAATACAGTCCATTTCCTTTTCCAAGTCGCCTAGAACCCTACCTTGGTTTCGGCGCCACGCCATACCAACATTCGTACTTTTGAGTTCATCAAGCTCATACGTCCGGTAGTGGTTTTTATCTAGGTAGGTACACCGTACATGTACTAATATTGATATATGACAAGCTTCAGATTGACCGGCATACCAAGGCGCTACTTATTCTGAAAAATGACTCGCTTACATGCTCAAAAAATAATGTAAAATAACATATTTTTTCGACACGGTTTTGTTAGCTTGCTATGTACTACTATTTTTTGCGCTAGTTAAATGTACAATTGTACATATAGTTATGTTACTATTGCGCTGTCTATCAGAGCAATGATATTAATGCATGACGCGTTTAATTATACAGCATTATTCGTGAAATGTATACCAACGTAGACTACCATTCTAAACATCTAACCACATTATAATGCGACGATCTCAAGTTTCATACAGTTCGTGAATAAGAGACCCAATGCTTCTACGCTAAATACGGCCTGTAGGTATAATATCTTAACTTATTGCATTATTGATTGATAAAACTCCGCTGTCGTGTGCTTGGTATTTGATCAGAAATGTTCATGAATGGAAGGCCGACGACGTCTTGGAATATCGCCGGCGTCTCAGGAATGTTCGGTTCTTTACAGCAATTGATGTTTAATGCCTGCCTACTACTAACCTTATCACTTTTAACTAGACTGGATGCGAAAATGTTTGGAAAGCTATCTTAATAGTGGCTTGATGATTTAATTCAAGCATCATCATCAGCCTCTATCAGTCCACTGCTGGACTAGGCCTCTCCTTTGAAAGGAGGAATTGGCCTACTATACCACGCTGGCCATACGGGTTGGTATAGGGTTTGTATCAAGTTTTCCTTCTCTTACAGTGCTGTTCTATGCATAATATGCTCCCTCTGTCGGCTCTTACGACACCCATGGGATGATTTGGGGTGGTGACAATCCGTATTCTTAATCCGTCACCACACGGACGCTGTTAATTCAAGCAGGCAATTTAAAATTGAAGGTATAGAAAATGTATTCCTTGGTTAACATATCGGCTGTAGTATTTTTTTTTTTTACTTTGGCAGTTATCAATGTAGTGGTAGCTACGTACAAATGCTTAGATATGCAAGACACTGGCGACATCACACGAAGATCCTGAATCGCACTGTTAAAAGTTACATACGCGATAGTTATACTTTAGCATTCGAAGTAATTCGAACTACAGTGCGACATAACTGTTATTATTTCGCAGTACCTAATGTTATGTCGTGCAAGCGTCAATAGCACTTCCATTTGTCGATCTCGTGTGGTACTAGGGTTTGTAGAGTCCCGTGACTCGAGACAGCCGACGTCCAAAGTCCCGTCACTTCTCGGGACTTCAAGACTTTTCAGAATAAAATTAGAATCAAGTTAATTTTTCGCGAAATGTATAAATAACAACAGCTTTTGGTGAAATTTGGATAAAATGAAAAGCCACTGAAAATAAAATGAAATCCTAACAATCTTCACATTAATTTCAGTCGGGAACATTTTTTTTTCTCCTAAAAAAGGTAACCCTGCGCTAGGAATAAATCCTATGACGCGGGGGTTTACAAACATTTAAATAATTAACACAAACAAGAGTCACCATCTAAATTGATATCGTATTGATGTAATAACAAGTTTTTACTGACTGTAAACCGTCGTGCTTTAAGGTAAGACACCTTGTCATTTAGCACTGCGCCAAGTATTGTGTGTTCCAACATTGTTCGTTTGTAAAGTCGTCGGCAGCACAAGATTTATTCTAAGTGCGGGACTTGCCTTTTAGAACAAGTAAACAAACAAAACAAAATCATTAATTAAAATATAGGTAGTGCGGCGAAATACGCTAATCTGAAACTTAAGGTTCATTTCAGTCTAAATATTTTTTCTTCTAAAAAATACAAGTCTCGCACAGGAATAAATTCTGTATCGTGGAAAACCATAGAAATATTAAACCAAAAGTCACAAAGAACAGTTGCGACCTAAATTAGTATCATAGTAATAACAAGTATTTGGTGTGTTTATGTGTAGTGGTTTCAGGGGACGCTTTGCCATTCAGCACTGCGGCCAGTGTTGTGGGTTAGATATTCACACGAAACAATATTTTGTGTGTGCCACAATTTGTTGTTTTGTGGATAGTTGATTCTATACCTGAGGAGTGACTTTTCAAAAGGGCTTATTTCTCATAAAAAATATATTTTTTTTAATGAAATTCAGTTCTAATATCCTGTTTTTAATATTTTTCAAGTAAAGTTTGGTTCAAATCGGCTTTTTCCTCTGGCAAACGACGAGAAAAGAAACAACCGTGTCAAAAGTGCTTATTTGTTCAGAGCTTTTTCCATTTTCTGAAAATATGGTTAATGAAGAAATAAGCCCTTTTGAAAAGTCACTCCTCAACTAGTGTTTTGATTTCAATAAGGATACAATAATTGGAAAGTAAGTAAGTTAACATTAAAATAAGCAAAATGATATACAGGGTTATTTGTAAAACACCGTTAACCTCTCAGGACTATGTTACTAGCATCATAATCAACAACTTTTGTTCTACAACTTTTAAAAATTCATCATATTTTAGTTCATCAGATTTTCATACAAAAATAAAAATATTTGAATTGAACGCTCTAAATGTTGCGAAGTCTATGCGATAGAACAATAGCACCCCTCGTGCGGGCGGCGGGGTGCGCAGGCTTAGGCAGGTACAGCAAAATACACGAGTTGAAATGTGTTAGATATGACAACTAAATCTTGAAGGTTTGTTTTTGGTAAATGTATTATGTTTTGTAAAAAGTCATATAACAAAAGTTGTTGATTATGATGTTAGTAACGTAGTTCTGAGAGGTTAACAGTGTTTTACAAATAACCCTGTATACATGAATCGGAAAATTTTAATTAAATTTAGAAGGCATCATGAAATTCATCCGCATCGCAGTCAATTGGAAGCGTGCCCACAAGGCTGGCAGCATTGCCTCGCAATGCTCATCTTTTGTGCCAAATACGTGCCAGCCCTCTGGTCACCCGAGGCGTCGATCAGTCTCTTTGCGAGATTTCTAAAAAGTGATCGTGCACTTGGACCCCATGGCCCCAATGTTTCGACCCCAAATGGCTCAAATACATAATCTCTTATTTGGTTTACATATTTGCGCCGTTTGAGGGTCTCTGCTGTAGCAGCAGCAGCGCCCGCACAACCTGCTGTGCTGGGAAGATGAGATGGCGCAAGGGTATCGACACATGTTGCGTCCCATACCAAAGGCCTACCCAGCTTCCACGGCAGTAACGACATCCCGTCTGGTCTTTTGCCATCCTCGCGTGCCAAGCCTTGAGGTTCAAGTTGGGCTGGTACGCCAGCGGTGGCAAGAGCACGGCGCAGTATGTCATTGAGGTTGGCGTGTCGTGAAATACGACCCCCGCTCCTGGTATGTCTGTACGTCCGCGTGGCTGGCACGTATTTGGCTCAAAAAATAAGTATAGCCATACAACGAGGCAATGCTGCCAGTCTTCTGGGCACGCTTCCAATTTACTGCGATGCGGTTGAGTTTCATGACGCCTTCTAAATTTTAATTTTTAAGTTTTTTAATTTTCGCTTTTTGAATTTTCACTTCTTGTATATATTAATTAGTTTTTTTAAAATTATTTTAAGAGTTAATTTAGTTATATTGTAATTTAAATAATTATTGGATATTCTATGTTTAATTTTCATTAAGAATAAACTGCGCACAGTTCAGTGGAGCTGCCACGCCATTTTGGATTTATGGTGTGGTATTTTACAAACAATTTATAATAATTATACTTAAACTCAACATACCAATAAACTAATCTAAACAATGGGAAACAAAGTTAAAAGGAAAATGTTTAACTTTACTTTTGTTTGACATTACGTCTAATTATCGAGTACTGCACTAACTTTAACAGATTTTTTCAAATAACTAACAAATATTGTGATTGATTTTTTTTAAGTACAACTAAAAGACACCTGGCGTTGTCTGTGACTCGACACGATCTTGATATTTCTTTTACTGTACTAGGTACATATAACTACTCCCATTACTGGTACTAATTTTTATTATTATCCGCAATCGCTCATTTCTAGAAATAAGTGCGTTATTTCTCCTGTATTCCTGAATGATAGGGAAATAATTCGATAATTACATCTAATGTATTACTACGTCTTCTGCCTTCATAGAGGCCTTACATAACAATATTAGTACGATATATCATTTCCTTAATCTTTTACTCATCACTTCCTTCCCTGACCTTTCATTTATACATCAACTTGGGATAGAAGAATTCCTACAAATAATTATTTATGTGTACTGGTCTCAAATAAATAATATAATCTATCGTACAACGGCAGATGGAGAGATCTCGTGTCAGAGGCCAAGAATCACTTTGGGTCGCTGCGCCAACACGAATGAATGAATGAATCGTACAACGGCATCTATAGGACACTGATGCCATTTAACAGACATACATAAATACATATCGTCACGCCTTTTATCCCCGAAGGGGTAGGCAGAGGTGTATTTCTACACCCACTCTTCGCCAGATATAATTTAGTCTCACGTAATAAGGGGCGAGCCTATTGCCGTACCGGGCACATTTCCAGACTCCGTGCTGCTACTGAGAATTTCGTGACAGAAAAACCTGCAAACCTGCCTGACAAGCACTGCCCGACCCAGGAATCGAACCCGAGACCTCCCGATCCCACGCGCACATCTATGCCGCGAGACCAACTAGGCAGTCGTATTGGGTTTGATGTCGAGTTTTCCGTCTCTACGCAAAGATGGTATTTGCATTGTGTTATCCCTTAGTCGCCTCTTACGACACCCACGGGAAGATAGGGGGTGGTGACACTTGTATTCTATGCCGTCAACCACACGGCCCCGGCCATTTAACAGACAGCAATGTAAAAACGATTTAATATCTTGAATTGCGACATTAAAAGGTGCACACGAGATTTTATAAATTTCCGGCAACATCTGTCGGACTGTCCGACTCGAACAGCGGTCGACCAGTCACGATCGTATTGCCTGGTCAGAGGATCCTGCCTCTAGTTGAAAGGGGTTCCTCCAACTAGATCATCCAATAATCCATCATCCAATATACCTCTTCATCCAAATATGTCTATTACTAGCTGCTGCCCGCGACGTCGTCTGCGTGAACACTATACAGCACCTAACTATTAAATAAATACTTACGATTATACCTTTTAAAAAAACATTCATTTACCCGTTTCTTCTTTATATTTCACATCTGCAGAAAGTGCAGTAACAGAGGGAGACTGTCTTTTGTAAAATCAACTTTCAAAAAGGGCAGATTTTCAGCCAGATTTGAATAAATTACTTTATGGTGATTCTGCTGAATTAAGTCATAAGTTGTGACTGAAGCAGATGGAGAAAATAAGAAATACATAATAGGGTAAAATACATACTTATAGGACTTCTCGATATACAACATTAGTGGTTTGGCTCTCCGCAGCCAAAATGTAAAGAGAGTCAGGACTGGTGACGCGGAAGAAAGCGACGTACAAGACACCCGCTGCCCTCAGTGTCTGCATCTGCGACTTTTTGGTGGTCATCGCGAAGCAAACACTCACGGGGAACTGTATGCGCTTGAACGGGAACCGGAAGTTAAGAGGTATGAGAGGAATGCGTGGTATAAATACTGACTCGTCGACGCCACAACCCGTTAGAATTTCCGCCTAAATGGTGTGTCTGTGGAGCAAAATGATTTTCAGGCGGGTCACGTTACACAACTTCGGAGGAGATAGGTTCCGAAGAAGCATAATCGGGCCCCGACCTTCAGCTTGATGGTATGCGCTGGAAGTTCACTTGCTAACAGGGAGTTAAGAAATTCCACGGGATAATGTGTGGCGTTTTCTTGCTCGACGACAGTGTTTATAGAGGTGTAGACCACTTCACTCCCCTCAATTTCCGAGAGAATGCATTCGTCAATTGCTACAGCCAGATCATTTTTGAGCGTCAAAATAGGCTGCTTCTAAGCTAGATACAACTCTACTGAGAGACTCTGGAAGCACCACCTGTCCAACTCTCTCCTCTGGTAGAGTGACTTCGTCAAGACTTAGAAAGACATCTTAGAATTATTGAGCACGTGCATTGACGCCAAGCTGAGCTCTCATATTAATAGTGAAGCGCAGCATACGAACTCGTGACCACAACAAAGATAATTTCAACGAAGCACTCACCTTGGCCGTGTGGTGACGGATTAAGAATACGGAATGTCACCACCCCATATCATCCCATGGGTGTCGTAAGAGCCGACAGAGGGAGCATATTATGCAGAGAACAGCACTGTAGGAGAAGGAAAACTTCATACAAACCCTATACAAACCCGTTTGGCCAGCGTAGTATAGTAGGCCGATTCCTCCTTTCAAAGGAGAGGCCTAGTCCAGCAGTGGACTGTTAAAGGCTGATGATGATGATGATGATGACTCACCTCGTCAGCCCTATATTCCCGCGTCAACACGGGAAGCATTTGTCGGGAATCGTCACTGAACAGAACTGCGACCACCCATTAAATGCTCGTTCCTGCGGATGTCCTGCAGGGTTCTGTCCATGGCCTCAACTGACTTCCTATTGGCCATCGTACGCTCATCCCATACGATCAGAGAGCAATCCTTGAGCACGTGTCCCTTATCAAATATAATATATAATTACGTGACACACCACAAACGGGTGTTACGGCGCTCTTTAAATCGATGGGAATGGTATGTGCTGTCTTGCCACCCGGAAGCAGTGTGGCAGCGATTGCCGGCGACGCTACAGCAATGACAATTTTGCCTTGTCTCCTGATCTCTGCAAGTATGTCCGTAGTAACAAATGTTTTTCCTGTTCCACCAGGAGCATCCAAGAAAAACATTTTAGCCTGGCTTTGCCCAACGCTTTCAAGGACGGTGCCATAAAATTCGTAAGGTGGTCATTTCAAATTGTCTCAGCATTATTTCTCACATTACTTCCAATTTTCACGATCTTGATGCGGTGGTGATTGGGAAGCTAGTAACAAATATTTGACCAGTGGATTGCCGCCGATAGA
The DNA here is from genome assembly GCA_944739405.2 of Euclidia mi. Taxonomy (NCBI): domain Eukaryota; kingdom Metazoa; phylum Arthropoda; class Insecta; order Lepidoptera; family Erebidae; genus Euclidia; species Euclidia mi. Next base: position 41,464,542 of record OX123183.2, on the reverse strand, counting down.
AATGACCACGTCTTGAAGTGAACTGAGACAGGTGTTCAGCACGCGGTCATCAGTTACTTCGACTTCGTCTCCAGCAGCACGCCTCAAAGCTCGTAGAAAATCTTCAGACAGATGATGGGGATACTTCTCCCAGAAAGCTACCGGGTTCGCGACACAAACAAAACACCAAAATGACGTCAAACAGATGACGCATGCGGCTGGGACTGTCACTGACGCTCGCCTCCGCGAGGTTGTCATCCCAGTATTGGTCACCGTCGAGAAAGTGACGTACTATGCAGGCTGTGCGGTAAGTGGGATATTCCACGCCATCAAATGTCCTCAGAAAGGCGAAAGACGTTGGGCCTCGGACTTTGTGAAGTAACAACCGCAGAAAATAGTATTCGACATTATTTGTGTGTACGGTATAAACTCTGCAAAATGCGGTGTCCTTGAAACTTGCCGGAAAACCTTCCACAGCACCTCCTCGTCAACGTCGGTTAAATACACCCTTTTGCTTGTCGTACGTGTTATATGAAGGCATCTCGTCATACGTAAGGGACCTCCCAAACTGGTCGATTATACGGAGCCTGAAAAACGCCAAGAGACTTGTTTGACGCGGATTTTCCAAGTGCTCAGCAACGCCGTTGGGATCAAAATATATGCGCTGACCGTTCTCTAGGTGGACGTGTAAATGCATGACGGTAGGATGCTTCTCATGTATAGAGAACACCAGTATCCACAAAAACCGCTTCAGACGTAACAATAAATAAATGGCTGTGTGTGAGTAAATAAGATCTAGCTAGTTCCACATCTTACTGATATTTATATATAGTTAATCCAAACAAAGGTACGTGGTATATGTATATCCCGAAAGACAATTTAAAGCAAGTTTATATACGACATGTAAATATATTAATTAAGAAGCCATAATTACACCAATGTGACCAAAATGTTTTTTTTTTGTACTAAATCTATTACTATTTATTCTGACAGAAATGATGTAAGCAATCAAGTGTGGCGATGGTGTGTTTAATTAATTAAATAACTTCAACTAATAGTCTTGCTCACCTCTGAAACGAATTAACAATACAATTTTAAGAAGAAAATGTACATCTCCATCTATGACTTTTGAAAACAACTATTAACGTCGCCAACATGTTCAAATTAAATTATTTATATCCAAAAAGGGCTTACAAATGTAATTCAACTTGATGCCTTTGAACTCTCTTAGATGGCGCTGCATTAAAATTGTCTTGATTCTACTTATATTCAATTAATTATGTTTATCAGCCTAAGTTACTTATATTGCGTGATTTTTATAGTGTGAAGCTAGATTATAGCATAGTTAACATAATAACAACTTTAAAATATGCATTGTTACATTACACGTTGTTACAGAATACGTTCAAGAAATAAAGGTTCTCTGCTCGTTCCCCGTAGGTCATAGCGTGATAATATGTAGCCTATATGGTGACCCGACTTTTTAATAATATTTGTGCCAAATTTGAAGTAAATCCATGCAGTACTTTTTGAGTTTAGCCCGGACATAAGGACAAACAGATAAACAGACAAACAGACAAACAGACAAACAGACAAAAATTCTGAAAACTATATTTTTGGCTTCGGTATCGATTGTAGATCACACCCCAAGTATTCTTTAAAAAAATATTCAATGTACAGTTTTGACTTTCTTACCATTTTATTATATGTATAGATTATCTATCAATTTGTTTTCACATAGCACGATTTGCTTTCAGTGATAATTTCTCTCACGTACCTACGTGCAGTCTCTGCGATAAATTACTTACCGGGCGCCGTGTTTGCCGAGTGCTATGAATTTATTGCCCTTTTTTACACGAGATTGAAAGAGAATTTTGGTACAAGGCAGGCGATGACTTTAGTGTGTAGACGTAGCAAGTTTAAGAACTGTATAATTAGCGTTTTGTATCACGAAGTCTGCTAACTCCTTTGCCATTTTCTCTGTTAATGATAACATAACAAAACATAGCTTCACGCTTTTAGCCCCGAAGGCAGAGGTTAAGTTTCGGTCTCATGAATTAGGAGGCGAGCCTATTGCCATCTACTGGGCACACTATTAAATGAGCGATAATTTACATTATTTATGCATAATTTCGGAAAGTGAGGTGTGTGCCCGGGGTATCTGGGGATCGAACCCGAGACCATCGTCTCGGCAGTCCGTTACGAACACCATTGTGCCATCGCCGGTGTTAACATTAATTGTAATTCATATAAAATACATTGTTAATGATTATTTAAAAAAAGACAGTTCACGCTGGACGTCTTACGTACAATCCATTGCTCTCGTACAATCGCTTTGGCAAGGAATAAATTAGTGTTAAAAACTCTTCATCTTCCATAAATTCATTTCAAGCTTTTCATTTTGTTATACTCCTTTTGTTATAAGCATGACATACTAATATTCCCATTGCTAACTGAAATGATACGCATAATTACAACTAAAATAACATAACTGGTGCCAAAAGGGTTCTAATTCGATAAACAAGATTTGACACACAGGTTTAAATAAAAAGGCTAACGGCATATAAGTTCGCAAAAGCAAGGCCGTCCAAACCGTAGGCTGGTGACGCCCGACCGGCTGCCGGCAAAGCCACGTTAAGCTATAGGGCCAGTGCCAAAATGGCCAGTAGAATTTCTGGCTGATACGCTATGCTTTATGCATAGCGTTTTGGGAGTAAGGCCAAGAAAACTTATTTTTACCATTGAGTCTTTTTTCGACGGAATATGCACATAAAAATCAAATGGTATCGCGAAGTAAATGTAGGTCGTTCGTGTTTGCTATGCAAAAGCCTCGCAGGCAAATTGTTTGTAGATAAACAAATAGAAATTCGATCATCTCTCTACTAGTTTGCATGGAGGCGGATAGTCTAAGAGCTAAAGAGGTAAGTGTCACGCGGCTTGAGATGCTTTCGCACCTGATTGATATGCATGAGTGTTGTTTGCGTTTAAGGCAATCGATAAGCGGTGCAACCTCCGGCACGCATGGAGCTGTAGTGTAAGTTTAACAGTGCACTAGGTTCTGGTTTACTAGACTGTAGATTTTACGTTAAATTAGCAGATGTTTATTGCTGCTTGTCACACAAAAAATACTTATAGAAAATCTAAAATATTTTAGCTTATGTTAAAATTTAAGTAAATATAACAAAAGCGTTTCCGCATACCTATAAACTTAACGCAATAAATCTATTTAATATATGCACGAAAGCATTGAATAATAGCGTTTTATATCCGTTGCAAAATTAATTAAAAAACTTTGACAATCTGTCTAGACTGACTAGAGGTATCCATTCGTTATCTGAAATGGACGTTTGGTTAAATTTCGGTTTCGGTTAATTCGGATTCGTAAGTATAAAAATAAAATCGGTAAGTAAAGTGACATCACATAAAATTTTGTAAAATAGAGCCCAAGTTCTTTTTTTCCGTTTAAATTGAAGAAGTTTGGGGAAGAAGTAAAATAAATGTGCAAGTTAAGTTATGAAGGGAAAAGGATTTTTCTGTTATTAGGCGGCGTCGGCTTTTTTATGTATTGACCCATTAAAAACTGGAAGGCTGTTCGGGGCATTGTCTAATGATAGTGTTAATTCCTCGGCCTTATCCAGGCTCGATCTATAATGCGAGAGTAAGTAATTTGTTTTTCGATGTGATAAAATAATCACCATTTCAATTAGGTAATTTGTTTAATTTTGTTCTTTTCACCAGCTTAAGATCTACGAAGTTCCAATTTATTAATTTTATAAATGAACAATTTATTTTATTTATAATATTTAATTTTGAAAAATGGTTTTCCAAAAAGTTCATCCAACTCGAGTATTATTTTCAGGTTTTGCCACGTAAACTTCAGCATGGACCCACGTTATATTTTACTGTATGTCTAGTGACGTAGATCTGTGTCGCAGCGGCCGACCGAGTGGCGCCAACTACCCTTCATTCTTGTGTGCCTTTTAGCCGCTGCAGCAACCAACAGCGGTGTCACAGTTTTGAGTAGAGTTATTTGACAATGTTCGATGTTTGGACCAATTTGCCCATTTGTTGTCAAGCCAATTGATGGAATAGATTGCATTGTTATACTATTGGATAGAGATTACTGGTATTTTATTAATTGATATACCATCGACTACACTAGCTAGTTAATCTCACTTGGCCTGACTGACATTCGCAGGTCCAAAACTACTGAAGTTAGGAACATGGAATTTATGACCTTTCGTAATATTTTTTAGATAGGTCTATCTGTAAGATTATTTACATACATCATTTATCGAAATTGTGGTAAACTTTATCAAAAACCAGTAATAGCTACAAAATATTTCGTTTAATTTCTTATCTTGTGTTTAAAGATCGATCGCAATAAAGATGGAGGGGAGGGAAGACGCATTGAGTCTTCGCAATGTTATCCCCCGATAACATTGCGAAGACTTAATGCGTCTTCTAACTAACATCCCTTATTTTTTCTGCTAACTGTTGCAGCGAAGAACCTTACTTTCAACCAATTTTATAAATGAAGCATGCAGACTGCGAAAAGCTGGTGAATATAAACTTTTGCGGAATACTCAGCATCTTTAGTTTTAAGTTTTCTATTAATCTTAAAGAACGTGTGTGTTTTGAACGAATTGAAAATGTACTTTCAGTTAGAATGGGTTACAAATCTACAGGATTAATCGTAAATGTTGTATGAGGATAACGTAAGGAAATCCATCAAGGAAGATTAGGGGACGCCATGCATACAGCGGTGTTTTTTAAATCAGAGGTTTAAATACGATTTCTATGGTAATCTCGTATCTTATAGTTGAAATTTTTATGCAAATGTGTGGTAACACGGAGGAATTTTTTTATAATTTCACACGTGAGAATGGTATGAGACATAACTTGCCATGATGAATTCAAGTATAAACTACTATTTTGAATTTCGAACTGCCAGAAGAAATAATTGTTTTAAATTGTCTTTCGGGATTGTACTACGTACCTTTATTTTGAGTATCCGATAGTTTAGCACTGATGCAAGCACCATGCTACAGATGTACTGGAGTATTGCTTGTGGAAATAACAATATATTGGAACAAGTGTTATATGATCTACTTGATTATTATTCTCAAGAAGTCGATATTGACCTACGCCCACATGAAACTATAAGACGACGGCGAGCCTCATAGCCAGGTAAACATCTCATATTTATAGTCATCGTGCGATTATTGGAATTCCTAAGAAAAATCACATAATGAAGTCCATCCAATAACGTTCTACTATAAACATTGCTAGTGCAATATGCTGCTACAGACTATGGGTCTAACGAAATAGGAGTCTGTGAGAAATGTACTATAGTGAAAACTATAGTAGCCAGTGTATAGTTTTTACTAATCAACCAATGTAACTTTTTTTTTAATTTTTGATATAAAGACCAAGTGAAAGTCAAATCTATGATTATCAAAATCGATTGCTTCACTATGACACTTATGAATGTTAACTAGTGCTGCGTTTAAAAGGCAAATGGTCAATCCGCAAAGGATAACAGGAAATAAAACTTAGGCCACTGTTCTTAATCGCCACATTTACAATTCTACATAGAACAATTAACACTTTGTCAGGGGCACCTGCAGAAATCTATTGATGTCAGTATAGATCTTCCTAGACAAAAGTGATGAATTAAATAGCCATAGGCTTTGTGTATGATCTAGTAAAGATCGCGGGAAGTGATTGAATGCGAGCGGCTCAAGATCGGTCCATGTAGAGAGGCTTGGGGGCAGCTTATGTCTTGCAATAAGATTGAAAGTTTTGTGTATGTGTAGCCAATCTCTACTAGATAAGATATTGAAAGTGGTGTGATCCGTTCAGTGCAGACTGACGGTCTTCCCACAGCTTTAAAAACTCTCCTTGGTATCACCACTATGTTACCTTTACCACCGAAGGGAGCTCTAATTAAGCAATTTATATGTAGTTTATATTATTATAAAACGTTGTTTAACGTAGGTAGAGCCTGAGTAGACGTCATTACATAGCTTTGCTCTCCTTTGTTACAAGTTTGTTGGAGTTTACTCCGTGGTTTCGTGATGTCGACTTCGTTATAATTAATCATTATAGCGAAACATGGATTATAGTAGTTTGTTGGCTTTCATGAAAGATGTTTACTTAACCCCGACGGTATTCTAACTAATATTGTTCATGTGTGTGTGGGTTTGTTTTTAATGCTTTTACTCCTACTTAACACACACTCATAAAATGCGTACTTAAAAGTTGTCAAAGGAAAAAGAAAATAGTGTACCATTTACTTGTTAACTGAATCGCGTTGCATGCGAGTAAACCACGTGGTAGCTAGTCTACGGAAATAGGGAATGAGAAAATTACAATTTGAATTGCTTGTATTCAAAATACAAGGAGGTGGTAGCGTAAATTGCGTAAGGTTTATGGTTGATTGATTAATATCCAGTTAATTTAATTGAACTGGCTGGAAATATGTTTACTCGCTCGTTTGCGGCTCGTGTGGTTCCAAGACGCCTTTACTGTTTCTGCATTTTTGTTGGCTAAAGTGTTATACAATCTTTCTTTTATTGCGTACCTACGTGTTTTGTAAGGAGGCTTTAGTTGGAAAGATTTGGTAGAGACTGCTGGGCAAGTATAAGTTGGCAGACTTCACATAACTTTCGAAAATATGGTTAATTTTCAAACATACCCTATATGCTTGATAGATAGCTATAAAATTTTCAGCTTTCAACATTTAGCATATAATAATAACAATTATTTCAGACGGAAATAACTACGAAAAGTCTGAGATGTGCACAATCTTGAAGTAACAGTCTGATTGTCTCTCCACTCGGCCATCGAATTAAAAAGTATTCAACATTCCTCACCAGACAAGTTTCGATAGGTACTTACATTACATTCTTCTTTCTCCTAGCGTTATACCAGTTGCAACCCGGGGTCCACTTACTAGTCTAACTGGATTTGACTGAATATTTGCTTTTCCACGGAGCGACTGCCTGTCTGACCTCCGCAACCCAAAGGGATAGCGATATTCCATGGTTTAGACTAGTGTCAGTTTATTCAGAGTTAGGTACTGATGTGAAAGATCTTCATGACAACCGGGACCGACGGCTTAACGTGCTCCCCGAGGCACGGGTTAAGCGATAATTGAGACTTACATTACATTCTTACAATATAATACATCAACAGAGCTAAAAATAACTTAATTACATTTTTCATTGGCACTTTGTGAAGAAGGCTCTCTCGCAATCACCTCTTTACACACTTAATGGAAAATGTTGACCCTTTTCTCCAAGCACCCTTCCAGTATTGATATCTTCAACAATTCATACCTAAAAGCGGTAATCCTGTCTATCCATATTTGAAGTCTAAAAATATGTTTTCAGCACAGGTATGTCAATCGTAATTTGACTGCACAGAGTAATGGTTTGTGACGGACTAATGAGCGCAATTCATTGAGCCATGAGCCGCGTTAAATGAGTCGCCGCATTTACACTTTATTCGGGTTCATACTAAATACTACTACTTTTACCACAGAACGACGCAAAAGAATTTATTCCCTGACTTTGGCGCATTATTTCAACTAAATGCGCTAAGGAGCTGAACAAGGCAAGCGTCAGTTGGTTACAGAACTAGACCTTTAGGCTGTCGCATCGCCGCTTAGTGGACTATTTACGACAAGCAGCGACAGGCCGCAGCGGCAGCAATTTTGATGTCGATGGCGCGATTTACCCCGCCGCGGCCGATGTCGAGAAAACCCGCGATATCGAACAGGCCGTTACATTGGCAATTAATAACTATATTGTTTTTACCTCTTATGTATGTCTGTTCTCGTCGTCTTAGGGTTTCCCGCTTGCATCCAAGACCTCGTTGGAGCCCGAGGTCGGCTCTCTAGTTTAATCAGATGTGACAAAATATGAACTTTCATTGGAACGACTGCCGTCTGAGCTCCGCATCCCAAAGGATAGCGATATTCCATGACTTAGACCAGGGCCAGTATATTCAATGCTACTGAATCCTCATAAGGACTGTCAAGATTCTCAGGACAGCAGAGCCGATAGCTGCCTTACACATGCTCTCTGAGGCATAGGCCTATCAATAATTAACAATTTAATACGCAATGAACTCGGCACCCTCTACACAGTAAACTCCAGTTCTCATTCCAGAACTCTGTTGGTAACTCCACAGGGCTATCAAATGTATGCCTGTACTTACTATTATCAATTCAAAGTAAACTAAACTTAATTTAGCTGTTCATGTATTCATATTATCAAATTAAGTCTTACAAGGTTGAACAAACCAAAGCGCTTTGTATCAAACTCGGTGAGCCTTACAATGGTGGAAGGTGGCTCAACCACGTCAGATTGCCTTACAATGTAAGCCTAATTTATTCAACGTGATACATATTTTTGTTCAACTAGTCTAGACTAGACTTGTATACCTTCTGTACATATAACATAAAATTAATTAGGTGCCCAATGTTAGGAGATTGTCACTAGAGAACCGAATGACTTATTTTTGTAAAGGTTTGTATGAAAAATGTGAATGATTGGAATATCCCATGTTTTGTGACAATTTAGCCTGATTTTGCCTTTTTCAATTGGTGCAGTTTGCTAGCATAACGAAACTTAAATTAACACCCACTACCACTAGTCTACACTACCAATAGTCCCCATACGTAGAGGTATCAATACTATCATGTAACAACGGATAAAGAACAAACTAAAGTCTGAATGCGGATTAATCCCATCAGTTGAAGATACTCGGCAATATAGTGCCTGACACGGCCTAAATCAGAGTGTGTTATTACATTATTCTATCTAGACATTTCGACAATATCGCGCCCGCAATTCACGCACACATACTCAACATCACATGACAATTTGTAAAACCAACTTGTATCAATGAAGTCAATCCAGTCTATGAGTATATTTCAATAGTACTTTGATTCAGTTCAACTAGTCGATATACTAAAGTCTACAAAACGCAAACGTGCCTCACGTAGTTTCTTATCGTAATCCTAAAAGCACACATGAAAATTTTACGCTGTTTTCGACACTACTCTACCCTTCAATAATGCCTTTTCATACTAAAATTATGCTTGCTTTAACTTTACGGTGTTGCCAGCATGTTTATTTTATACATTATTATTAGTTTGCCTAGGGATCTCAGCATTATTTTGTAAAAGGTTTATTGATTAGCGGTAAGTAAAGTTTTGACTAGGCTGTCGAAAGATATGATGCGATGCAAAATGAATTAGATAAGATTTCGAACTGCACTTAAAACCTTAGACTTAAAGTAATTTGGTAAGTGTTTTGAACAGACACAATTGCTATTACTAATTAAATGTTCTTTTGTCGAGCTGACTGGTTCACGTTTTTCTGAGCGAATTAAGTTGTTTAGTTTATAAGATCTTTGACAGTTGTTATTCTAAGTCATGGTATATCGCAGTTATTTTGGGTGCAGGGGTCTCAAGGCACTCGCTCTGTGGAAAAGTTTTAAGCGGAACTCGGATCTTAGGTGAGACTTTTGGATGCAACCAAGATAACAATAGGACGTCGATGCTCATGGTAATGATCAAACAGCCAGACACAGACAAAATAAGTTGAACATTGTTTTTCTATCACATCATCAGCCCTTTATACTGTCCCACTGTTGTCACGGGCCTCTTCTCACTTATTAGAAGGGTAAGGCCATAGTCCACCACGCTGGCCAAGTGCGGGTTGGCAGACTTCACATGTCTTTCGAGAACATCGTGAAGAACTCTCAGACATGCAGGTTTCCTCACGATGTTTTTCTTCACCGATTAGCAAGCGATAAATAACAATTTAATACGCACTTAACTCCAAAAAGTCATTGGTGCAATTGGTGCGTAAGTCGTGGATTTGAACCCGAGACCCTCTGCATAGCAATCTGTCGGTCTCTCCACTCGGCTATCGCTGCTTCAGCTCGGCTATCTTTGTTTTTCTATAAGTAATATATAAAGTTGATTTTCTATTATAAGAAACTTTCTATAATAACAATAGTCCGGTCAATTTAAACATCCAAGGTTACAAAAATTCCCACTTGGCTGAATATTGGTAGGATTGTTCAATACACTATTATAAAGGTAAAAAATGTGAAATGAATGAATGTAAGTGTGAAAAGTCCTCATCGATCCGGCACGTGCAAAAAAATTTACTCGGTCAAAGGTCACAAAAACGGGTTTTTCGCGATTTTCAGCAAAATGGTAAGTTTTATCATAGAATTAGCTCAGACAAAAATTGTAGATCAGATAATTATCTATAAAAAATGTCTAAATACTTTTTTTCCTAAGAGCCACCGTTTTTGAGATATGACGATTCAAAAAGTTGAAAGAGTTGTAATCGTCATACGTTACATGCACACGTTTCCACGCCACCTTTGAGGTAGTGTACTTATAGTCCAAGATCCCAGAGCGTTCTGACATAACTTATTTTCACATGGATGAAACCTTCACGACTTAGTAGCGTCTAGTATACTTTAAATACCTGCCTACTTGTGGAGCTTGCCCTGTGACACCTGGGCAGGTACCAGGTGAGAAAGGTAACTAAAAATATGAGTTATCTAACTTAAATTTGTATGCCTGATTCTTATAAATAGTTTGTAGAATATTATTCTAAACTAGAATTATAAAGTGTCAGACACTTTTCATGGACCAGAGCTTTTGTCAGACGCTTTAAAGCTGGACAAAAAATTTATGAACTTTACTTATTTTTTCATGTCTGACTTTTAAATATGTTATTCAAGTAACTATTTCAAAGTTACATTTCATCAGTCAGACAAATTCGAGTGACCAAACATCCCCTAAACACAAAATTATTCAGTCGGGAGTGCGAGCGCGAGAGCACTATGCGCATGCATTTTAGAGCGAGTGAGAAAAGAAAAGAAGAAAGAAAGAAATCTTTATTGCTATACATCATATAAGTGGGAACATTATGTACTTAATAACTATATACAAACAAAAAGCTAATAAAAACAAAGAATAACAAAATGGGTTAATGAATATATGCGTCCAGCTGTAGCAATCAGGTCTCCAGTTCAGCATCTGCCAGGTCACAAAGACCGGACGCTGGTCTTCCACTGAGGCCGTGACTGAGCCCTGTTCACGTGACGTACGGAAGCCAATAATTACAGTTACATACATTTAGATATAATAAAAGATTAATTATATACATAAATATTCAAGTAAGTATGACGTATATACATATGATACGTAATTTCATTTATAGAATTATAATATCAACATAAACCGTGTAAACTAATAAATAAAACGTTTACATAAACAAAGTACACAGATAAAATTATAAAAAAACATTGTTGAAGCGCAACACGTGGGCACTTTAGCTCGCCAGTTTTGTTTTGGTCTCCTCCTACTTGAGCAGTTTAAATACTCTGCACCGACCTAGGACCTACGAAGCTATAATTGAAACTTAAATAAAGGACATATCACAATCAATATTACCGTGCTGTCGTTGTGCATTTACTAAGTAGGTACTGTCTCGGTCGTAGTCATCATCTCATCCCTGATTAAAGAGATTAAAAAAGTTTTATTTTTATTTTTGACTCACTCCTGGATCCTCAAAGGGGTAGGCAGAGGTATAACATAGTATAACACCCACAATTCGCCATGAATTTTTAGGTCCCACGTAATAGGGGGCGAGCCTATTGCCGTACCGGGCACATTACCAGACTCCGAGCTACTACTGAGAATTTCCTATCGAAAAAACCCCATAACACTTTGCCCGACCCGGGAATCGAACCCGAGACCTCCCAATCCCACGCGCACATATATTTTTTCAATAAGGGATCTTGCTTTCTCTTTAACAATATTATAATTGTATAAGCTACCATTTGCTTAATCTTCTAAGTCTGCACATTTGTAAACTTTAACGGGTGGAGGCCTGATGTCCTAAAACACAAGTTTCGACTTAGCTTAGGCATCAGTCTCCCACATTCAATGTGTCAATGGTTTAATATAAGCTTAGCAGTAAGGACTATTTGTATTGTGGAGAGAAAATAAATAATTTTATTATAATAATATTATTATTATCATTATTGAAATAAGGATGCAAAAATCTTGGATTGAAATTAGTAAGTATTTTCAATATATTTCAATTTTTTTGTCTGAGACGCATGTGCATAGTGCTCTCGCGCTCGCTCTCCCGGCTGAATAGATTGAGTGCTTAGGGGATATTTGGTCACTCGAATTTGTCTGAGTGATGAAATATAACTTTGAAATAGTTACTTGGATAACATATTTAAAAGTCAGACATGATAAAAAAAGTAAAGTTCATTAATTTTTTGTCCAGCTTTAAAGCGTCTGACAAAAGCTCTGGTCCATGAAAAGTGTCTAACACTTTATAATTCCAGTCCAGGCAAGCTCTACAAGTAGGCAGGTATTTAAAGTATACTAGACGCTCCTAAGTCGTGAAGGTTTCATCCATGTGAAAATAAGTTATGTCAGAACGCTCTGGGATCTTACTCTATTAGCGCGTTTTTTTTAATGTGGTTTCCCCGGTAGGCCTTTTCCACTGATCTTTTATGATTCTGTTTAATTCGAAACGATTGAATAACTGTAGATATTGACAAGGGTTGAAAATGATGAAAGGGGTGTAAATAAAAAAAAATAAGAAAGGTTTATGCATCTGAATCTAAATTATCATTAACTTCTGCTTTCTCTTGTTCTTCTTCTTCTTCTCTTTCTTCTTCTCCTTCTTCTTGTTTATCTTCTTCATTCTAGGTGTTAATAAATTGTCCCAATAATTACACATCGCATGTCTCTTCGTCAACATCAAATGAATCTTCAATTGTTGGCAATTCAACATTGGAGCATGTCCGGCCTTGACAGTTTGTACATGCTACAGAACAAAACAGTCCAACTGTTTTGCAACCACATTTAGCACTACATCCCTTTTTACAGTTGCAAAAAATTGTGTTTAGTAGTTTTTCTGGTGCAGGTGGAAGTAAAGTTTGAACCGGCTCTAATGAATTGTCGACCAACTTCCAACCCCCGTCTTTTGTGTCTAACTGATTACCAAGCCACACTTGAACTTGGTAATATACCCGAAAAAAATGTTGATGAGCAGCCGCTGAGGTTGGAGGAAGACATGCTAACTGCACTTGTTTTTTATTTCGAGTGTTTTTAACGAAACATGCATACTTATACATATTATGACGATTACAACTCTTTCAACTTTTTGAATCGTTATATCTCAAAAACGGTGGCTCTTAGGAAAAAAAGTATTTAGACATTTTTTATAGATAATTATTTGATCTACAATTTTTGTCTGAGCTAATTCTATGATGAAACTTACCATTTTGCTGAAAATCGCGAAAAATCCGTTTTTATGACTTTTGACCCCGAGTAAATTTTTTGCACGTGCCGGATCGATGAGGACTTTTCATATTTCCTTTATAATAGTGTATTGAACAATCCTACCAATATTCAGCCAAGTGGGAATTTTTGTAACCTCACTTCTATTTTTAGGGTTCCGTACCTCGAAAAGAAAAAACGGAACCCTTATAGGATCACTTTGTTGTCCGTCCGTCTGTCAAGACCCTTTTTCTCAGGAATTCGTGCAGGTATCAAACTGAAATTTATACTAAATACTCGAATCTACGGTTCCATATAGCTGTAAAAAAATCGAACTTCTAATCCAACGCAATCAAAAGGTACAGCCGTTTCTGCTGCAAATTGCAGCATTTTCAAACTCGCATTGGAATCAAAACCTACAGCGTACTTCCCGTGAACTCAGAATCTTGAAATTTGGTACGAAGCAACGTCTTATATTACATATATAGGAAAAATTGCGAAAATCGTAAATTTTTTGTTACAGCATATAAAAAAATATTTTTAATAAATTTAAAGTTACTACCCCTTTCTCTTAAATGCGTGGAGGTATTAAATTGAAATTCATATAAAATACTCAGGTATACAACACTGTTAGGCTGCAATAAAATCAAGCTTCTAAGTCAACGCAATCAAAATAAAGAGAAATATAATCATATTTCCAAACCCGCGCCTACTCGCAAGTGAATTAAAACCTACAGGGTACTTCCCGTGAACTCAGAATCTTGACATTTGGTACGAAGCAACGTCTTATATCATATATATAGGAAAAATTGCGAAAATCGTAAATTTTTAGTTACAGCATATGAAAAAATATTTTTAATAAATTTAAAGTTACTACCCCTTTCACTTAAATGCGTGGACGTATTGAATTGAAATTCATAAAAAAATACTCAGGTATACAACACAGTTAGGCTGCAACAAAATCAAGCTTCTATGTCAACGCAATCAAAAGAAAAAGAAATATAATCATATTTTCAAACCCGCGCCTACTCGCAAGTGAATCAAAACCTACAGGGCACTTCCCGTGAACGCAGAATCTTGAAATATGGTAAAAAGCAACGCCTTATAGCACATATGAAGAAAAAATTGCGAAAACCGTAAATTTTTAGTTACATCACATAAGAAAAATATTTTTAATTATTTTAAATTTACTACCCTTTTCTCTTGAACGCGTGGAGGTATTAAATTGAAATTCATATCAAATACTCAAGTATATAACACCGTTAGGCTGCAACAAAATCAAACTTCTTTGTCAACGCAATCAAAAGAAAGAGCAATATATGTAAGCATATTTTCAAACTCGCGACTACTCGCAAGGGAATCAAAACCTACAGGGTACTTCCCGTAAACTCAAAATCTTGAAAAAATTTGGTACGAAGCAACGTCTTATATCACCTATAAAGGAAAAATTGCGAAAACCGTAATTTTTTAGTTACAGCATATAAAAAAATATTTTTAATAAATTTAAAGTTACTACCCCTTTCTCTTGAACGCGTAGAGGTATTAAATTGAAATTCATCTCAAATACTCAGGTATATAACACCGTTAGGCTGTAACAAAATCAAACTTCTATGTCTACGCAATCAAAAGAAAGAGCAATATAATCATATTTTCAAACTCGTGACTACTCGCAAGGGAATCAAAACCTACCGGGTACTTTCCGTGAACTCAAAATCTTGAAATTTAGTACGTAGCAAAGCAACGTCTTATACCACTTATAAAGGAAAAATTGCGAAAACCGTAATTTTTTAGTAACAGCATATAAAAAATATTTTTTATAAATTTAAAGTAACTACTGCCTCGTTGGTCTCGCGGTACAAATGAGCGCGTTGAGCGGATTGGGAGGTCTCGGGTTCGATTCCCGGGTCGGGCAATGTGTTATTGGGTTTTTCTGTTAGGAAATTCTCAGTAGCAGCACGGAGTCTGGTCATGTGCCCGGTACGGCAATAGGCTCGCCCCCTATTACGTGGGACCTAAAAAATCCTGGCGAAATGTGGGTGTAATATTACACCTCTGCCTAACCCTTCGGGGATACAGGCGTGAGTCTATAAGTAAAAATAAAAAATAAAGTTACTACCCCTTTCTCTTGAACGCGTAGAGGTATTAAATTGAAATTCATATCAAATACTCAGGTATATAACACCGTTAGGCTGTAACAAAATCAAACTTCTATGTCTACGCAATCAAAAGAAAGAGCAATATAATCATATTTTCAAACTCATGACTTACTCGCAAGGGAATCAAAACCTACAGGCTACTTCCCGTGAACTCAAAATCTTGAAATTTGGTACTGTGGTGCGTATTGGGAGAGGCCTATGTCCAGCAGTGGACTGCGATAGGCTGATTGAGATTGAGATTTCATGTAGTTCAATTTGTATTTCATAACGTGCAATCATTGCGCAAACATTTTTCAGACGTCATCATAGATCCAATTATTCATTCCTCTCATGCAGTATTATTTGTTGAAACCTGAGGGTGTCGCAGAGACATTTTTGAACTTGATGGGTTTTATGAGGTGTGCAGAGTAGATGGTCCAGCTATATATAATGCAAATCCAGGTTGGGGATCAATCACGTATGTACGTCGTAATCTCAAGGATGCAATGATAGATGGATCATGTAAAAGATATTTTTAAATAACCCAGACGCTGCAAACGGCCATTGTGAATGCGTGCATTTCGAAATGTTTAATGTCAGAGTGATAACTGTATATAGGTCACCACAATGTTCAATTAATGTTGCAATAGAATGCATAAATACAACAATATACGGCAGCAACCTCAATAGGTATAATTCATGTTCTCGTCTGATTGTCGTGGGAAACTTCAATAGGTATTGATTTTAGAATGAATCCCCAAAATGGAATTTCCACATATTTTTCATCTATAAACATGTTTCCGTTAATAAACACCAGCACAACACGAATTAGTACAATTATAGATAACGTTTTTTTTAATTTTTCAAATTCATACCTTTTTCAGTCACCTTTTACAGATCTGGTTCAAATTTGATACTTAATGCCATACTTTAAAATTTTCATTTCCTTTTCTATGTTTTTTTATTTACATAACGTATCATAACTTCACGCCTTTTTAACCCCGAAGGGGTATGCAGAGGTGTATTACAAACCCACACTTCGCCAGTTATGTTTCGGTCCCAATGTAATAGGAGGCGAGCCTATACCCAACTAGCACAAACTGCTGCTGAAGAGCTTTGGAGCCAATCCGATTATTTCCAAAGGCGCCAAGCTCAAGCGCCAGAGCGTGCACTGCAGACCTTATGCAGCCGCTTTGGAGCCAAAGGGGCACAACTTTTTGCAGTCTAAAGTTCCATTGGAACTTCATAATAGTAGCATAAAAGCGCTACAGGAGTGACAACTAATAATTAACACCACACTAAAGCTCTTGTGGCGCTTATTGTATGAAAGACAGGTTTAACTTAACGAATAAAGGATCACTGATAGGATCATTCCATTTGTCGCTCATTTATTAAATAAATCTGTTGTTCCTGAGTCAGACATTACTGAATACAAATAAATAATAAGTGAAGTGAAGGTAAGTGTTTTTGAGCTGTATTTTGTATTATACGCAAGTGGCTACAAACGCAGATCAGTTTATCGTGCATATAGTTGATATTATTGGAGTATTTTTAACACGCCTCAATAATTACCTCAGAATATCGTAAAATATGTAAAATATTATTATATAAATATTTTTAAATCACATACCTACTCGATATTGAAATTACACACTTGACTACAATTGTATTTATTAAGTTGCTGGTTCTATATTTAGTTATATTTTTCTACAAATTGCGATAAAAACCTATAAATTTCTCAAGTAATGATAAATAATTGTCTTGTAAACATGTCGTTTATGAAAAGCAGCTTTAACTTGCAACTTCAACCTTAAAACTGCCTCTCTGCGCGTCATAGCGCTAAGTTTCACTCTTCTGAAGGTCCAAGTAATACCTGTACCACTAATACAGTTCAAGTCTTTACAATATCTTTTATTTCGTATTTACTGCAGATATCGAACCACACTAATGGTTATTTGTTTAGATATCCGTAGAACTCGTTGAAAACCCTAAAATACGATGATCATTTGTAGCTGCTTCTATAGGTACTTTTCGCTCTTTCAATTGTTTAACACTTACTATGTCTTACCATGTTTTCAGAATGCCTTTCAAAATAATTCAAACTTATAAAGTGGGAAAAATACGGAGTGTTACACTGGCCGAACAAAAAAAGTAAATAATTATGTAAAATAGAAGATTCAATTTCACAACAAAACTGGACTAAAATGCAGTTTGCATTGTTAAAACGAACAATGTCAAACACATGAAGAGAATGAGACAAAAGACAATTTTGTGCAAATATTGTTTATAAGTACTGTTGTTATTTTAGAATTTACCTAGTTTCATTATTTTAATAATGTCAATTATGGGCCAATTTGTCAATAAAACAAGTTGATTTTATCTCAAATATTTCTTATTTAAATTCACCAAGACAATAATTATACAAGAGGCGCTTCGATTGTACTCGTTATAATGTGTGTAGTAAAGGAACAAAATATAAATCCGATTCATATCGAGTGACCACAAGTTTACATTTATACACGTACCTATTCTGAACTTAAAACTGATGTATTTGAAAATATTTAGATAAGGGGAGAAGATTGGAAGGTCAAAAGCATTTACTAAATTATATTTTTTTTTACAATAAATATGTATTTGATTTTCTTCAACTTTGATACATATCACCTCCACCACTTCTTTTTTAATAGTTAAAAAATATTTATGTGCCCTTTGATAAGATAAAATAAAATCATTGAAATGTAAAACTAAGTTCTTTCTGCTTTTTTAGGGTTCTGTACCTAAAAGGTAAAAAACTGGACCCTAGTCCCAAATACTAAGACTTCGCTGTCTGTCTGTCTATCGCCAGGCTGTATCTCATAAACCGTGATAGTACAAATAATGTATTTCCGTGGCCGCTATTACAACAAATAATAAAATAATTCAGTATTATTTAAGTATACGTACAACAACCGTGATTTTCTTTGATAGATTATGGCATGGAACCCTTCGTGTGCGAGTCTGACTCGCACTTGGCTAAGTTTTTTAATTTCTGCTTATTCTGATATACTCTCCGTACTTTCTTGCGATATCCAGTTCTTTGTTTTAACTTCCATGCTTTCAGATCCATATTTCTTTTAAACTGGCGTAAATATTTTATAAAATCTGATTCCTTCAATTAAAATAGCAGAATGTATCCAAAGGGCAATGTCCATTACTCTCTTGCTTCTATTGTGAAGCCTTAATTAATGTCACTATTAGTAAAACAGATGATCAATTTCCTACTTAAGTCTGCGCAAAGGAAGAAATCACTTCTGCAATGAAACTTTCAGTGGCAGAACAGTGATAAATATATCTTTTATAAAGTTCCGTTAAAAAGACTGCAATTAAAGTCTTTATGCAGTTCTGAAGCGTACAGCACCGGCAATAGATGCTTTTTAGCAGCTTTAAGCTTTAACATACATGTTTTAACTCCCTTTTAAAGGTATAGACGGCAAATGGGTTGTAAAATGAACTCTTATAAAACCTAGAGTGGCTTTTGGATCAGTGTCTGCTACCCCTAGTGATATTTACAGCTATGGGCAGTCACGGAAGCATTAGTAGAACTTAAAACCACTTTTTGAACCCCTAAAACGCTGTTGTACAGCTAAAAGTTGTAATATAGGCTGCTATTTCCACTAGTGTGCTAGTTGGGTAGCCATCTACCGGGCACATTACTAAGCGAGCAATAATTAACATTTTAAACACACACATTATGTAACTCCGAAAAATCTGTGATGTTTGCCCGGGGTACCTGGGGATCGAACCCGAGATGATCGTCTCGGCAGTCCGTTACGTACACCACTGGGCTATCACCGCTTACTTATTTTTGTATAGTGCAAATAGTCACCTAGTAATAGTTTTATTTTCATCGCAAATAAATACTATAATTATTAAAAATACTATATAAGTCTTTTTGTAACAGATTTCTAATAGTCACTAAAAACTTTGTAAATCAATCATTTAGATAAAAATCTTACCATCATTCATCAGCAGACTTTTGCAAGGCTGCTGCAACGCTGGTATAGATATTTAAGTTATATTATAAAATAAGAGATATATGTTAATATAGAATAAAGGATGACTGATTACAAACAACAAAGAGACCTTTTTCTTTAATTTATGCTCCTCCAGCTTTCCATACTGTAATGTTATGGTTTTGTTATGGTTTTCATTTAGCAATAAAAATACCATAACTATGACTGGTGAACTTTTACTTATATACCTACAGGTTTGTACGGAACCCTCGGTGCGCGAGTTCGACTCGCACTTGACCGGTTTTTTTTTAGTCTAATTTGACCGGACTACAACGCATCTAAAGTTTATTTATTGGTAAATACGTATTGTAATTTTGCGATGAATGTCTATCATAATAATCTGCTAAATAATCTTAATTAGTTTTAGTACTAATCAAATAACAGCGTTCGAAAACAAGGTCAGTCACTTCAAAGACACGACCTTAATGAATACATAAGCTTTTGAAATAGTGATTAATTAATGAAACTGAATAGATACTGCAAAGTACCGCATAAGGAGTAAGTCTGTTTCATCAGGTTTTAATTCTGCAAATAAGTTTCTCGGACTCTTAAACAAGCATTTTGATGTGTTGAACACCAACTTCAAATTCAAGTTTTAGATTTTAATTTAAATTTTCTAAACTTTTAAGAAATTAGTTAAGCGTTAATACTTGAACGTAATTATATTTTTCAAGTAAGTTTTGCAACGAATTGCGAAGTTCTAAAGAAAATGTTAATGAGTATGGGATTATGCTGCCTTGGTGGTTTTAATTTGTGCGATGTTTTGATGATACGGAGCGGGAAAACGTATTAGACGTACTCTGTGATTGACCGCAACTTTGGGGGAAGGAGCACCTCTATCGGTATAATGTTTTGAAAACCTTGTTATCTTTACGTCATCATTTATGGTAATATAACGGTAGTACACTTCTATTTTATTAGTGATTACAGCTTGTAATAGAACATTGTAAATTATAATTCGTCATCTGATGATGGACGTCTTTCGGCTGATATGAATCATCATATCAGCCGAAAGACGTCCACTGCTGGACATAGGCCTCCCCCAAGGCTCTTCACATAGACCGATCCTGAGCCACTTGCATCCATCCGCCGCCCGCGACCCCAACAAGATCGTCAGTCCACCTTGCGGGAGGCCTACCTCTACTACCTAATAATTAACTATGTAATTATTCAATATTCAACCCCGAGTGAATCAATGGTCCTTCCGACTACTGCTTCGCAAGAGCCTACATAGTCTGTATATTAACAACAATAACACAAAACTGTTGGTCATTCCTTTTAATTGCTAGAAGCACTACAACTGTAATATATTATACTAAATTATTTCGAGAAGTAGGACATTGTAGTAGTCATTACTCATAGTGTATAATGTATATTTTATACCCACTGGTTGGAGCACTAAATGCTTTCTTGGAATATGATGATTGATTTTTGTAGTCATTATTTAAAGCGTTAGCAGTGATAGTTGGGTAAGGTAACTAGGCAGGCGGCCTGGCTTAGCTAGCGAGAAATTATGTGAATCAAGCGAGACTTTTGCGAACAAAAGTATCGAGCGCTGAAGGACCGCATTTATGTTCACATAGTTTAGTCAATAGGGTAGTTTTAATCGGCGATAGTTTGTAACGGACTGCCGAGACGATGGTCTCGGGTTCGATCCCCAGTTACCCCGGGCACACACCTCTGACTTTTCGAAGTTATGTGTGTATTAACAATGTTATTTAGATAGATCCGGTAGATGGAAATAGGCTCGCCCCTATTACATTGGGACCAAAACACAACTGGCGAAATGTGGGTGTGTAAAACGCCTATGCCTGCCCCCTCCGCTGATAAAGGCGTGAAGTTATGCTATGCTATGTAATTTGTGAACCGATCTATGAAAGGAAGTAAAACGATGCCCGCTGTTGTGCAAAGCAACTAGTTGTGGATAACAGTATCTCGTCCGATGTTTCGTAGTTACGATACAAATATGATTTGTATAGTTGTGGGTTATCACTACAACTTGCTACGAGTGCAAAGAGTCGTTAGCTAAATTGCGGTGTAGGAAAATACAAATAACTGTAAATCAGATAATGGCGATCATTGACAATTTTATTAGAGGGTACCACCATAATTCACCATCACTGTAATTATTGTGTCAAACCATGCAAGAATGTGTAGACCAAAGGTATAATGAAGTTCATAATCAGTTTAAATTCCCCAATAGACCATTAACGCAAACACAAAGTACAGCTTTGCGCGTTCGGTTAAATGTCGTATGGGGGCCGTGAGCTTAAATTGTGCAATTTATCTTTACGCGAATTAGCTCACAAATTAGACGATTCGGGGTAGGCAGTGGTTAACAAACTGGTATTGCGTTATTTTGGATCTAATATTTAGGCCAAGTAAATTCCAAAGTAATCTTTATAATCAAGCTATATATTAAGTTAATCTTAATATTCGAAAATTCAGAAACTAAAAGAAGCGCGTGGTGCTTGGTGTCAATAACATAGTTCACTTGAAAAGCACCCACGCTTTGTTTTACATTGCAACATTATTTAAATATTTTTTTGGTTTGTGTTTCGGCGAACCGAATGTTTGTACGTTCCTAGGCGATTTGGGAAAATTATTAATATTGTGGACTATAAGGATGCGGGTTCTTATCGACTAGGATAGGAGAGGGAGTGGAATTGGGTATAGGATATTCTAAGGACACGCCTTACCTTGCAAATCAGTCCTCTTCTTCACAAATGGCAGCCTCCTGGTGTCTTCGGGAGTCCTGAAGCTGCACCAAATCACTCCACCACACTCACGCGTAGTTTAGTTCTCGTTATATCCCGGGAGCGGTAAAAAAAAAATAGCGGTGCGGTACATGCGTTCGTCGCGACACGGATTATTCTCGACTGTTCGCCCGTCCTCGCACCATGCGACGAATTTGCTATGGCGTGCCCCTTCTAAAGGAATGGGATAGAAAGGGACGGAAACAAAAAGCATCGCTCGCATTGGACAAGCAAGCGAAGAACGATTGACGTCGATGTAATTAATTATCGATAGGAAGGTAGATGGCGCTACCAGTTTGAATTTTATAAAAGCGTGTTTTTTCTTACTATTACTTAATTATTTTTCATTCATTAGTTCCATTTAGTTCTTTTTTTTATTTCATATCATTGCATTATCATCAGCGTTTGATAAATATGCAAAGTTTTCCGACGTTTCAAAGTCGGTCAAAATCGCGTCCAAAGTTTCCGTAACATAGATACATACCTTCATACAACCGAAGCTAATAAAAGCGTGTTAAAAAGTTAATCATCACAGCGCACCTCGTGAACACAGCTGGTATAACCTAGGTACTTTCACCTAAGTGTAAAAATGGTGAAAGTATTTATATTGTACATGCTCCAATGACATCTCCAATGCATCAAAACTGCGCCATCTACCCTCATGAGCGAACGTTTTTTATTTGTTGTTTGCCCGTCCAAGAGTTAATACGTCACTGCGTGCTCCTCTCAGTGTAGTTCTGAATGTTAACTTTATCGATTAGAATATACTCAGTGTACCTACTCAGGATTTTAGACCAAGCATACAATGTAAAGACATCTTCTTTACATTGTATGCTTGGTCTAAAATCCTACCACGTGTCGACATAAATATTACATTTAAACTTAACGTGTCAAATCAAATATATATAGCTGGAGTTAAAGTTACCTATACTACGGAATTCAATATTCGATCTATAGATAGATCTGTAGATTTTAGATTCGTTTTTGACATAAGCTCCATACAAAATATGTCAAACACGAATCTCGAATCTCAAAATCCATGTATGGATCGAATATTGAAAATGCCCGTTAGTCGTAATCTTAGCTATCCATAGATTTAGATTTAAATGGAGGTAGTAGAGCCTTGCTGATTTCAGCATGAATGGGCCGGCTCGACCGGGGAAGTACTACCCTCTCACAGAAAATCGACATAAAGTAACAGTACCTAAACTGTTGGGTTTCGTTCGGTGAGTGAGAGTGCCGGAGGCCCTATCCCCTATCCCTTCTCCCTAATCCCACTCCTCATCCTATCCCTTTTCCCAACCCCAAGGGGTGGCAACGCACTTGTGACTCCTGTGGTGTTGCTTGTGTCCATGGGCGGCGGTAATTGCTTACCATCAGGCAATCCGTCAGTTCGTCCTATTAACATAAAAAAATAAAAAAAATAAAAAAATTGCGTTGGGCACTTCGTCGAGTGATACGTAACACCCATGCAAGTACTCGAACGGTGCGTGTCATGTTGCTGTTTCTTTGTAATATGATTTGTATGATGTCACCGCTATAAGGTCGATGTATTGTAGTGACGTTTGTTTGTTTTGATTTACGTTCTTCTTGGTTCGTGGTGTAGGCAGGTCTCTCTACTATGTGTGATTTCTTAAATGTTGGAAGAAATTGGGGGCCACTCCACCACAGACGATGTAGCTTCAGCTGCTCTACAGTCATGCCACGACTGGCACAATCAGCGGGATTTTCGGCAGATTTTATGTAGTACCAATTATCCGATCTTATGACCTGTCTGATTTGCTTGACTCTGTTTGAGACAAATGGTGTCCAGCGGTCGATGTCGCCGTGAATCCAACCGAGAACAGCAGGAGAGTCGCTCCAACCATATGCTTCAATTTGTCGTCCCGCGAGCGCTTGTTGAATTTTGTTCATAAGTATTGACAGCAAATGAGCCCCACTCAATTCCAGGCGTGGTAATGTGAGCTTTTTCTTTTCTGGAACAAGTCTCGTTTTCGCGGCAACGAGTGTTATGCAGGCACCAAATTTACAATACACGACACATGCATATGCTTTGACTAAAGCATCACAAAAGCCATGAAGTTGAATCGAGTCGTGTTCGCCAATTTGGTACCATCTCGGTATTTTAAACTCGTTGATATTTTGGAGATCTGCGTTAATTTTCTCCCACTCAGCGCTAACTTCAACTGGAAGCCTATCATCCCATTGAATGTTAGATAGCCAAACTTCCTTGAATAAAAGTTTTAATTTAGCCGTAACTGGAGACAGCCAACCGAGTGGGTCAAATATCTTCGAGATATCTGATAACAATGAGCGTTTCGTGTGACGTTCGCCTGGTTGTATTTTATTTATTTTTAGCTCGAACAAGAAAATATCTTCATTCTGTAGCCATCTTAACCCGAGTGTCTTGGTAGATTCTGCTTGTTTAAAATCGAACGATGTTTGGGTTGCCGATGCTCTGTGGGCGTTATAAAGTAATTCTTCGTTATTGGAAGACCATTTGCGTATGTTGATTTGCTTTGGGTTTTAATTGGGTTATAATAATCTTTTCGTTTTCTACCACTTAAGCACTAAGGGTAGCCTAAATTGGACATTGTGAATCTAATCACCACAAAAACAATTAATCAGTGTAAAAAACAACGGGGTACATAATATGGTACAATTGTATAGCATGCATATGCGTATAGCATGCGATACAAATAATAAGTATATAAACTAATCCTTCGTAAAATTCTAAACAAATGCTCTCCCATCTTTAAATTCGGTCGAGATAGCATTACTTAACCTCGCTGATCAATGAAAACTCGCTGTCTACACCATGTCAAAGGCTAATCCATTAAATGTCTACTCCTACAGTTATTATTATGATTAATTCTCTTATAAGCACGGACAAATAAAATAAGTTGGTTTTTATTTAAAACCCGACTGACAGTTTAATTATTGGCGTGTTGGAATGAATTTCTAGCTGGTAGCAAGCGGTTTTTTCGACGAATAGTTTTTATGGAAAAAGCGGGTATGGATTTTTTTCATAGATATTTACGATGATAGACTCGTATAAGATACATAATTAAACTTTTCAAGCAACAAATTTTGTTTTGTTGCTTGAAAAGTTTAATTAAAAAAAGGTAACTTATTTCACTGTAGAGTGAAATAAGTTACCTTTTTTTCCTAAAGTTGTAACTTATTAAGTAGTTAAGTAGTGAAACCTTAGCAAATGGAGCTATTTTCGTTTTTATATATTTTTCTATATTTCATGTAAATCAGTCGTTACGTTAGTTTTACGAATGTGTAGAATACGCAGTTTTTAATTTCTAAAACAAAAGTCTAGTCGACCGCATAGATAAAAATACCTAGTACCAATTAAACGTAATAAGGACATAATATAACGCGGAAATGCGGAATGTACCCACCTAAGAGACGGAGAGAAATTCTTGAAGGGAATTTCATTAAATTGCCTCAGCTCTTATTGATATGGGCGCTTGCTGCTTGAGGCTGGGTCGCACTTTATTAAGAAATCATATGAATGTCGGCGGGAATGGGTGTACGTGACGATACGCCATATTGCCGATGCCACGGCGCCATTGTCAGGGTACAGGCGCGAAAGCGATTAAATAAAATAGCATACCACTAATTAAGGAACAATTTTCTTTGATATCCGTGGAATGTTGATAAGCTGTGAAGCACCATTTTTGGTTCTGCAAAAAGATTCCCCGTTTGAGGGGAAACCCACCGTAGAATTTTGGAGGCTTTTACAATGAAAACTGTCATGGACGACTAAAAGTCTTTTTGTCTTTAGGATACTGATAGTTACAAAGAAAATATACACATCAGTACTTGGCGTTCAATATATGATACTAATAAATAAAGCTAAAGAGTTTGTTTGTTTGTTTGTTTGTGTGGTTGAACGCGCTAATCTCAGGAACTACTGGACCGATTTCAAAAATTCCTTCAGTGTTAGATAGCCCATTTATCGAGGAAGGCTATAAACTATATAACATCACGCTATGAGCCACGGCGGGTGTAACCGCGGGCTCATCTAGTTAAATATATTGCATAAACATATTACAAGCTATTGCAGTAAGGTTTTGCCTAGTGATATGAGTAGTTTGTTCATTTATTTACCCCAAAGTAGGGCAAAATAAATGACGTTTCTCGCCACTCTCAACGTTTTGATTTTAGTCGATAATTTTATAAATTTTTTACTTCTTAAGTAGGTTGACTCACGCTTGGTTCTCGGTGAAGAAATGTAACAAATATTTCTAGGAAATATAAAACGTATTCTAGTCCGTCAGAGAAAAGAAAATTTGTAAAACCTGATTTAAAATATTATCTTAATATATAAAATCCTTGCGTTACTGTCTGACTGACAGACACGCTACAGCCGAAACTATTGGGCGCAGGAAGCTGAAATTTGGCATGTATGTTCCTTGGGGACCGTAGGTGTGCACTAAGAAGGGATTTCCTGAAATTCCCACGGGATCGGCCAAAACGAGTTAATTAAAAAAAAAATGCAGGCGTAGCTGCTGGCGTCCTCTAGTTCATAATAAAAAAGAAATAAATCAGAAACTAAAGAGGTTTAAAATAACATGACATAATGTGTTGTTATTTCAAATTGCCGAAATGGCACACATAATATGACCTTTCAGGTGGCAATTATTTATCAGAAAATAAATACACGTAGGACTCCAATTAGACCTTTACGGCGTGTGTGTGTAGTCGTAAATTGCCCAGTGTGGCAACATTTTCCATTGTATAAAAATTGACAAACATCTCATCAAGATTCAGCTAATTTTAGCCTAAAAGTGTGTAACCAAACATTGCAATGGAATATTTTCTTGGAAAAACCTCAGTGGTGTGGAATGAAATGTGGTGAGGAATGAAATGTGGTCGGTGCTGTCAATGAATGGGGTGGACAGCAGCCTCATTCGAGCTCTGAAATCCCTTTATGAGGATTCTAGAGCTTGTGTGAGGATAAACGGGGCATACACTGACTGGTTTACCATCAAGAAAGGTGTTAGACAGGGATGTGTAGCGTCGCCGTGGCTGTTTAACCTCTTCATGGACAGTTGTTTGCAAGATTTAAAACATAGTGACTGCGGATTAAGGATGAATGGGTTACTCGTCAAATGCCTCCTTTATGCTGACGATCAGGTAATACTTGCATCTTCAGCGGAGGAGTTGCAGAGATGGTAACAATCATGCATGGTGCGTTAGAGAGGAAAGGAATGAAAGTGAATGTAAGTAAAACGAAAGTTATGGTTTTTGAAAAGGAGGAATGCGTTACGGCTTGTAATGTTTTGATCGATGGACTGCGAGTGGAACAAGTGAATGAGTTTGTTTACTTAGGTACGGTGTTTACAAGAGATGGTAAGAATGAAGAAGATATTGAAAGAAGAGTTAATGCAGGTAATAGTGTGAATGGAGCTCTGAAGGCGTTTATGAACAGTCAAAACATGTCCAAAAAGGCGCGTTTGGCTGTGCATAGAGGGGTGTTAGTGCCTACCCTTATGTATGGTAGTGAAAGTTGGGTATGGCAGAAGTGACTTGTAAGTAGAATAAATGATGTAGAAATGAGAGCACTGAGAAGTATGAGTGGTGTGTCTTAGACCGACAGAGTAAAGAATTGTGTTATACGAGAGTGGTGTGGGGTAAAAGAAGATGTAGTGACAAGCATCGAGAAAGGCATGTTAAGATGGTTTGGGCACATGGAGAGGATGGATGACGAAAGACTGACAAAGAAGATATAAAAGGCAAGTGTGAATGGGACAGGACGAAGGGGAAGACCTAGGCGGACGTTCTCTGACCAGATTGGAGCCATCCTAAAAAAAGGACAGGTCAGAAGTACCCTAAACAGAAGAGCATGCATGAGAAACTTGATGGGAGTGAATGAAGCAAGAGAGGTATGTCAGGATCGTTGCAAATGGCGTTCCGTAGTCTCTGCCTACCCCTTCGGGAAACAGGCGTGAGTCTATGTATGTATGTAAAAAACTCAGTGGGCTGTTCTCACTCTTCCCACTCAGTACCGACCTACTACACCACTGCTATAGGCCTCAAATAAATGTTCCCTAATAGGTGTATCACTTGTTAAAGTATTTTGTACAGAATATCAACGTACTTTACGAGTTAACCATAAATCGTAACAAGGTTAACCAACTCAATCGTTGGAGCTCCTTGATTGCCACTTCATCTCTCGTTCCTTACGAAACTCCCATTTATTTCGTCAATTATGCCATGATGTTATTTCTCCATTAGTATCTCGTTAAATCGCGTTGACTTTGTTTGAACCGATGAAAATTGAACCTTCGACTTGGTATCTTTGAACATACATAAACACTCCGAATTAAATTGATCAATGTATGCAGGATGGTGTATTGAAATATCACTTTTTAATTACCAGCTGACTTTTGGGTGCTGATATCGGGCTTACTGGATTTATTTTGCCTTTGATATCGAAAAATGCTTAGCAGCTACATGAAATCTAAATCTATGGATAGCTAAGATTACGACTAACGGGCATTTTCAATATTCGATCCATACATGGATTTTGAGATTCGAGATTCGTGTTTGACATATTTTGTATGGAGCTTATGTCAAAAACGAATCTAAAATCTACAGATCTATCTATAGATCGAATATTGAATTCCGTAGTATAGGTAACTTTAACTCCAGCTATATATATACCTAAGTGTAAAAATGGTGAAAGTATTTATATTGTACATGCTCCAATGACATCTCCAATGCATCAAAACTGCGCCATCTACCCTCATGAGCGAACGTTTTTTATTTGTTGTTTGCCCGTCCAAGAGTTAATACGTCACTGCGTGCTCCTCTCAGTGTAGTTCTGAATGTTAACTTTATCGATTAGAATATACTCAGTGTACCTACTCAGGATTTTAGACCAAGCATACAATGTAAAGACATCTTCTTTACATTGTATGCTTGGTCTAAAATCCTACCACGTGTCGACATAAATATTACATTTAAACTTAACGTGTCAAATCAAATATATATAGCTGGAGTTAAAGTTACCTATACTACGGAATTCAATATTCGATCTATAGATAGATCTGTAGATTTTAGATTCGTTTTTGACATAAGCTCCATACAAAATATGTCAAACACGAATCTCGAATCTCAAAATCCATGTATGGATCGAATATTGAAAATGCCCGTTAGTCGTAATCTTAGCTATCCATAGATTTAGATTTCATGTAGCTGCTAAGCATTTTTCGATATCAAAGGCAAAATAAATCCAGTAAGCCCGATATCAGCACCCAAAAGTCAGCTGGTAATTAAAAAGTGATATTTCAATACACCATCCTGCATACATTGATCAATTTAATTCGGAGTGTTTATGTATGTTCAAAGATACCAAGTCGAAGGTTCAATTTTCATCGGTTCAAACAAAGTCAACGCGATTTAACGAGATACTAATGGAGAAATAACATCATGGCATAATTGACGAAATAAATGGGAGTTTCGTAAGGAACGAGAGATGAAGTGGCAATCAAGGAGCTCCAACGATTGAGTTGGTTAACCTTGTTACGATTTATGGTTAACTCGTAAAGTACGTTGATATTCTGTACAAAATACTTTAACAAGTGATACACCTATTAGGGAACATTTATTTGAGGCCTATAGCAGTGGTGTAGTAGGTCGGTACTGAGTGGGAAGAGTGAGAACAACCCACTGAGTTTTTTACATACATACATAGACTCACGCCTGTTTCCCGAAGGGGTAGGCAGAGACTACGGAACGCCATTTGCAACGATCCTGACATACCTCTCTTGCTTCATTCACTCCCATCAAGTTTCTCATGCATGCTCTTCTGTTTAGGGTACTTCTGACCTGTCCTTTTTTTAGGATGGCTCCAATCTGGTCAGAGAACGTCCGCCTAGGTCTTCCCCTTCGTCCTGTCCCATTCACACTTGCCTTTTATATCTTCTTTGTCAGTCTTTCGTCATCCATCCTCTCCATGTGCCCAAACCATCTTAACATGCCTTTCTCGATGCTTGTCACTACATCTTCTTTTACCCCACACCACTCTCGTATAACACAATTCTTTACTCTGTCGGTCTAAGACACACCACTCATACTTCTCAGTGCTCTCATTTCTACATCATTTATTCTACTTACAAGTCACTTCTGCCATACCCAACTTTCACTACCATACATAAGGGTAGGCACTAACACCCCTCTATGCACAGCCAAACGCGCCTTTTTGGACATGTTTTGACTGTTCATATCCGCTTGCTTGCTCCGCGCCGCAACCCACGCCGGCCCCTCTGCCCGGCCACTTGAAAGCGATAACGATCAAATGCCCGCGCGTTTTTATCACCTCGGCGCGCGGGTCGGGTTCCACACAATCGGTCCTTGTGACTCAATTTGTTTTGAAAGGTTGTCAAGTGTTATATTATTTATGTTTGTTATGAAACTAACTATGCAATGTTATCTTTGTTTATTTAGATTACGACTCTGGTGTCGAGTGATGCTCGTTTGAAATTGAGATAGCGCGTTTTAGAGCTCGCTTTGTATTTATAAGTTCATACCTCAAAACTTAAAGCGGTGACATATCGTTTTTAATATTTAATTACCTTACTTATATATTAGATAATAAGATAAAAATAAAAAAGTACACTTGTTTATACATATTTATGAATTACAGGCCTCTGATTCCAAACCATTATCTGGCGCCGCGCGGCGTAATTTATGTTAAATTTGATAAGGCCATATAATGCACAAATAACAGTTTTAAACATACAAATAAATAAACACTAAATAAGTAGTCTCATATTCTTTTAAAACAAAAAGAAATCATACGGATAGCATTCACCACTTCTGAGTAATATGAACATTTCTGAAACAGTTCCCATACTCTCAGTAAAATCACTGTTGCGCGCCAAAATCTACTAAAGGTCTCGAAAAAAGTCAAATCTTATATTTCATGCTGGAATTATTATATGTACGTGTTAGTTATTTACATACCTTGATAAACACAATAGATCTAAAAGAATAAAACTAAATATAACAGAAAAAACAGCACAAATACACTCACACATTCCGCACATTCCGCACCGACTCAACACTCAATGACAACATTGACAACGAACATTTTTTTTTTTAATTTCTCTATGGAGTCGAAACTCGACTGGAATTAGTATGACGGGAAATTTAACGTAGAAACGAGATACATAATACAAACTAAGCCCTAGAGCGACAGAGACGAGTATATTTCACTCTTTCGACCGCGGGAGCCATGTCATATACAGTATGACACGGGCAAAGGAGACTGAGATGCGATGTTATATGCCATATAACACGGGCAATTTAGTGTTTGAATTTTGTTATATGCCATATAACACGGGCAAGCAAGCGGATAAACGCCTTCAGAGCTCCATTCACACTATTACCTGCATTAACTCTTCTTTCAATATCTTCTTCATTCTTACCATCTCTTGTAAACACCGTACCTAAGTAAACAAACTCATTCACTTGTTCCACTCGCAGTCCATCGATCAAAACATTACAAGCCGTAACGCATTCCTCCTTTTCAAAAACCATAACTTTCGTTTTACTTACATTCACTTTCATTCCTTTCCTCTCTAACGCACCATGCATGATTGTTACCATCTCTGCAACTCCTCCGCTGAAGATGCAAGTATTACCTGATCGTCAGCATAAAGGAGGCATTTGACGAGTAACCCATTCATCCTTAATCCGCAGTCACTATGTTTTAAATCTTGCAAACAACTGTCCATGAAGAGGTTAAACAGCCACGGCGACGCTACACATCCCTGTCTAACACCTTTCTTGATGGTAAACCAGTCAGTGTATGCCCCGTTTATCCTCACACAAGCTCTAGAATCCTCATAAAGGGATTTCAGAGCTCGAATGAGGCTGCTGTCCACCCCATTCATTGACAGCACCGACCACATTTCATTCCTCACCACATTTCATTCCACACCACTGAGGTTTTTCCAAGAAAATATTCCATTGCAATGTTTGGTTACACACTTTTAGGCTAAAATTAGCTGAATCTTGATGAGATGTTTGTCAATTTTTATACAATGGAAAATGTTGCCACACTGGGCAATTTACGACTACACACACACGCCGTAAAGGTCTAATTGGAGTCCTACGTGTATTTATTTTCTGATAAATAATTGCCACCTGAAAGGTCATATTATGTGTGCCATTTCGGCAATTTGAAATAACAACACATTATGTCATGTTATTTTAAACCTCTTTAGTTTCTGATTTATTTCTTTTTTATTATGAACTAGAGGACGCCAGCAGCTACGCCTGCATTTTTTTTTTAATTAACTCGTTTTGGCCGATCCCGTGGGAATTTCAGGAAATCCCTTCTTAGTGCACACCTACGGTCCCCAAGGAACATACATGCCAAATTTCAGCTTCCTGCGCCCAATAGTTTCGGCTGTAGCGTGTCTGTCAGTCAGACAGTAACGCAAGGATTTTATATATTAAGATAATATTTTAAATCAGGTTTTACAAATTTTCTTTTCTCTGACGGACTAGAATACGTTTTATATTTCCTAGAAATATTTGTTACATTTCTTCACCGAGAACCAAGCGTGAGTCAACCTACTTAAGAAGTAAAAAATTTATAAAATTATCGACTAAAATCAAAACGTTGAGAGTGGCGAGAAACGTCATTTATTTTGCCCTACTTTGGGGTAAATAAATGAACAAACTACTCATATCACTAGGCAAAACCTTACTGCAATAGCTTGTAATATGTTTATGCAATATATTTAACTAGATGAGCCCGCGGTTACACCCGCCGTGGCTCATAGCGTGATGTTATATAGTCTATAGCCTTCCTCGATAAATGGGCTATCTAACACTGAAGGAATTTTTGAAATCGGTCCAGTAGTTCCTGAGATTAGCGCGTTCAACCACACAAACAAACAAACTCTTTAGCTTTATTTATTAGTATCATATATTGAACGCCAAGTACTGATGTGTATATTTTCTTTGTAACTATCAGTATCCTAAAGACAAAAAGACTTTTAGTCGTCCATGACAGTTTTCATTGTAAAAGCCTCCAAAATTCTACGGTGAGTTTCCCCTCAAACGGGGAATCTTTTTGCAGAACCAAAAATGGTGCTTCACAGCTTATCAACATTCCACGGATATCAAAGAAAATTGTTCCTTAATTAGTGGTATGCTATTTTATTTAATCGCTTTCGCGCCTGTACCCTGACAATGGCGCCGTGGCATCGGCAATATGGCGTATCGTCACGTACACCCATTCCCGCCGACATTCATATGATTTCTTAATAAAGTGCGACCCAGCCTCAAGCAGCAAGCGCCCATATCAATAAGAGCTGAGGCAATTTAATGAAATTCCCTTCAAGAATTTCTCTCCGTCTCTTAGGTGGGTACATTCCGCATTTCCGCGTTATATTATGTCCTTATTACGTTTAATTGGTACTAGGTATTTTTATCTATGCGGTCGACTAGACTTTTGTTTTAGAAATTAAAAACTGCGTATTCTACACATTCGTAAAACTAACGTAACGACTGATTTACATGAAATATAGAAAAATATATAAAAACGAAAATAGCTCCATTTGCTAAGGTTTCACTACTTAACTACTTAATAAGTTACAACTTTAGGAAAAAAATTGGTGCCATTATCACTGTAGATGTGATGTGGCTTGCCACGTCGCGATGACATTTGTTTTAAAGCCGCCAAAAATGCTGGTGAGCTCAAGTCTGAATGAAACGATTTCGAGGTGCACGGCTTTGGTCACCATGCACACAAACACCGCGATGTAACCTTTGCTCGTCTTAACCCCTCGTCCTTTGTTCAGCTTCACATCAACGTAGCCCGTGAAGTCAACGCCGGTATGTTGAAAGGGTCGAGAAGGATTGCTTCTTGGTTCAGGAAGATCTCCCATCATTTGTTTTTGACTGCTTGCTTTCTGCTTCTTACATGTAAAATTCCGCTGAAGATGCAAGTATTACCTGATCGTCAGCATAAAGGAGGCATTTGACGAGTAACCCATTCATCCTTAATCCGCAGTCACTATGTTTTAAATCTTGCAAACAACTGTCCATGAAGAGGTTAAACAGCCACGGCGACGCTACACATCCCTGTCTAACACCTTTCTTGATGGTAAACCAGTCAGTGTATGCCCCGTTTATCCTCACACAAGCTCTAGAATCCTCATAAAGGGATTTCAGAGCTCGAATGAGGCTGCTGTCCACCCCATTCATTGACAGCACCGACCACATTTCATTCCTCACCACATTTCATTCCACACCACTGAGGTTTTTCCAAGAAAATATTCCATTGCAATGTTTGGTTACACACTTTTAGGCTAAAATTAGCTGAATCTTGATGAGATGTTTGTCAATTTTTATACAATGGAAAATGTTGCCACACTGGGCAATTTACGACTACACACACACGCCGTAAAGGTCTAATTGGAGTCCTACGTGTATTTATTTTCTGATAAATAATTGCCACCTGAAAGGTCATATTATGTGTGCCATTTCGGCAATTTGAAATAACAACACATTATGTCATGTTATTTTAAACCTCTTTAGTTTCTGATTTATTTCTTTTTTATTATGAACTAGAGGACGCCAGCAGCTACGCCTGCATTTTTTTTTTAATTAACTCGTTTTGGCCGATCCCGTGGGAATTTCAGGAAATCCCTTCTTAGTGCACACCTACGGTCCCCAAGGAACATACATGCCAAATTTCAGCTTCCTGCGCCCAATAGTTTCGGCTGTAGCGTGTCTGTCAGTCAGACAGTAACGCAAGGATTTTATATATTAAGATAATATTTTAAATCAGGTTTTACAAATTTTCTTTTCTCTGACGGACTAGAATACGTTTTATATTTCCTAGAAATATTTGTTACATTTCTTCACCGAGAACCAAGCGTGAGTCAACCTACTTAAGAAGTAAAAAATTTATAAAATTATCGACTAAAATCAAAACGTTGAGAGTGGCGAGAAACGTCATTTATTTTGCCCTACTTTGGGGTAAATAAATGAACAAACTACTCATATCACTAGGCAAAACCTTACTGCAATAGCTTGTAATATGTTTATGCAATATATTTAACTAGATGAGCCCGCGGTTACACCCGCCGTGGCTCATAGCGTGATGTTATATAGTCTATAGCCTTCCTCGATAAATGGGCTATCTAACACTGAAGGAATTTTTGAAATCGGTCCAGTAGTTCCTGAGATTAGCGCGTTCAACCACACAAACAAACAAACTCTTTAGCTTTATTTATTAGTATCATATATTGAACGCCAAGTACTGATGTGTATATTTTCTTTGTAACTATCAGTATCCTAAAGACAAAAAGACTTTTAGTCGTCCATGACAGTTTTCATTGTAAAAGCCTCCAAAATTCTACGGTGAGTTTCCCCTCAAACGGGGAATCTTTTTGCAGAACCAAAAATGGTGCTTCACAGCTTATCAACATTCCACGGATATCAAAGAAAATTGTTCCTTAATTAGTGGTATGCTATTTTATTTAATCGCTTTCGCGCCTGTACCCTGACAATGGCGCCGTGGCATCGGCAATATGGCGTATCGTCACGTACACCCATTCCCGCCGACATTCATATGATTTCTTAATAAAGTGCGACCCAGCCTCAAGCAGCAAGCGCCCATATCAATAAGAGCTGAGGCAATTTAATGAAATTCCCTTCAAGAATTTCTCTCCGTCTCTTAGGTGGGTACATTCCGCATTTCCGCGTTATATTATGTCCTTATTACGTTTAATTGGTACTAGGTATTTTTATCTATGCGGTCGACTAGACTTTTGTTTTAGAAATTAAAAACTGCGTATTCTACACATTCGTAAAACTAACGTAACGACTGATTTACATGAAATATAGAAAAATATATAAAAACGAAAATAGCTCCATTTGCTAAGGTTTCACTACTTAACTACTTAATAAGTTACAACTTTAGGAAAAAAAGGTAACTTATTTCACTCTACAGTGACTGACAAAACAAAATTTGTTGCTTGAAAAGTTTAATTATGTATCTTATACGAGTCTATCATCGTAAATATCTATGAAAAAAATCCATACCCGCTTTTTCCATAAAAACTATTCGTCGAAAAAACCGCTTGCTACCAGCTAGAAATTCATTCCAACACGCCAATAATTAAACTGTCAGTCGGGTTTTAAATAAAAACCAACTTATTTTATTTGTCCGTGCTTATAAGAGAATTAATCATAATAATAACTGTAGGAGTAGACATTTAATGGATTAGCCTTTGACATGGTGTAGACAGCGAGTTTTCATTGATCAGCGAGGTTAAGTAATGCTATCTCGACCGAATTTAAAGATGGGAGAGCATTTGTTTAGAATTTTACGAAGGATTAGTTTATATACTTATTATTTGTATCGCATGCTATACGCATATGCATGCTATACAATTGTACCATATTATGTACCCCGTTGTTTTTTACACTGATTAATTGTTTTTGTGGTGATTAGATTCACAATGTCCAATTTAGGCTACCCTTAGTGCTTAAGTGGTAGAAAACGAAAAGATTATTATAACCCAATTAAAACCCAAAGCAAATCAACATACGCAAATGGTCTTCCAATAACGAAGAATTACTTTATAACGCCCACAGAGCATCGGCAACCCAAACATCGTTCGATTTTAAACAAGCAGAATCTACCAAGACACTCGGGTTAAGATGGCTACAGAATGAAGATATTTTCTTGTTCGAGCTAAAAATAAATAAAATACAACCAGGCGAACGTCACACGAAACGCTCATTGTTATCAGATATCTCGAAGATATTTGACCCACTCGGTTGGCTGTCTCCAGTTACGGCTAAATTAAAACTTTTATTCAAGGAAGTTTGGCTATCTAACATTCAATGGGATGATAGGCTTCCAGTTGAAGTTAGCGCCGAGTGGGAGAAAATTAACGCAGATCTCCAAAATATCAACGAGTTTAAAATACCGAGATGGTACCAAATTGGCGAACACGACTCGATTCAACTTCATGGCTTTTGTGATGCTTTAGTCAAAGCATATGCATGTGTCGTGTATTGTAAATTTGGTGCCTGCATAACACTCGTTGCCGCGAAAACGAGACTTGTTCCAGAAAAGAAAAAGCTCACATTACCACGCCTGGAATTGAGTGGGGCTCATTTGCTGTCAATACTTATGAACAAAATTCAACAAGCGCTCGCGGGACGACAAATTGAAGCATATGGTTGGAGCGACTCTCCTGCTGTTCTCGGTTGGATTCACGGCGACATCGACCGCTGGACACCATTTGTCTCAAACAGAGTCAAGCAAATCAGACAGGTCATAAGATCGGATAATTGGTACTACATAAAATCTGCCGAAAATCCCGCTGATTGTGCCAGTCGTGGCATGACTGTAGAGCAGCTGAAGCTACATCGTCTGTGGTGGAGTGGCCCCCAATTTCTTCCAACATTCAAGAAATCACACATAGTAGAGAGACCTGCCTACACCACGAACCAAGAAGAACGTAAATCAAAACAAACAAACGTCACTACTATACATCGACCTTATAGCGGTGACATCATACAAATCATATTACAAAGAAACAGCAACATGACACGCACCGTTCGAGTACTTGCATGGGTGTTACGTATCACTCGACGAAGTGCCCAACGCAATTTTTTTATTTTTTTTATTTTTTTATGTTAATAGGACGAACTGACGGATTGCCTGATGGTAAGCAATTACCGCCGCCCATGGACACAAGCAACACCACAGGAGTCACAAGTGCGTTGCCACCCCTTGGGGTTGGGAAAAGGGATAGGATGAGGAGTGGGATTAGGGAGAAGGGATAGGGGATAGGGCCTCCGGCACTCTCACTCACCGAACGAAACCCAACAGTTTAGGTACTGTTACTTTATGTCGATTTTCTGTGAGAGGGTAGTACTTCCCCGGTCGAGCCGGCCCATTCATGCTGAAATCAGCAAGGCTCTACTACCTCCATTTAGATACAAATGAGCTAAAAATAGTGTTACGAATTGCGATAATTGAAAATAGCGCCATCTATCGGTGAATGAGAGAACTAGAAGAGATTGGATATATCGGTGGTTTAAAGGTATTTCTATCTACTGTCTACTAGATGGCGTTGCTGTATCGACTGTTCCCGACTATTGCAAGAATGTTTCAGAAACGTCTAGAATGAACTAGTTTGTTATCCGGCGGGTATAAATACCGCGCGGACGAGCGAGTTCACACAGTTACCGTTGAATAATCACAGCGATCAAGAAGCGAAGATTAAGTGAGTCGGAAGTGATTAGTGGTGTGAATAGTGTGTTTTATTAGTGTTGGAAATTAAGTGTGTATAAAATTGTGGTAAAATAAAGAACAGTTTTGTGGCATAGTGCGATTTAATTTATCACCGAACCCCAGCTCGTAACAATAGCAACACAATATATCATCAAGCATGTTCAAGAAACGGACTTTGCAGAGGAGATAAGCAATCTTCGTTTACACAAACAGATACACAGTAAGAGTAAAATTTTAAGTCTAAACTCATTTTTAGATAAAAATGGACTCCTGAGAGTGGGAGGCAGACTCAAGCACGCAAATATAGACGAAGAAATGAAACATCCGTTGATCATACCACACAGCAGCCACGTTACTGACCTGATCATCGACCAAGCCCATTGCCGCACGTTTCATGCAGGAGCTCGGTTGACACTTGCACATATCAGACAAAGCTATTGGATATTAGGCGGTAATAGAGCCGTGAAAAAATGTTTACATGCATGCATTACATGTAAGAAGCAGAAAGCAAGCAGTCAAAAACAAATGATGGGAGATCTTCCTGAACCTCGAAGCAATCCTTCTCGACCCTTTCAACATACCGGCGTTGACTTCACGGGCTACGTTGATGTGAAGCTGAACAAAGGACGAGGGGTTAAGACGAGCAAAGGTTACATCGCGGTGTTTGTGTGCATGGTGACCAAAGCCGTGCACCTCGAAATCGTTTCATTCAGACTTGAGCTCACCAGCATTTTTGGCGGCTTTAAAACAAATGTCATCGCGACGTGGCAAGCCACATCACATCTACAGTGATAATGGCACCAATTTCGTTGGGGCCAATAAAGCATTGCAGGAAGAACTGGCAGAACTGCGCAAAATATTTACCAACGAATTTCATACCGAGATCAATGAAATGGGCATACAGTGGCACTTCAACGCTCCCGCATGACCGAGCGCGGGAGGTTTATGGGAAACGGCTGTGAAAAGCCTTAAACACCATCTTCGACGTGTTGAATCGTTTCGAATGATGTCTAATTTAATAGGCACACTAATCACTCTATTTTTCTTCATAACATATGTTTTTAGCGCTGAAATTACAGTCTCTCCATATACCATGACAACGATAAACAAAACTCTATACTGTGATCGAATCTCAAACATGCAGTTTATACGCGACGAATGGAAACTCGTCGTGTATTACAACATAAATCCTTACTGGCAAGGTTCGGCAACACTCGAGGAATATCTAAAACAAATAAACAACGTGTGCAAAAAGAGATCTAATAAGGCTCTTTGTGACATCATCCTAATGCAGCTACGTCACTCTCATGACGAACTGGAGTACTACAATGGAATGTTACTAAGCCAGCACTTCAGAGAACGCACCCCTAGCTATCAAGTTGAAGTTTTCTTTTAATTGTCTGATCGCTACTTTTCATTCTTTCGCTATGTATTAGACGTCCACTGCAAGATATAGGCTTCTGCTTCCCGCGATACCATTAAGATAGTCGGTCCACCTTGCGGGAGATGGACCGGTGATGGATGGATTGGTGACCGAGATTTGTGGTGGATGGTCGAAAACATCGAAGTCGTGAATGGAGTATTTACTCATCTTTAGTTATAATAATGTAAAAAAATAAACTAGAGATCACAGCTATGACAATATATGGCTCTAGGGCGTTTTCGCGACGTTTATAGTGTCTATCCAACATAATAAGCTCTTTAAAAATTTACTGATAAAATGATTAAATATCATCGCCAATTTCTAATAATTTAGGCTACATTTTTAAATAAATTTAGACACAAGAATCATAAGAATTTTAACCATAGCAGAAACGCAAAATTACATTTTCAAATTATATTTCTATACGTAACGGTTTTTGTATAAAAATTTAAATTATTTCGACAGCCATTTTTCTTTCAGTGACAGCTCTTTATAATTGATAACCACCTGTTGGCGAATCAAATTATTCTATCAGATTCAATATATATCGGTATAAGCGGTCCCCTTCGACGTGCCAACGACAAAGGCTGATCGAATACAATTCCCATTTGTGAATACACCATTACGAGGGTATCTTACTTGATGCCTTATTATCTTCGAGTGGTTTCAAGGGTTGCTGCTGATTATAAGCAGATGACTTTTGAATTCGTGGGAGAATACCCGGGCTACCTCATACTCTATTAATGTTTGTAATACTGTTAAGAAATAGAATGGAATTTATTTTATTTGTAATAAATATTGCTCAATTATTGCAACAGATTGTCTGATTCATTCAGCAATGATTGATGGCATCAAAATTTGAATAGATAAATTCAAAGTCCTGACATGAAAGCTCGAAATATCTCCTGTGTGCATATGATCTGGCTGTAAAAACGTAGTAACGTTCAAGAAAACACATCAGTTGCTTGCACTAGCTGATGTGACATAAAGTGCAGCTATAAATGTGATTTTTACGGTTTGTCCGCACCGCGAGATTTCAAGCCTTTCCCATAAAATCTTTGCCTTAATGGCAAATTGAGTTACCCTGTTAAAGGTTAAGAGTTTATAATGTATTTTAAAATATAACTTATAATATTCCTTTATCAAAAGTACTGTTCAATAATTAGTTGAGGTTCAAAATTTTGTCTGGATTCAAATATTTGATAAAGCCTGCGTATTTGTTGATCGAATTTAAGCTCTGTTTGATATAAGGTCGCAGTGAGGCTTTGCTGTCAAAATACATGGTTTTGCGAGTTGCAACTAGACACAGGGTGTCGTTAAAAACGAACTGCGTCGCTCCAATGATTTTCACACTAGCAAGGAGTGCTCAAACGCTCCAACTACATGAAAATAACGTCTAAATTTCTTACGAAAACACACGTCGAATGATAGCACATTCTACCTTGTTATTTTTAATTACAAGAAAGTTTATTTGGCAACGACACGCAAAGTTTGTTCAGGCTTTTGAATTAGTCTGTTTCCACATAAGAGAGTCAAAACGCTGGATAACTGATGCCAAACTCGAATTAAAGTTAATTTTGTATAAATAACGTAGATTTAATTAAGATAACAATGTTTGGTTTTTTGTGTAAGTACGTGATAACTTTTAACGAATAAATATTTATTAAGAAAATTATTTTATTAAGAAAAGTTCTGTGAAAATGAACAAGAGAACTGTTACATAAATGTGGCAAAATTTATAGACGAAACAGAAAATACTGAAAGTTAGAACCCGGTCGAAGCGGTATGGTGGCGACGGGTAATTATTATTGGTATTTTATACCGATAATAATTACTGCTCTTAGTCCTCTACTGATAGTCCATTCCACGCGATCAAGACCATTGTACCAAGTAATGAAACCATTGTCATCGCAGTAAAG
Organism: Euclidia mi; assembly: GCA_944739405.2. Taxonomy (NCBI): domain Eukaryota; kingdom Metazoa; phylum Arthropoda; class Insecta; order Lepidoptera; family Erebidae; genus Euclidia; species Euclidia mi. The sequence continues at coordinate 41,422,636 of OX123183.2, read as the reverse complement.
TTTATTCCTTCCACCTGCGAACATTAATTCTGTTCAACACGTTGCACTTTTAGCGATAATTTCAAGCGCTAACGTGAAAAAATTTTTTAGCAGAAATAAGAGAATTGATATGAAAAACCGGCCAAGTGCGTGTCGGGCCACGCGCAATGTAGGGTTCCGTAGTTGCCCATAATGACTTGCTGCAAAGGGTATTAATGTACAACAAATCCGACTGTATATTTTTCTAAAAAAATAATTTTAATAACACTATTATAAGAACCTAAGTTATGTTTAGAAAAATACTAGGTATGTATCCAGTTATGCAAACATAAAATGTGGTTTCCAAAATATACTACTACTATACGTACGTAGTACCGTAGTACATTACATACCAAAGTACGTATATCTTTAAGATTAAGCCAGCGCGCCCAATGTAAACTCACAGAAATAGGTATTCATAAGTTAACCGACGATTACTCGTAAACTAGTGATATCTACTTAGCCGTGATAGTTTTCCTTTTAAATTCGTTATATGTACTACATTTGTGATTTTTTTCACCTCTTCCAATTTAATACTTTAGCCGGCAGAGGGGGGGGACACTTGAGTCTAACATTTTTTTTCACTTCAAAGCTTGATATTTGACAAACCAATCACTTGATCGAAAAATGATTTGAGTAAACTCATAATATTTTTTTAAAACCTATCCAATGATACCCCACATGATGGGGTACTCAACCAAAAAAAAATTCAACCCCACTATATATGTAGGGGAGATACCCTTAAAAAAAATATTTTCCTAAATTTTATTCTACAGTTTTGTTGCAATATCTTATGTCTATATTCAAGTCAAATATCAGCTTTCTAGCACCAGGCGTCTTTGAGCTAGGCTGCGGACGGACAGACGGACGGACATGACGAAACTATAAGGGTTCCTTGTGGACTACGGAACCCTAAAAATGACGTTGCTGTGTAAGCTGTACCATATTTACAATTATTTAACAAGAATTCAAGATTTCAAATATTCACATTATTATTACTTTCACCAAATTGTAACCTAATTAAATTTATCGTCTATATTTTGTAAGCATTTATTAAGCAACCAAAAATAGCAACTTCTATTACTTACCGTAATAGAAGTTGCTATTTTTGGTTTTATAGCATTTTATATTTTGTATTACTCATGAAATAGAAACCCTAAAATCGCGATGAATGATTTTAACCTTTCATAATATAATTAGAAGACTGGCCTATACATATTTCTCTAAAAAAATTGCATTGCCATCCTTAGAACAATGATGCGAATAAATGCTGCCTTATTCCTGGAAGACTAAACAAAGCTTCCTGTTAGTCTAAATAAAGGTTCCTGTAAGTCTAAACAAAGAACTATATATATATATATATATAATATTGGTTTCAATTAGTTACTACATTTAAACTCAATGATCTAGAAACTATATTTTAATTTATTACTAGCCGACGTTTCGAATTCTTTACAGGATTCATGGTCACGGCAGACTGAGGTGATATTTGTCTTTATCTTGTAAAGAACCTTTTCTTGTAAAAAGAACATGTAGGTACGTTTTGTGCATTCTACCACCATGTTCCGCATAAATTACATTACGAAATTATGAGCGCGGTGCGTCCACTAAATACAATCCCTTAAAAGCAATACTTGTCAAAAAACCAAGTCTCGCTACTGTAAAAAGTTGTGAGATCCTTGAAATACCAAGTCGGTTAATTAAAAATGTTTAATGTTTTATATAAATAGATTGACTCGGCCATAGTCCTACCTTTGTCCTTTCCGGTACCTTCTACTTCTTGTACACCAACAACGAATTTGCTTCGTTAAAGCCCTAACTGCAAATGTAATTTTGTAATCCTATATTTATATATATAGGATTACAAAGTTATTTATGCAGTTTATGTTCAGTATTGGAACATAGAAATAAATAGGCGACTTGCAAAGACAAACTTGGTATATTTTAACGTAATTTAGATATACATTTGAATAGGCGTGGTCGCTAATTGGGTCTTTAAAGGCAAGTGAAGCATGGTGCTAACGGTCGTCGCACCGCCGCGACGCCCCCGCGCGTCTTGTCTCCTCCGCACCTCCCTTGACGTTTAGTTTAAGCGCCAACAGTTTATGTATCTCGAAAACTGGACAACAATTGAAAAATATTTTAGTTTTTCCTTGATTCATACATTAAACACTATTTGCATACTAAATTTGAAGCTTCTATGTCTGCTAGAAGTGCCTTAGACTTTTGATGATCGGTCAGTGAGTGACAAAATTAGAAACTTTGACTCGTTATAATTCTTAAACTACTGGTTCAAATTGAATTAAATTTGAACTATACCATGTTTATACAATGTTTGCTTGGTTACTAAAAAATCAGGCTTCTAGTTTTATCTACAATTAAGTTATAGGGGCGTTATATGGGCGGGGTATCGAAAAAGGCCTGAATTGCTTCGAGAAAAGGATGTTACGGCCGTGCCGCTTTTTTGCTCGACTTGGCGGGGGCACTGCTGTGCCGGGGGCAAAGAACCATGGGACTTAAAATATAATTAAGATTCAGCAAATTCTACGTAGTGCTTTCTCATCTTTTTGTTCAATGTTTTAAGTCGTGTTTTTGTCTACAAGATGTAAATTTTGTTACTTTGTAAGTATTTCAGAAACAAGATTATACTGTAGCGGCCAGCTACATAACACCCGCACAGCGCCATCTACCCAATAACGACGGAACTACTACGACACAACTACGACTGCAACACCTAACAACGCGGGAAAAATTCAAACAATCCTGAACCGCGATATCAACTTTCGCGAGACAAGCGGCATATATACAAGTTCCAAAGTATGTCCGTCGGCCTGCAGGCCACCAAGCACGACCACCCAGCTTGGTTAGAGGCTCCTTCCTCTAGTTGGAGGAACACCACACCTTTATCCTCCACATTGGTGACCCCGACGTGATCTGAAGCAACCTTCACCGGTCAGATTACCAGCAGCAGCTCCCGACGTGATCTGAAGAAGCCTTCACCGGTCAGATCTAGCAACATCGTCGATATCTTCACCTCGCCTCACTCCGCACTTCACCTGATGGTCAGCAACTAAGTCGCCGCCAGCCAGCATCTTCGAAGCCAGGATCCCACCGTAGGCCATGCAGACTTGCATGCCTGGTCTTCCCTGCAGCCTCTCCAGCGCCACGGCACATCTCACTGCACACACGGTCCTTCTAAGCAGCACACAACGCTCCCGTCCACGCAGCAGTGCCACCACGCAACCGCTTCGCAGCACTACGCAGCCACTCCCCGACCCACTGCGGGACATTCACTGCTCATCGCCTACTGCTCATCACCGACTGCACATCACCTCCGCAACCTCTCCCCGACTCACCGTGGGACTTGCGAAGCACACTGGGACAAGCGACTACAGAAGCCACGACAACTTACCATCACCTTCAAGAACGACCTCCGGTCTTGGGGGGAGTGATGTAGCGGCCAGCTACATAACACCCGCACAGCGCCATCTACCCAATAACGACGTAACTACTACGACTCAACTACGACTGCAACACCTAACAACGCGGGAAAAATTCAAACAATCCTGAACCGCGATATCAACTTTCGCGAGACAAGCGGCATATATACAAGTTCCAAAGTATGCCGTCGGCCTGCAGGCCACCAAGCACGACCACCCAGCTTGGTTAGAGGAGGAGCCTCTAGTTGGAGGAACATCACACCTTTATCCTCCACAATACCTTTCCAAAAGACTTACCTTTTAAGAAGCGACGTGTCCTCTTGTTGTCTTATTTAGTACTAGAATTCCCACAGCTATGCCCGAACATTTGATTTTAATTTTGCCGTTTCTTACCGATTCCGTGCGCATTACGGAAAATCTTATCTTAAATCTCTGCGGTCCCCGAACAACATACATGCCAAATTTCATCGTCTTACGCCCGATAGTTTTGTCGCCCATCTGTTAGTCACTCAGTAACGCAAGAATTTTATAAACATAATATACAGTGTCGCATCTAGACTAATATTCTGACAAAGACTAGAAAGCAAATCTCGGACTCCAGGGTGAAGACATAAAGACATATTTATTTCTGCATTTTCGTTGTTTACAAAACTTATACAAGTCAAAACCCTGTTCTAGATGATGCCGGCTTTTCCTAGCTAAATGACTTCTTGAGAAGAAAGGCCGAAACAAGCTCAGAGTCATTGCTTTTTTTGTCGTTTCATTATATTTGTTGTCAGGTTGAAAGTCTTGAATGCAACCGGGATGACGCTAGATCGAGGAACGATGCATCTAGACTACTCACTACGTATTCGCATATCATCATCATGGTAAATCTGTAAGCATCTGCATTAGAAGTTTCAAATCAGCCTGGTACTTATAGAGAAAAATATTTTGATAGCATTACATATTTAAAGTGTAATTACGTAGGAGAACTATTGATGTGCAAATCACATCCCAATTTACGTGGAAGACAGTTTAACAGACTGTTTGGTACCGAAACGTCTTAGGCCGTATCATGCAATTTCGTATACATACGTAACCGTGTACGTATACGTAACGTTTCCGTAACCTTCCTATTGGTGCTGTGACACTAATTCATATCGATGTTGGAACATCGACTCGTGTTAATAAGTACATCGATTAGATCCGATGAATACACATAGATACACGAAGTAACTATTTAGTAATCTGTGGTATTGGCGGTTGTATGACGTGTGAACTGCAGTTGACGACTAGTGGAATTGTAAACCAATTCTCGAAGATGTGTTGCGATTGGATTAGTTTTGTAACTTACCAGGTTACTGGTGTCGAGTGAGGTTTTTTATAATGCTAAGTTAGTAGATTGGACTTTTTTATTCCTGCAATGACGAAAAGAAACAGTATAGTATTAGTTGGGATAACGTATAAAAGATACATTTTTCTTAATAATTATGAAATTGTGTTAAGTATAAACCAATATATATTGGAATGCATAAACTGATTCATTCGTCATTAGAACTGAACGACAAAGTCTCAGACAAAAGCTTGAACAAAATATTATACAGTTCTTTGCTTTACCATTGACAATTGGATATACATTGTCGAATTTGTATGCTCAATGTCACGATGATCGCTTCAATAATTAAGGCGTGAAAACGTAACACACGGATAAAGAGATGAACAAACCAATTCAACATCGTGAGGAAACCTGCATGTCTGATAGTTCTCTAGAATGTTCCCGAAAGACATGTAAACTCTGCCAACTCACACAGTCTGCGCACTCGGACCGCGTGGAGGTATGGGCTCTTATCCTTCTCACTGTGAGAAGAGGCCTGTTTCCAGCAGTGAGAACAATCATATATAAGGCTGATAACGATAACGATACTGAACATTTTCTATTACCTACGTAACTTTATTACTTTAAAAATACTATCACGTATTGAAAAATAGCCAACTATTTTTGTTTTTATGTGGCCCAAGTTGGATCATAAATTGGTTCATAAATAAGTTGATATAAGGCTTAAAGATCCCTCGATTGTAGTCGTATGGGTGGCCGGTGCCGTATTTTGTTGCTTTATTCTCTTTCCAACATTGTTGCAGAGTATAAAGCACGCTTCAGTAAAAAATGTTTAGAGCGTGGACGTTATCTGCAAGTTGCGTGTTTTTTTAAGCCATACAGTGGAAAGCTTTTAAACGAGCCTGGGCAAGCAGTTACTTTGTAATCCTTTTGGATACTAGTAAGTAATTTTTAAGTAAGTAATTTCGTTTATTCTCACATCAAAACAACGTACAATTATTAGGTACATAAATAAATAGGTACATCTAAATAAAGTAGGTAGGTAGATAATTACATAATGCCATTTAATACATCACCCACGACAATTTTCATCCATACCCACATTCAAAAAAAAAAAACTGTACGCCGCCGATATGACAATAAGGCAGACATTCAGCGTTGCGTCGTTCGTGACGTTAGCCGCGAAACGACTTGCTGGTTTTCAATGCCTGCCCCAAGTGACGTCAGTGACGCAATAAACGTAAAGTATATAATTTTAAACTTAACTAGTAAATAAAAATAAAATAAAAGCAGCTTATACACGTACACAATAAAGAAATACAAAAACGTTAGTACTTAATAAGTAATAAGTTATAAAGGTACAAGTTATTAATATACCTAAAGTTACAGTGATTTGTTTACAAATTGTATCTACTAAAACCGACCACTTGGGTACTCGTGTTGGCCGGTGGTGGCGCTGCGGCAGCAGCGCGCGCCAGCGAGCGTATAATAAACAAGTTTTTTTAGCTCAGTGTGGTCACGTGATGTAAACAACTAAACATTGCATCATTTTTATTAATCAATATCATACACCCACAGTTTGATACATAATGCTGATTAAATACCAGGGTTATGTGTGGATATCAACAGTCCACCGAGCGTAATAACAGGTAAGTAATTATAATTATAATGACAATAATATTATACTTTTTTCTTCTTTAATATACTTATTACATTTTTATTTAAGTACACAAATTATCAATCAAACCAAAAACTATTTGCTCAATTCATATCAAAAACCAAATAAAACAGCAAACATCGTAACTTAGGTGATTTTTCTATACCCACAGCTCGCGTGCCTCCCTATGTTATTGTGGAATTGTGGATTTTGGAAGAAGCATCTTCAAACAAATACCCAGAACCAATCAGCTGAGAATTCAGTATAGGTACCTATTTTGCCTGTAGGTCATAAACGTTGCGTAAGTGTTAATTTGTTATATTATTCTGTTCCTCCAAAAGATATCTTTTGAAGGCGAATTTAAAAGTATTTTTTGTTTTTAGAGATCTTATGGGAGGCGGTATATCGTTCCAGCAATGAGTGGCAGCATATCTGAAACATCCCCGGAAGGCTGTGGTTCTGTATTTGGGTATTGAGAGTGGCCTCGACGACGAGTGAGCGGGATACTGGTAATGGTCCTGCCTCCAACTCAGTTTCTGGAATAAGTATGTTGGCTTTCTTGTATTTATTATACCGGACAATAAATTGCCAAAATGAAGTCTTCTCCTTGCTTCCATTTTAAGTACATTGTTTTGTATCAAAAAGCGTGTTATGCGACTCCTGCGGGCTATGTTGAAGTAGTATCGTGCGCATGCATTTTGGACTCGTTGCACTAAGCGAGCCGTGCGAGACAATAAGCATGGACCGTATACCGTGTCACAATAATTTAACTTTGAGAAAACTAGACTTTCAACTAAACGTTTTCTTATATCTATGCTGAGGAAATTTTTAATGCGATATAAAACTTTAAGTCTATAAAAACAATTTTTGATTAAATTGTTTATGTGTTTTTCGAATCGCAGTTCGGGGTCCATAAGTAAACCGAGGTTATTTGCAAGTTCCACCCTTTCAATATTTACTAAATTACTAAATTAATTTAACAGTTTTTATGGAACATTAATTTCTTTTCGTAAACTTTATAACTTGCATTACGCACTCTAACAATAAAGTAGGCATTTCAAAATATGAATGTGACAGTAAGTGTAATTCTTCAAACGTAGTGAATGAGTAATGTATCGCTACACACTAATTATGAGTTCTGCGTAAAATCGATAATCCAGCTGACTGCAGTCAACAACTGATGAGTTTTGAGCAAGGAAAGAAGTTGAAAGTCACATGTTTTCAGCGTCAAATGTTGCCTGTAGCCACCGACTGCATCTGAAAAAGCTATATTTAGTAAATAATAATTTTTTTTCATAATAATTCAATTAGCTATCACTATATAAAAAAACACGGAAGAATCTAAGCGCTTGACGTATAAAATTGTGATATTTTACTGGAACTGTATTATTGAAATCCTATTCATTTTTTCTATGGAATGTGAAGGTGAAGCTTAATTATTCCCAGATTTTTAGGCGCCATTTTATCCAACGTTGGAACACAAAGGAGTGGTGCAGACAGGCGATTTGTCTCCAATGTAAACCTCATTACGTATATTCTTAATGCCTTTCAGACATCTCGCCATATCCTCCGGCTAACTTAGTATTTGTGCAATGCGAGGAAATTCTTTTTATTTCCTTTTTGGGTAATTATACTCCGATGTCTTAGATGGCAGAATATGTCCTGGTGTTCAAATAAGATTTAACTTGATTCAAAGCATCTTTGTGTTTCGTTTTGATTATTTTAGGTCACATATAAACAACCTGAAAAACAACGAATCGGATATAGATCGGTTATGATATTTTAAACCCCGGTTTGTAATGCGTAACTGTAGTAAAGTAAAAAGTGTTTTAGCTGCAAGTCGCCGTAAATTATAAATTATATCAACAACTGTTATTTCTTTTATAGGAACAAATATCAGCTATAGAAATCTACGTGATTTATAAAGCACCAAACAACAAACATCTGAGCTTATAGTTTTCAATAGCTGTTGCTTAGGTTTCAATTTATTTTTATAATAGAAAGAAAGAAAGAAAAGAAAAGAATACATTTATTTTGCTACACGAAAGGGACACAAAAAGCATAAATACATACAACACAAAAATATTATTAAAACATACACTTTGGTAATTTAGATAAAATCAACAATACAATTATAAAAAGTCCCCTGCATGCGACGAAAAAGGACCTAATTCAGCATTATGCCAGGCCGAAGCTTGACGCTGGTTTTCAATTAGGCCCTGTTCATGATGCGTAATGCAAACCAGTATAGCTAGGTAACTTACTAACTACGTCCGATAAACATATGTACAAATATATAAAAACAAACAAACAATAACAACAAGTCAGGTCACGGCTACGCACTGCGACGCGCGGGGGAAATGGAGCGATGTAAGACGTAGGTTACACGCTCAATCTGGCGTCATTCTGGTCCATCAGTCTGCTCAGAATGATGGGAGAATTATCGTCTAACCGGTTGATTGATGGACTGATGGCCCAGAATGACAAAAATTAAATATTTTTAATATTTTTATCAGTCTGTTGAGAATGACAGCAGACTGATGCCAGACTGATCGTGTAACCGCTCGAATCATTCTGGCGTCAGTCACCGTCCCCGACGCAATGGAGCAAGACGTGCCAAGCAACGAAGCGCTGGTGCCGCCGCCTGCTTCACTCCCGTCACCGTCAATCGAGATAGAGAAAGAATTCATTCTCACATTCGAGTCCTTGCCAGAGTTGTGGGATAAAACACATATCTTATATCGACACCTCCTACGTGTAACATCGTAACTGGCAAAATGACCAAAATGTCATATTTAGATTTTCATTTACTTTGTAACATGGATTAACGTTTGATCTAATAAAAACAATATTGAAAAAACAAATTTGACGACGGTTGGCGCAGCGGGAGTGTAAGCGACTGCTACGCCGATGGTCGCGGGTTCGATTCCCGCTCAAGTCAAACATTTGTGTGCATGAACATGGATGTTTGTCTTGGTCTGGGTGTTTCTATGTATAATATGTATGTATTTACAAAAAAAAGTATAATATGTATGTTTATCCATTATCTAGTACCCATAACACAAGCTCTGCTTAGCTTGGGACTAGATGGGGATGTGTGTATGTGGTAAATATTATAAAAAAAAAAAGAAAAAAATATATTGTTTTCAATAGAACCCATAGATATCAAGACTGCATATTATCGTATCTTCATCTTTAGCGTAGTAATATGTCGTATAGCGCAACTACAATACAGTATGCGGAGGGTGGGAGATACCTGAGGGTCTAGTACGAGTTTGCACTCGATCGTCACGGTGGACGATAGCCTAGTCGACGGGAACAATTTCCTTACATTTTGTAAAAGAGTAGGTACTAACGGAGAGTAGCGATCGATAGATACCGCTAGTCTCCAGTAGGCCGTTAGTGCAAACTCGTACTAGACCCTCTGTAAGCCGCGCGAGCCAATTGTAAGTGTAAGTACCGATAGAATACGCAGGTTACTATAAGATAATGTCGCACGAGTGATTGATTTCCACGGGGTAGCCGGGATCGATCACTCGCCGAGCAATTAAAGAGAGATAATTAGGTTGACTTACGGGAAATATATAAAAAATATCACCAGGAAAGTTTAAACTCGCGTTATAATTCCAGTTATTCGATACAAACAAGAACTGACGGTTAAGGCTAACAGAAGAGACAATTATCCAGGGCGTGTACGACGTTGGCACTTCACAGGTCTTCAGATGGTCTTGTGCTCAACTCGGTGGTGCTGGCCGGAGCAAAAGGGGCGAAGCCTCGTGTGTCCCTTGTATTTATAGGGCCGGCGTGGAGGGGCGCGAGGGAACGGCCCACTGCTGTGCGTCACTCGTAGTGAGGCGACGTCACACACCCCCCCCGTTAGGCCGGGATTTTCCCTAAGGGAAATTCCCTAGCCCAACGGGCGTAGCAGCCCTGAAGATACTCCCTGAAATTAGAGAAAACAAGGGCCTGAGTACCTTGAACAAGTGACAACCCTATACGCTAATTAGGATACCTAAATAATAATGACTCACGCTTGCATTCTTCACGCGTTGTACGCGGCAGTCTGAATTTGAACATAAACATTTATCATTCATAATTCATCACACATACCTACATGTAAATGCCGAGGCCAGTGTAATAGCCTAATATTAAAGATAACAATCTATGGAGAAGCGCTTAGGGTAATTATTAGGTAATAATGATTTGTAGATATAAGAAACTTGATCTAGCCCTACGACTTATAAATCTTGGGTTCGGCTTTTGCCACTAGATAAGTAAACTTTTTGAATATAGTTAGGTATAACAACAGATTTTTCGTAAAGATGAACAAAAATAATACAAGCCGCAGACACGACCGGACCGCTCAATGTCAAAGGAAAGAAATTAATAAATGTTTTGCTCTAATTAATAACTAGAACACGACCAGTAACCACCTTTTGAATGTAAACAATGGTGAGTCATTAGTTAGCCACTTATTTATCGGCGCGTCGCTGAGTGAACGCGCGTGCGTCATAACGACAACTAGGTACGATCTAAATGGTAGGTACTATTCGACTGTTCCGAGCTCGCGACGCACGGTTAATCACCATGATCGTTTATAAAGTACCTATAATAACAATTTGATTATGGAATTTATACAGAATTAAGAATAACAACAGAACTTCAGAACAAGGCACGGCAAAAAACAATACGCCAATCAAGATGCATTTCAACAAATAGATTTGCGGAAAGAAAATACACATGCGAGAATCGAACTTGTATACTCAGCTAATAGCGACCTTTTAACCACTGATCACGGGGTAAAAAAACAATATATTTAGTTTATGGTTAGTATTTTTTTAAAACAATGTTCAACATAACATTTGAGTACACAATTGCGCAGCAATTTGAAAAATAGTATTGTTTACGAGAAAACAAATATTTGCTACCCACCACAGAAAATATCAATTTATAGTAGGCACTACTACAAACGGTAATATAAATTAGAAACGTTCGTTTGAAAAAAATTAAACAATGAATAGGTAGAAGGTATTCTTATTGTTGTTTTTATACTTTTATTATTCTTTGTAATTAATCAACTTTAAATCCTTGATGTGCCAATCGCCTAAAGGTTTTCCAGCCATGTCGTTAAGTTTGTATACTAGAGGTGATTTTTTTGAGGCAATCTTACATTTAATAAATTTAGGCGCCAATTTCTTGCTAAAGTATTTATCCTTATCACTAAGATGAAACGTTCTGCGCCAAACTATATCACCGACATTGAATTCTGCCTGTTTACGGCGAAGATTATAAGATGAACAATTTCGTTGGTGGGCCGACAACAGAGCTGAATGTACCTTCTCGAAAATAGAAGATAAATAGCCTAAAGTTTCGGCATAGCCGTCCCATGGTTCAAGCACCATATCGGAATTAAATTCCTTATCAATATACTGAGAACCACATGTTATGACCTCCCTACCAAAAACAAGGAAATTAGGAGAATAACCAGTAACCTCACTAACTGCGCAGTTAAGGGCGAATTGAACTTTAGTGATTAGAGTGTCCCAGATTCGATGATCAGATTCTATGAAAGTTGAAATAGCTGTCATAATGGTTTTGTTGTAACGTTCAACTGAGTTAACGTGGGGAGTATACAAAGATGTAAAATGCAAATTTGGAATTTTATATTTTGACAACATACTTTTAAAGGTTGCGCTAATAAATTGTTTACCGTTATCCAAAACAATAGTAGATGGAATTCCATGAACCAAAAATACATTTTCCTCAAGAATTTTTGTTATCACTTCTGCAGTTGCCCGTTTAATGGGGAAAAGTAAACAATATTTAGAGAAACAACAACTGACCACAAATATAAAAGTGTTTTGTTTCCTGCTGGGAGGCAATGGACCAATCAAATCAATACTAATCGTCTGAAAGGGCTTTTGACATGATTAAGAAGGAGTGGGATAATTTCTCATTCAATTGATACAGGTGATTGCCCCCCTATTCGGCAAAGATTTTATCGCATGTCTCCCGATAAACAAAGAATTCTAATAAAGCATCTTGACGACATGCTCTCAGAGGATGTTGTTGAACGATCTGAAAGCCCGTGGTCAAACCCGGTCATTTTGACCCCTAAGAAGAATGGTGAACTGCGTTTCTGTTTGGACAGTCGTAAATTAAATTCCGTTATAAAAAAAGATGCTTATAGCTTGCCTTATATTTCGGAAATTTTAGATAATCTGAGAGATGCTAAATACTTGTCTAGTTTAGACTTGTCTAAATCTTTTTGGCAAACATTAATTAAAGAAGAGGACCGTTGCAAAACAGCCTTTTATATTCCTACGCGTGGCACATTTCAATTCAAAAGAATGCCATTCGGTCTTACGAATGCGCCAGCTACTCAACAACGATTAGTTGATATTTTATTTTATGGTCCAGAATTTGAAAATAAGGTTTTTTGTTTTATCGATGACATAATCTGTATCACGTCCAACTTCAACGAGCATATTACTCTTTTATTACGCATTCTTGATAAACTAAAAAGCGCTAATTTAACAATTAATCTCGAAAAATGTCAATTTTTTAGAGATAAACTAAAATATTTAGGCTATGTTGTCGACTCTAGTGGATTGCATCCCGATCCGGATAAAGTAAATTCAATGAAAAATTATCCCACTCCTTCTCATAGAAAAGAAGTACGTCGTTTTTTAGGCGCAGCCTCGTGGTACAGGCGTTTTATACCGAATTTTAGCTCTATTGCTGCACCCTTAAATAAGTTAACATCTCAAAGTAAAAACGCACCTCCATTCTGTTGGACGATAGAGGCTAATGAGGCGTTTAATAACCTAAAGAATTGTTTGATTTCCTCCTCGGTGTTGGCTTGTCCTGACTACTCGCAACCTTTTGAAATACACTCAGATGCTAGCGATTTTGGACTTGGCGCGATCCTCTGTCAAAGGTTAAATGGTGAGGAAAGAGTCATAGCGTACTATAGCAAATCACTCACTAAGCAAGAAAAAAATTACAGTGCCACAGAGCGCGAAGCCCTGGCTGTTCTATCTGCTATAGAACACTGGCGTAGTTATGTTGAAAATGGTAAAAAGTTTATTGTTTACACAGATCACGCTGCTTTGAAATGGTTCTTGACCTTAAATAACCCTACAGGCCGGTTAGCTAGATGGGGAGTTCGCTTATCTTCCTATAATTTCGAAATACGTCATCGTCGGGGTTCCGATAACGTTTTACCTGATTTTCTGTCTCGCTCTTTACCCGTTTCTGCTATTGCTAATGATATAAATATAGATATTAATTCTAATCAGAATTTACCAGTTTCTACTAATGATCCTTGGTATTTAAATATCTATAAAGGCTGTTTAACTTCTCCGACTTCCTTTGTTAACTATCAAGTAATAAACAATAAATTGTATTGTTTTAAAAAAACATTAAACCCTCTCACTAGAGAATTTCAATGGAAAGAGGTTATTCCGTCTGACCAAAGAAATGACATTCTAAGGGAGAATCATTCTTCGCCCACTGCTGGACATCTGGGTATTTTTAAGACATACAAACGTATCGCACTTAATTACTTTTGGCCTGGTATGTACACCGATGTTGTCAAGTTCGTCAGTTCATGTGAACCTTGTATCACCCATAAACACCAAAATCACCCAAATTTAGGCCTAATGGGAAAACCCAAATCATGTCAAAAGCCCTTTCAGACGATTAGTATTGATTTGATTGGTCCATTGCCTCCCAGCAGGAAACAAAACACTTTTATATTTGTGGTCAGTTGTTGTTTCTCTAAATATTGTTTACTTTTCCCCATTAAACGGGCAACTGCAGAAGTGATAACAAAAATTCTTGAGGAAAATTTATTTTTGGTGCATGGAATTCCATCTACTATTGTTTTGGATAACGGTAAACAATTTATTAGCGCAACCTTTAAAAGTATGTTGTCAAAATATAAAATTCCAAATTTGCATTTTACATCGTTGTATACTCCCCACGTTAACTCAGTTGAACGTTACAACAAAACCATTATGACAGCTATTTCAACTTTCATAGAATCTGATCATCGAATCTGGGACACTCTAATCACTAAAGTTCAATTCGCCCTTAACTGCGCAGTTAGTGAGGTTACTGGTTATTCTCCTAATTTCCTTGTTTTTGGTAGGGAGGTCATAACATGTGGTTCTCAGTATATTGATAAGGAATTTAATTCCGATATGGTGCTTGAACCATGGGACGGCTATGCCGAAACTTTAGGCTATTTATCTTCTATTTTCGAGAAGGTACATTCAGCTCTGTTGTCGGCCCACCAACGAAATTGTTCATCTTATAATCTTCGCCGTAAACAGGCAGAATTCAATGTCGGTGATATAGTTTGGCGCAGAACGTTTCATCTTAGTGATAAGGATAAATACTTTAGCAAGAAATTGGCGCCTAAATTTATTAAATGTAAGATTGCCTCAAAAAAATCACCTCTAGTATACAAACTTAACGACATGGCTGGAAAACCTTTAGGCGATTGGCACATCAAGGATTTAAAGTTGATTAATTACAAAGAATAATAAAAGTATAAAAACAACAATAAGAATACCTTCTACCTATTCATTGTTTAATTTTTTTCAAACGAACGTTTCTAATTTATATTACCGTTTGTAGTAGTGCCTACTATAAATTGATATTTTCTGTGGTGGGTAGCAAATATTTGTTTTCTCGTAAACAATACTATTTTTCAAATTGCTGCGCAATTGTGTACTCAAATGTTATGTTGAACATTGTTTTAAAAAATACTAACCATAAACTAAATATATTGTTTTTTTACCCCGTGATCAGTGGTTAAAAGGTCGCTATTAGCTGAGCATACAAGTTCGATTCTCGCATGTGTATTTTCTTTCCGCAAATCTATTTGTTGAAATGCATCTTGATTGGCGTATTGTTTTTTGCCGTGCCTTGTTCTGAAGTTCTGTTGTTATTCTTAATTCTGTATAAATTCCATAATCAAATTGTTATTATAGGTACTTTATAAACGATCATGGTGATTAACCGTGCGTCGCGAGCTCGGAACAGTCGAATAGTACCTACCATTTAGATCGTACCTAGTTGTCGTTATGACGCACGCGCGTTCACTCAGCGACGCGCCGATAAATAAGTGGCTAACTAATGACTCACCATTGTTTACATTCAAAAGGTGGTTACTGGTCGTGTTCTAGTTATTAATTAGAGCAAAATATTTATTAATTTCTTTCCTTTGACATTGAGCGGTCCGGTCGTGTCTGCGGCTTGTATTATTTTTGTTCATCTTTACGAAAAATCTGTTGTTATACCTAACTATATTCAAAAAGTTTACTTATCTAGTGGCAAAAGCCGAACCCAAGATTTATAAGTCGTAGGGCTAGATCAAGTTTCTTATATCTACAAATCATTATTACCTAATAATTACCCTAAGCGCTTCTCCATAGATTGTTATCTTTAATATTAGGCTATTACACTGGCCTCGGCATTTACATGTAGGTATGTGTGATGAATTATGAATGATAAATGTTTATGTTCAAATTCAGACTGCCGTTGTACGCGTGAAGAATGCAAGCGTGAGTCATTATTATTTAGGTATCCTAATTAGCGTATAGGGTTGTCACTTGTTCAAGGTACTCAGGCCCTTGTTTTCTCTAATTTCAGGGAGTATCTTCAGGGCTGCTACGCCCGTTCGGCTAGGGAATTTTCCTTAGGGAAAATCCCGGCCTAACGGGGGGGGTGTGTGACGTCGCCTCGCTACGAGTGACGCACAGCAGTGGGCCGTTCCCTCGCTCCCCTCCACGCCAGCCCTATAAATACAAGGGACACACGAGGCTTCGCCCCTTTTGCTCCGGCCAGCACCACCGAGTTGAGCACAAGACCATCTGAAGACCTGTGAAGTGCCAACGTCGACCACGCCCTGGATAATTGTCTCTTCTGTTAGCCTTAACCGTCAGTTCTTGTTTGTATCGAATAACTGGAATTATAACGCGAGTTTAAACTTTCCTGGTGATATTTTTTATATATTTCCCGTAAGTCAACCTAATTATCTCTCTTTAATTGCTCGGCGAGTGATCGATCCCGGCTACCCCGTGGAAATCAATCACTCGTGCGACATTATCTTATAGTAACCTGCGTATTCTATCGGTACTTACACTTACAATTGGCTCGCGCGGCTTACAGAGGGTCTAGTACGAGTTTGCACTAACGGCCTACTGGAGACTAGCGGTATCTATCGATCGCTACTCTCCGTTAGTACCTACTCTTTTACAAAATGTAAGGAAATTGTTCCCGTCGACTAGGCTATCGTCCACCGTGACGATCGAGTGCAAACTCGCACCCAGGTATCTCCCACCCTCCGCATACTGTATTGTAGTTGCGCTATACGACATATTACTACGCTAAAGATGAAGATACGATAATATGCGTTGACTGCCGCAGACTGCCGTTGTACGCGTGAAGAATGCAAGCGTGGGTCATTATTATTTAGGTATCCTAATTAGCGTATAGGGTTGTCACTTGTTCAAGGTACTCAGGCCCTTGTTTTCTCTAATTTCAGGGAGTATCTTCAGGGCTGCTACGCCCGTTGGGCTAGGGAATTTTCCTTACCGAAAATCCCGGCCTAACGGGGGGGGGGGGGTGTGACGTCACACCGCGCTCCTGCGCCGCGAGCCTCGCTACGAGTGACGCAGAGCAATGGGCCGCTCCCTCGCGCCCCTTCACGCCGGCCCTATAAATACAGGGGACACACGAGGCTTCGCCCCTTTTGCTCCGGCCAGCACCACCGAGTTGAGTACAAGACCATCTGAAGACCTGTGAAGTGCCAACGTCGACCACGCCCTGGATAATTGTCTCTTCTGTTGACCTTAATCGTCAGTTCTTTTTTTGTAACGAATAACTGGAATTATAACGCGAGTTTAAACTTTCCTGGTTATATTTTTTTATTTATTTCCCGTAAGTCAACCTAATTATCTCTCTTTAATTGCTCGGCGAGTGATCGATCCCAGCTACCCCGTGGAAATCAATCACTCGTGCGACATTGGCGCCCAACGTGGGGCCCGGCTAGCTCAGTCGGTAGAGCATGAGACTCTTAATCTCAGGGTCGTGGGTTCGTGCCCCACGTTGGGATCAGTCGCCGAGCAATTAAAGAGAGATAATTAGGTTGACTTACGCTCCTCCATTGTCCATCTAGTCACGTGTAAGTCCTAATGGTTACGTACAATGGAACCACCTTCCCACCTGAAGCGATAGCCTTACCACCAATATTCCCGACGCGCTAACCATTCTCCGGGTCATTACACATTTATATACCGTATTGCAAACGGAATAAGGACGTGAGTTGCTTAGTGGATATCCTCAGATGATCATTAAGTGCGATTGTACAATTTGAGTGGAGTTATGACGCAGCTGAAGATTCGTGGAATCACCCTCGCGGATCTTGAATTTGTAAGGGCAATGCCGCAGTCATCGCTATAATAAATGATCTTGGAGGAACGCTGCGCCGCAATATAGTAGGTCGTTGGCTTACGAATAATGGCTGCCGGAATAATTACCATTACTGCTTTGTGGTTTTACGTAAATATTTGTATATTTGCGGGAGGGATAAATGTTGCGGTTTAAATATGTCAGCCGTATTTGGCTCGAGCCGCGATCGCTTCGTTTTTCTTTTCTCACTTCGAATCCCTAACTGATTATACCCTAGGCCTGTTGCATCCCCGTTTTATTCCGAGCTTTGAAATTAATGCTAGGCAGTACCATCAAACTTTTGTGCTTTATGTCATCAAAAAAATCAATTTTATATAAGTAATGAAATAAAGAAAATTAAAAGCGTTGTGAGCTTACAATAAAAATATAATGAAGTGGGCCATTATATGTTACAATAATGACATTCTTAAAAACTACATAAAAATGCATCGAAATAATTAGTCTATAATAATTTTAAGCCTTTATTTAACCTACAGATGAAGTTAAAAGGCACCAATCAGCCTATTGCAGTTCACTGCTGGACATAGGCCTCTCCCAACATGCGCCACAATGACCGATCCTCTGCCTTCCGCATCCAGCCCGCCCCAGCCACCTTTTTTAGGTCGTCGGACCACCTAGTCGGGGGGCGTTCTACTCTTCGTTTGCCAAAACGTGGTCTCCACTCTAAGACTCGTCTGCTCCATCGGTCGTCGGTCCTTCGGCAGACGTGGCCAGCCCATTGCCACTTCAGCCTGCTTATACGACGAGCTATGTCGGTAACACCAGTTCTCTTCCGGATGCCCTCGTTGCGAATTAATCCTTTAGAGAGACTCTAAGCATAATATTTTCTTGGGTTTACGCGAATGTTACACATTGAAATTAAACTACAGTTTACGGATTTTATCGCGTTATATTACTTTCACTGGTTATTTGTTATTACATTTAAACCGAAAGATCTAGAAACTACATTTTTATTACTAGCCGACGTTTCGAATTCTTTACAGGATTCATGTTCACGGCAGACTGAGGTGATATTTGTCTTTGTCTTGAATTTAAAAGTTATCTCAAAGTATCCAAACATTTTTCAACTATTGGTGTTACTATCTACGCAGAATGTGCTCACTGTGACTTGATGTCTTCTGGTGACTTTGTCCTTTTTGGGTTTCATTAGCCTGATAACAGGGTCCCAAGCTGGAGGAACATTCCAACCATCTTCCCTATTGAAATTAGGATGTTTTTTAATTTCAATAGCTTCACGTATCATTCTTGGAATAAAGCGGTGTTGTTTTGCGAGTATCTGTGGTTTATCAAATCGCAGGTAATGGTTGGTTCCTTGTTCTACATGTTCACACACAGCAGACTTCGTCGAGCGTTTGTGTTTAATGTCAGCTATATGTTCCTTTAGTCGAATGCCTATGCTTCTCGTGGTTTGTCCAATGTATGAGAGCCCACACTCACAGTCTATCTTGTAAACCCCGGCCTCTTGTAAGGGTAACTGACTCTTGACAGATGGTAATAATTGGCTTATCTTCGTTGGCGGCTTGTAGAAAGTTTTGATTGAAGCTCGCTTCAAGATGTAGCCAATCTTGTCGGTCACGCCCTTGATGTATGGGAGGACAGCAGGTTGTCTCTCTACTGTGGCTGGCTTGTTCTTCGGGGATCTGTGACGTTGGCGCGGTGGTCGGAGCTTGTTGTCTTGCAGAACTTGCTTGACATGTTGAAGCTCGGCGTCCAGGTGTTTCTTGTCACAGATCCCCCGGGCTCTCTGAAACAAAGACATTCCTACGGTAGCTAACTGTTTAGGATGGTGGTGAGATTCACCGTTTAAGTACCTATTTGTATGTGTCTTTTTCCTATACACAGTGTGGCTCAAAGAGTTGTTTTTGTTCCTGATAACAAGTACATCTAGGAAAGCTAAAGAATTTTTTGCCTCTAATTCCATTGTAAATTTGATGCTGTTATGAATAGAATTAAGATGGTCTAGGAATACATTAACACTATCTGTTGGTAAAATTGTAAAAGTGTCATCTACATACCGCTTGTAGAACCTCGGTGTGATGGTAGCAGTCTGCAGGGCTCGCGCCTCGAAGTCCTCCATGAAGATGTCAGCAACAACAGGTGATACTGGAGAGCCCATTGCCACACCGTCTACTTGTATGTAGTATTTCTCATCCCATAGCAGATAGCCGGTTGTTAAGCAGTGTTTCAATATTTCTGCATATTCCTCGGGCATGTTGTTTCTATTAGCTTCCTTCTAGTTATTTCAATACAGTCATGTGCTGGTAAGCATGTAAATAATGACTGTACATCAAAACTAACCATAGTTTCCTTGTCAGAGAGATGTAGGTGTTTTATTTCACTGACAAAATCGTAGGAATCCTTTACATGCGCTCTCGTCTTGCCTCTGAGTGGCGAGAGAATCTTCGTAATGTGTTGAGCCAATCTGTAGGTTGGTGCCCCTATTTGACTGACTATAGGGCGCAGTGGAGCATTTTCTTTGTGTATTTTCGGTAGACCATACAATTGAGGAGGTTTTGCACACGATGGTATTAAGTATTTCACGTCCAGATTCAGTTGTTCGGAGTATTTCTTCACAATGTCACTCGTTTGCTTGAGTATTTTGTTAGTAGGGTGTGTCTTAACCAATTTATATGTACTTTCATCCGATAGAAGATTTTTCATTTTTCGTTTATAATCGGACGTGTCCATCACTACCGTTGCATTTCCTTTATCTGCTCGAAGTACTGTTAGTTCAGGTCTAGCCCGTAGGTTCTTCAGTGCGAAATACTCTGGTTTTGGTAGATTCCTTCTCGGCACTGTCGACTGACGCAATACAGCAGAAACGTCCTGACGTATGGCCTCGAAATCTTCCTTACACATTGTTCTTGACTAGACAATCCTCAACGTTGCAAATAATGGTCTCATACGGTATTCTGGATGGAGTTATCGCATAATTTAAACCTCTGCATAATACTTTTTCGGTGTTTTGATCTAACGTGTGTTTTGACAGATTGACAACTGTTTGTCTATGATCGGCGGACGGTAGCGTGTGATTGGTCCGTGCAAAAACGTTCTGTTTCATTTTGTACTGGTCATTTGATTTTTGTTGTAATTTTTTGAAATTTCGAGCTAAGCATAGCTCGTTCCATGGCACACTGAGCGACTTTAAATCTATGGAGCAGCCCGACCGTGAGTGTCCAGGCACCGTACGTCATTACTGGTAGGACGCATTGGTCGAAGAATTTTGTCTTGAGGCTTTACGAAATAGGCGACGAGAAGACCCGACATAGCTTATCGAATGCTGCCCATCCCAACTGAATCCTCTTCTCGATTTCCTTCTCGAAAAAGGCATTAATACAGCCCAATTGATACACCTGTGTTGTAATACACGTGTCAACCCGGCACGCCAACACTTCATTCAGTTACACTAATGTAAAAATTAGGCCGCGGCTTCGCTTGTATGGTCGGTTATTGAGGGAAGAGGTAGTCCATGACTAGGCTAAAGAAAATCTAAGAAGGCTAAAGTTTTAGGAAGACCAGATTTTGCGTGAGTAACAAACATTCATCCATTCTCATAAACTTTTTAGTTTATAAGTAAGAAGTGGCTACACCATTTATTTCTTTTTTACTCAATCTCACATCAGTCATATTTGACTTAGGCCGAGAGGTATCCAAACGAAACAGCTTTGTTTATTACAAGACAGCAAACGCGTAATCATACTGATAAACCAGTTACTTGTCGTTGATTATTCCATCCACAGTGAAGGTTTAAAGGCTCAAGTTGACTTTGATATGGATTTCGAGATCACAAACGGAATATTTTGACAGTTCCGGTTTGAGGCACCCGGCTCAAATCGACTTTACGTTTGTTTTGTATTTATTGAATGGAGAGACTTTAAGAAAACTAACTTCGTAAACGTACACAGAGCGTATACTTTGACGAAGAAGGAGTTCTAAACTTCAGTCATTAACCAGCACAATATTTACAATTAAAATTTCTTCAGATGTTTGGCGAATGTTTATTAATATTTCGTATTGTGGTCTGGCCGCAAACGGATTAATTTTGCCGTTTGCCGGGGTGTTTCTAAAAGCGGTTATGATATCATGTTAAATGTGTCGCCGTATCCGCAGTTACCTGCTGAGTGAATTGAATCTGCAGTTTATTTCATTTAGATATACTCAGCTACATTTAGAATTAGTTTTTTGGAAAAAGAACTGCTGGGGTAAATTCCTTTTCTAGTTTTTTTATTAGTACTGTAAATAGTAACTTTGTAATGTTGTATTTATAAATACGTTTGAACCGTTAGAAATTACTATTTAAACTACACACATTGCGCTATTTCATATGAAGAATAACATGTGACTAAAGATTATTGAGATAAACAGATTAAATACAAGCTCTTATTGCTGGCGTGAGCATACAATATCCTATAATTCGTTCTGGGTATTGCCCGCGCGGATGTCAGCTATCGCGACGATACGTGGCCCTGTTTTATTCTGATGTACCTTTCATCTATATTAGGTAAAGCATAATTTAATTACCTCCATTCAGTAGTTTTCCATGAAAGACTTACAAATATCCATCCAAACATCTGTCGTCACAAAAATGTCAAGTATATAATAGTAGTAAGACATGCAGATACGGTTCAATATGTAATTCATAATTAGTACCTCATATAATCCATAACCGCTGTTAAAAACCGGTGATCCATATCTTAAAGAGTATAATCGAAGTAATTTTAGGCATCGCCATAACGTCAGTTGCCTCTCAGTGCCAGTTCTTGTAGAAAAGAATCGAGGAATTATGCGTTCTAACGACCTATGAGATTGGTTCGTATTCAGCAGCAGGCATCCGCATGAATATCAAATGGTATTAATAAATTAAGTGTGTCTGCGTCGGCGGTCGCTCTTATGTTGAACATTATCATAAATTGTTATAGCAAATATTTGTGGTTCTCCAAGACTTTGCCATGGCATTATGGCTCTTAGCTGTATATGGTGGTGTACAAAAGAGCAACATAAGAACCAATATAATAATATACATAGGTATGCAGTGGTGGCTCGAGCTCCCAACAATATTGTCGGTCCATCTTGCGGGAGGCCTACCTCTACTACGACGTCCAGTGTATGGTCGCCACTCCAGAACCTTTCTGCTCGTCCATACCAATAGTATCAAAAATTAATGCACTCTTTTGCTTTCAACTTTGCATACCACAAATAAATAACAAGCGGTAATATACGAAATTTAGTGAATCATTTAGTAACTGTCGGTACAGGTGTCCTTCTTGGCAAAACGTGAGGTGAATACTTGCGTGCCGTGTTCCTCGACATGGCAACGCGACTTATAAAGATATAATATGTAAGTTGCAGTAGAGCTGTGTTTTTAGTTTGATAATTAGAGTGTTGTAGAAACAAGATTTATTTTTGTATATGATTTGGAGGTGAATTAGAAAGTTCACAGCAATAAAATGCGTAATAGTTTATGTTTGAAATAGATATACTGTCTATAATAATTAGTCGAGTAAATAATTTTAATAATATTTTTTGTCTATTGTAATTTTTTTTTGACTCTGGTCACACTATGAGATGACAAAGCACTCTCTGTCTTGCTTTGAAAAATTCTTTTTGAGTACGCCGTTTGCTTGTCGCGTGATTTGTATAATTGTATTAACTTGAGTAAATACTTGTAATTGCCGCTTTTGAGTTATCCGGCACTAATCAGTCTACAGGTGATTTTCAAGATTTTCAAGGTAGAAGAGCCTTGCTGATTTCAGCATGAATGGGCCGGCTCGACTGGGGAAGTACTACCCTCTCACAGAAAATCGACGTCAAGTAACAGTACCTAAAGTGTTGCGTTTCGTTCGGTGAGTGAGAGTACCGGAGGCTCTATCCTTCCATCTTCTCATCCTTTTCCCAACCCCAAGGGGCAGCAACGCACTTGTGACTCCTGTGGTGTTGCTTGTGTCCATGGGCGGCGGTAGTTGCTTACTATCAGGCGATCCGTCTGCTCATTTGCCGCCTATTACCATAAAAAATATACAGTGTTAATAAATTTGTGAAATATATTGACAATTGACATTTGTGAAACTGAATTGTGAATTCTGTGTCGACCACCACCACGTGCATCGTGTCTTGAAGACGCCGCTTGGAGTCTGGTAACTAACGATATTTCTGTTTGGCCAAATTAGTTGTGTCTTATCATAGGTTTCCTCCAGGTCATTGTATTTTGATTGTCAGCGCCGAGAAACTCGGCCTCATGTATGTTCAGACTACTCCTCGTATTGCCTTGATCAATTGGAGTATGTAAACTAGTTTCCACTGCACTCTGCAACAATTCCCGATTGCCTAGGGCAATCTCTGAACATATCTTTTGGTAGCAAAGCGCGATTGAGTGTGCCTAACCTCAGACTAGTATCGTGGTCTCGGATCAGTATTGTAATCTTGTATCTGATTGAACTGGGCATTGCTATCACATTGTTAATATTGTTGTAACTGTTATGTATTGGTTGACTAGTTTCTGTTATTGGTTAAGTTCAATGTCAAACCGAAGTTCAATGTCATGTGCTTATGCACATGACATTGAACTTCGGTTTAAAAAAGTAATTGTTAACTTGAATTGTTGAAATCTTATTTGAACTTGTTGTTGTAGTGTTAATTAGTCTGTTTTGATTAAATACATAACAGTTTTATGTATTAATTGACTTATTTGATTGTAAACATTGAGTTTAAGCATTATAATAACCACATTTGACTTTGCATAGATAAGCTGGTTACATTGATAATCTTATAACTTATTTAAAGACTTTGGTTCTGTAGTAATAATTGAAAATATTAATATTGTTAGTCAGTCTGTTTGTTTGTTGCAAAGAATTGATTAGTTTGAAGTTTCAATTTGTTATAACTTTTGGCTATCAAGGACTTACGTTCAGCTGCGGGTGCCATTTCATCACATTTGCGCTGGTTTGCCTCAGCCAGTTCTCTCGTAAACCGGCCTAATCGTCAGCAGGCTTTATTACAAAAATATGAGCTGAATAATGATCGGTTGGCAAGCGTTGAACAGCAATTTGTGTCTTCAGCGCTTGTTGTCTCGAAGTGTTGTTGACTTCACAGTGAACCAGCGAACCAAAGTCAGTGAGGACTATGCCCAGATACTGGACAAATATGATGCTGTCTCCGACTGTGCAAGGAATTTGATTGCAGAGACGGACGGGCAACCCGTTTTGAAGCAGGAGCTTCTTAGGCCATCACCGGGACTTTTGAGTCGGCTTCCCACGCTAGACCTCACGCACTTTGATAGCTGCCTAGGAAGCTACCTGGGGTTTATCAACCTCTTCGACAGCCTGGTCGATGCCAGGGCTGACCTTCGGCCGTCCTAAAAATTGGCATATCTGATGTCAGTTTTGGATGGGGAGGCCAAAGGCCTCATCCAGCATCTGCCGTTGTCTGACGAGGCCTACCAGACGGCTCAAGACTTGATCACCCGGAGGTACCACAACAAGCGTGGCCTCGCAGACACTCATATTGAGCAGATCTTGAGTTTGCCCACGCTCACCCGGGTCTCTGGTTTGCGCACCCAATTATTGAACCCGCTGTTGGTGACACACAAACGCCCTCAAGTGCTTGGATCTGCCCGTGGACCAATGGTCTTACTTGCTGGTTTGAGCAGCGGTTTGGCGGGGATAGTGCGACACATCTGCCCCTTTTTGCAGACCTCGAGAAGTTTTTGGAGGACGAGTGCCGGGTCTTGGACAACTCCGGTGATGATACGCCGGCTAAGTCACAGCCGCCCAAGGGCAAGGAGTGGGCTCGCGTTCACACCCGAGGAAATGTTGAACGGCGCCCTACTCGATTTGCAGTCACGCAGAACCCAAAGGAGTGCTCTTACTGTAAGGTCACGGGGCACAGAACGGCCAGTTGTAGGGCATTCTTGGACCTTCATGTCGCCTCTCGTAAGCGCATCGCGAATGCCCGCCGCCTTTGTTTCTCGTGCTTGTGATCCCACTACCAGCGAGACTGCCCGAACTCTCGCCCCTGTCCTCACTGTGGAGGACATTTGGACATTCTCTGCATGAATGCCAGTGAGGTAGGCCGCTTGTCCAACCAGCCGACGCCGCGCACGGGTGGGTGTTTTGAAGGTGGCAGCCGAGACTCGCCTCGCTCACTTGATCACTAGTGCGGGAGTTGTCTTATAAAAAAGAAAGAAAGAAAGAATCACCTAAACTCACCCCGCTTGGAGAACCGTAGCGTGCGCAAGCCTCCTCTCTCTCGCGCACCAGAATGTGCGACTGTTCAGCGACACCAGCACCATGACTGCTGCCCCAGGTATTCCCCTCCTTTTGCGAGCCTTGGCTCGCGCCCACCTCGTTTTGGGCGGGTGCATCATTATGACCCCCACAAATGCTGCGCGGTTCGAATCACCGCGCCTTTGAGGACTTCAGACCGCACCCTCATTTTGATTTGCCTGGCCCTGGCCAACGGTCGCCGCCCAGGCAACAATACGTCATTGATTCCTGCCCTATAACTCCAACCTCCCCCATTGAGACCGTTATTCTACCAACGGTTGCTGTTAGGGTCTGGGGACCCACGGGGGCCTCTGTTGTTGTCCGCGCTATATTGGACACAGGTTCTCAAGGTTGCATTGTTTCCACTTATTTGGTAGGCCAGGTTAAGTTAAATATGGGTTCTTTTCCAAATTGTATTCAAGGAATAGGTGACGTAGCATCTACTGTTGAAAGGCAAGTTAAGGTTTTGTTTGCTCCTGTTGAATCTTCACACCGTGGATTAAAACCTCGGCTATTGTGCTGAAAATGTTGGGTATGCATCCACAAAAAAAACAGCTACCCGCTGCTGTAGTGATCAGGTTTGGAATTGGCAGACCCCAAATTTGACACACCGGAACAAATCGATTTGTTGTTGACTCTGATGTCTTCGGTGGAATTTTGATTGGTGGGAAACGGGTCTTGGTGCCAAATGGTTTGATTGCCATCCCGACCATATTTGGAGTTGCCTTGATGGGACCTGTACCTAGGGAACCCTCTGCACCCGAACTTGATAATTTGTTGGCGGTAGGCTCCGCTCTCTCTGATGCGGTTCAGAGGTTTTGGGAGGTAGAGGAGCCCCCTCAAGCTGCTCGTTTGAATCTAGAACATGAGGAGTGCGAGTTGTTCTTCTAGAACAATACTGGTCGACTCCGTTCTGGTCGGATTATTACGAAGCTACGCTTCCTGTCTGTTCAGCCTCCGCTTGGTGAGTCACGACCTTAGCCGAAAAGAGATTGTTGGATATGGAGCGTCGCATGTGTCGTGATCCGGAGCTCAGACAGAAGTATATTGAGTTCATGAGAGAATATGAACAATTGGGACACATGTTCGTGTCAAATTTGGATTGGCGTTCGGTGGAGCATTACTTTCTCCCGCATCATGCGGTATTGAAGCCATCAACTGGCAAGCTGCGCACGGTGTTTGATGGTTATGCGCAGACTTCTACAGGCGTACGTTTCCCACGAGCCTCTGCCATCCTGAAGGACGATATTTACGTGGATGACATTTGTTCGGGCGCCTCCACCGCGGACGAGGCGATCCTCTTGCGGGACGAATTGATAGGTATCTTGGCCTCCGCTGGTTATGAGTTGCGCAAATGGATTTCCAACTCACCAGCGCTTTTGGAAGGCTTACCAGAGGATCATCAGCAAGATCCACATTTATTTGAGATTGTTGGAAACCCCGCTATGATGGCTGTTCTCGGCGTTCAGTACAGACCAGTTCAAGACATCTTTACATATAACGTAGACTTGAAATTGCCTTGTTCCTGGACTAAACGTCTCGTGTTGTCTACTGTCGCCAGAACCTTTGATCCAAACGGTTGGATTTGTCCTGTAATATTTTGGGCAAAATGCTTTTTGTAGAAGCTTTGGACAGCAGGATTGAGTTGGGACGAACCTCTACGCGGTACTCTTGTTGAAGATTGGACCTCCTTTGTATCCTCACTTCCTGCCGTCAATGAGATCTCCTTGCCTCGTCCCATCCTTCCTTCCGGGAAGTACAAGGCAACCCTTCACGGGTTTTGTGATGCATCGGACCTTGGTCACGCGGCCGTGGTGTACTTACGCACAGTTAGTGCCTCAGGTCAGGTGAAACCCTCACCTGATCCTGGCAAAGAGGAAGGTTGCACCCCTTCGGACATCTTTGACTATTCCAAAATTGGAGCTCTGAATAGTGAAAAGGAGCCTTCATTTATTTCTGTTATATTTTGTAAATCAGGCGTAGAGTTTATATATTTTGCTTTCTTATAAATTGACGACTCTTTTGGATTCATGAATGGAATCGTACGGTTGCGTAATAATTAAAATGCATTTTTTTATTAGAGCTCTGCATTTTAAATTGAAATAAAATAGTATAACTATCAGTTAAATAATTTTAATGCTACTAAATCATTGATAACAATAAGTACCTGCCAGTGTAGTGTTATCCACATTCTAAACACACATTTCTCACTTCACCAACAACACTGTGGCAATGGCTGAATCACTGCAAGAATCCATCAGCAGTTTGAGGGAAGTGTTCCTGAAGCGGATGGCTGACTTCGAGGCGGAGCTCCCAAAATCACAAGGCACTCCATCGATGACATCTTTGACTTCCGAGTACAATTCCTTTAAGTCTTTTGTTGTGGAGGCACTTAATGGATTCCAACGCCAAATTGAGAGCCTGGCGCGCACAGTGGACACCATGGAAATGAGATCCAGGAGGAATATTTTGCTGCTGCACGGTGTGACAGAGGTTAAGGGGGAGGATACGGTTCAGGTGGTGTTAGGTGTTGTTAAGCAGCATCTGAAAACGGACTTGGTCGCTACTGACATCCGCCGCTGTCACAGAATGGGACGTCCATCAGCTGATCACAAGCCCCGGCCCATTGTTGTGAAATTTACTACTACTTCTATTCGTGATGGTGTTTGGTTTAGTAAGACTAAGTTTAAGGGCTCCGGTATCACTATTTCGGAGTTCCTCACAAAGCAGCGGCATGAGACTTTTATGGCCGCGCGTCAAAAGTTTGGTGTGTCAAATTGCTGGACAAAGGACGGCATTATACATGTTCTGGCATCAGAAGGCTCGCGTCATCGTGTGGTTAGCATAGGCGAGCTACATAAGATTGAGCAGAAGGAACTGGAAAAGCCTCCCACCGTCCCAAAGCCGACTGCCAAATCAAAACGTACAGTTGCTCAGAAAAAGTTCTATCTCTAACAATCTTCGTTCTTCCTACCACCTTTATGCAGATGATCTCCAGATCTATACGCAGTCACCATTAGCGCAAATAATACAGTCCATTAAAGTAATTAACAGTGACCTGGCACGAATTTGCAGTTGGAGCAAATCATTTGGGCTGAAAGTTAACCCTTCTAAAACGCAGGTCACTATTGTTGGTAGCCCCAAATTGTTGTCAAAAGTAAACTGGTCGCAGCTCCCTGATATTGTCTTTGATGGTACCACACTTCACATACAGGACAAAGTCAAGAATTTGGGTGTTACGATCGACTCTGCTCTTACTTGGGGACCACAGATCCAAGAAGTAAGTCGAAAAGTGTTCGCTTCAGCAGGCTCGCTGAGAAGATTGAGGAACTTTCTCCCTACTGCCACCAAAATTGCGCTTGCCAACTCGATCCGATTATCGATTATGCGGATGTCAGCTATCTAGATCTCGCCGAAAACCAACTTGAAAAACTTGAGCGCCTCCAAAATGTCTGTATACGATTCATATTTGGATTTCGCAAATATGATCATGTTTCACAATTTCGAACGCAACTCAAGTGGTTACCCATACGTCATCGCCGGAATGCTCACATTCTTACTTTACTGTACAATGTATTGTTTAACCCTTCAACTCCTTTCTATCTTAAAGGTCGATTTGAGTACCTACATGATACATATAATAAGTTTTTGAGGCCATCAGAAAATTTAAAACTGAAGATGCCGGGACGTTCCACGAGCTTTTTTGATAAGTCCTTTACTGTTACTGCTGTACGTTTGTGGAATGCTCTACCGCTACCTATAGACAGGCTCAGACAGTAACGAAATTTAAAGCGATGGTAAAGGAACACTATCTGTCCTTGTAGCTTAAGCTATCATTCTACTATAATAATTTATATCATTATAAGTCGTGCTGTTATATATTATAGTATGATTATTTAGATGTATGTATATATGTTTAGATGTATATATGTTTAGTTACATAGGTATATATTATAAAATTATAATTAAAATTTTGAAATATAAGTATTGATGTAATATTATTATGTTTTTATGTATATATTATAAATATATACTTATATGTATTTACTTCGTACGCCTACAACCACCAATAATTTCCACTGCAAACCATATCCATCCAAAGGTTGCCTGGCAGAAATCGCTTTTAGCGATAAGGCCGCCCACTGTAATTTTGTTTTAGTCTAAGTTTCTACTTTGTAATAATATTATATAGGTGTACAGTAAAGTATATAATAAATAAATAAGTTTAGGTTTGCGATAGAGTAGTTAGAGAACGTTCTTAACTACACTCATACCAAAAATCACATTGATAATCACAAATCTTTCATGTTCGTTACTAAAACGTCTATAGATTTGAATATTCTGAATAAGATGTTATCTGAAAAGTTTTTCTCTATTAAGTGGAATATGTACATGACTTGATATGTTCAGTATTCGGACTGATTGATTGCTGCGAGTAAATACAATTGGGTACGGCTCTATCTCGTTGAGGGGAGTATGTAATGATCGATGAATGAAGCGAGCCTAATTATGATAATACAATGTTTTCTATGTACTGAAGTCAATGACATCGTTACATAACCTTACTTTCGTGTATTTCGTAAAGTGAAATGCCGATTTGTTGCAGTAAATATGTCATTAGTAGTTTATGCCTATGCTAGGTTTATGCCTATTATAGGTCATGGATTGGATTTGAGCTGTAAAGAAAAAAAAACAGTAGACACACTATAAACTAATTTTTGATCACTGCTGACGTCGAATTTATTAGAAATGTTTTATACATGGAGCGTCTGCTGTGTCTAAACATATTTTAAGACTTGATTAGAAGCCTCAACCTTTGACTATGTGTGGCCGTGAAAAGCTTCGGGTAGCAGTTGAAAAAAATGTAATGCATAAATTGAATATCTTTAACGCAATCGTTCAAATTCATGCCGCGAGCTCCATAACACCTGGACTAATGTACCAACGTAAGTTCTTTGCTGCATAAAGTGCAGTGCGTTTAATCTTTTAAATAGGCTTATTGATAGTTGTGTGTCTTACATGTGTGATCTGAAGGCCCCTTGTTACAATATTTGTAAACATGTCTTGAACATGGGGACTATCCCCTATACGGAAGTTGTTTGTCGTCACAGGGGCAGTTGAATTGAAACTGTGGAGGAAATCAATAATCCTTCTGTCTGACTGACGGGTACGACCCTTAAGAAATCGATGGGTATAATATTAGTACACGTATACATATTATTAATCAGCCGATCGAAAAGTACACTATATTTCCAAACATGTTTTTGCTCACTGTCGTGATAGCAGGCAATTTGAGGTTCTATCAAGGCTTTGGTTGATGCAGTGCCAAACCAAAAAATTATAGTAGGTAGTGAATACAATTCATAACTAGCCGGAATATGTATGGTTGACCATCTGTGTGGCATTTATATCAGAGCGCTATCGTCCTCTGTAGGGTACGCTAAATCATCGGTGTAAGTTATTGCCTCGGGACAAAGTTCGTTAGACCGTCAAATCGTCAGAGGCCTTCGGGCGGTCTATAAAGTGCAACACCAAACTTGGCCTCAAACTCGAAGAAGTCCCAAAAAGAAAGTGCTTGGTCCAGTTTAACTAGTATTGGGTCACCATGCGGTCGTTATATTGGACCCCTTACAAAATAAATGTGCACTAAGGTTATTGTACTGTAGGTAATATAGAACGTTTGCCAAAGTATATATATTGTCGTACGTTTGAACAGGCGACAAAGAGAACGCCGTTTCCTCGAAGCGCTGTCTCTTCATCGATATATTGCTGTGAGTATTGTAACACAAAGTAAGTGAAGCACTGGCGTCAGTAAAGTATCGTTGGAAATATAATTATGACGTTACTTGTAACTGTGGATTTTTTCTTGATATATTCACATGTGATTTTTTAATACTAAGTATATTACTATTATTATTTTCTGACGTTTTGGCCGACTTGCAATGACAGTAGTAAAGGAGAAACTTTTTACCTTAAATTAAATAATTTAACTGTTTAAAACTCGTGAATAATTTCATTTTAGACTTTTGTGATTTGTATACACGAATGGTAAATGTTGAAAATAAAAAAATAGTTCAGTAGCTTAGCTTTAAAAGCATAACAGGCCGAGTTACTTATTATTAATATGATTACGGATTCCGTCTTCCATTGTTATCCTAATGAAGAACAAACAGCGACTTAAAAGGACATGTTCTTAATTAATATTATTATATCAGACGTACAACTGTAATTATATTAAAGTTGCGGGCGCTTCTACAAATTATGTAACACTTGAAATTATATTAGGTTATATAATTATAACCTATAATTATGTAGGTATCTAGAACAGTTATATTTGAATGTGTTACATTTTCGTAATAATTTATGACGGGAATTGCCTAGACGTGGGCACTGGGCATACTCCCATATCAGATTTAGCTGGTTTCAAATACCAAATGCGAAAATTGTCATTAAAGGATTAAATTCTATTAAAGTACGATACCAAAATTTGGTTTTCAAAAATCCTCTCTGCTCCGCTATGTGCTATCAAGGAGGACACCGCGCTGGTTTCAGTGGGTAGGCCTGAACCTGTGAACAGAAGAATCTTTACACACCCGCTCTGCCGAAAAAGAAAACAAGGGGTAAGACACCATTACAGTAGGTTCTTAAGCCATAACAACACAAGTACAAGGCAAAATATTCAACAAAGTAAAACATTTATTCATAGGTAGTTTCAAGTAAATAATAATTTAAGATAAATATTTATTTAATGCACTTAAATATTAATTACGTTAATTAATGAAATTTCACAGAATACGGCAGAATACTTTGCAGGAATATTTTAGTTTATTTATTTCATAGCGAATATTTTATGAAATTAGGAAGTATCAGAATATTTTTTCCGTGCAAATATTGTTAACAAAATAACTCACGTCAAGCTTCTTTATAGCTTACGCTTAGCTTATTATCAGAATAATACAATAATATTTTGCTCACATACTTACCCACCAGGGTCTACTTCTACATCAACTTGAGTTGGACTTGAAGCTTCGTGGAGGGAGACTCGCAACAAGAAAAAAACAAAATTTATAAACGTACGCAGTCTTTTTTGTGAAAGCATTTTTACTTTTTGTTTTTTTTTTTGCTATTTTATCTTAAGATATATTAAGTAAGGGCACAGATAATATAATATTACACTGTGCGGGTTAGCAACAGCTCAAGTAACCTTCTAAAATGTTTACTTTGTCTATGGAAATGTATAAATTGCACGGCTTTTGATAGCTATTGGTTTCCGAATTAAATCACGTTTTACGAAACATGGCATCTAGGTCTTAGAATAATTCCTACTACCTATTGTGATTTGTTTCCATGGTTATTATGATTATTTAACCTCATACGTGAAGTGACGGATTAAGAATACAAAAGTTCACCGACCCATTTCATTCACTACAAAACGTCTATGTTGTAAGAGGCAATCTTTGCGAAGTGACGCAAAATTTAATATCTGAGCCTCCTATTACTACTGTGAAGTAAATTAGGAGCGAGTTACAACCAGCAGTGGTCTGCGAAAAGCTCTAAAGAAGAGCAGAATAATATCTACTAAACATAGATGGCTACGAACGGTCTACGAAACGTCAAAGGACTATTTGCATCAAAGTAATAAAAAACTAGTAGGCTTTTTAATAAAATAATTAAAAACAGCTTTCTACCGATAAGAACGACGTAAAAATCAGTACTTGTTAGCAACACATGAGAGTAAATTATTTCAGAACACAATCGTGCTATTTCTGAGTAACAATAAATACATTATGTTGTATAGATTTAACCATGGATTGAACTGAGCAAATAAAAACACATTTAAACCAGTTAACGGAACCAATGCAACGAAACAAAGATTGATAATATTAAAATTTAATTCAAAGTAAGTTATTTTACAGAATAAGATACATTCGACGAAATATAATTGTGACATTGGATTACCTGTTTTCTATGAACATAAATTAAATCAATGAAAATATATTTTACTGGTGGTGGTTTAAAATTGCCAGATTCCTTAACAAAGCGCATTGAACCAAAAGTAAGTGAAATCAAACAACGCGACGTTTACCTGGATTAAAATGAGTTAAAAAAGTTTTTCTAGTGTTAAAATACAGCCTCCCCCCCCCGTGGGATCTCCACCTTGTCGTGGTGGGGGGGCTCAGTAACCGTGGGTTTGAGGTACACCCACGATGAAGCTAAGCGGGATCCCTGGAGAGGACGCCCCACGTGGGCTTGAGTGAGGCCTGCGTAGGATGCGTCCTAAGTGCGGGTGCGGGGGACAGTTCTGTCTGTCTCTCGCAGTCGGGTGCGGTCGCGGGAGGAGAGGCGTGTCGGTGTTGCGTTGCCGCGCGCCCTATCTCCCGCGACCAAATGGAGGCGCACCATTGTTGCGTCGCGGTGGGGCCGCAGAGGAAGAGGAGATGCGGTGTTGCGTTGCCGTCCTCCCTATCCTCTGCGGCCGCTGGGTGTTTTGGCGGCGGAGCCCAACACCTTCATCCGTCGCCAAGGGGGTTTCGTTCGGTGCTGGCCTGACCATCTGGCGGGCCTATACCCGTCGGGGGGTAGCGAGGAATGCTTCGGTGAAACCCTACCCTCCGACACTTGGGTACATGAGGAGCACGGGTTGGTTTTTAGTCAGTAAGAGTCTGACAGTCCCCTTCGTCCTTCCCCCCAGGGCGGAGGGACCCCATGAGTATTTTCCGACCCGACACCAAACGAAAAAAAAAAGTGTTAAAATACACTTCCAGCGTAAACATTAATGAAACCTATTTATTGCTTTAAATACCTAATTAAAGTTGATCCGTGATAAGACTTAATACCATATTTGGTTATTCTCCATTACAATCAGTCGCACCGAGTCGGCAGATAACGCGTGATTATATAATTACTAGAGGATATCCGTAGATATGCACGCACATTATTTTTGTTCATTTAAGCGTTGCCTCCCAATCCCGTGGGAATTTCAGACAATTCCTTCTTAGCGCATCTCTACGGCCTCCAAGGAACATACACGCCACATTTCTTGCGCCCAACAGTTTTGACTGCGCGTTGTCTGTCAGTCAGTCAGTAATGCAAGAATTATAAATTATTATACAGGTAGATTATGTAACACAAAATATCTGTCTCTAATATAGAAGACGCATTTTATATCGATTATGTCATTAATACAAGTAATATAAATTGGGGATTGTAGCATATTATTCGCATATTTGGTATATACCAACAAATAAAAATCAAAATAATTATCATCTTCCT
Organism: Euclidia mi; assembly: GCA_944739405.2. NCBI lineage: Eukaryota > Metazoa > Arthropoda > Insecta > Lepidoptera > Erebidae > Euclidia > Euclidia mi. The sequence continues at coordinate 41,387,185 of OX123183.2, read as the reverse complement.
GCTTGTTACTTTTCTACACTATTCACATTATTAGAAGGATAAGGCCACCATGTTAGCCAAGTGAGAGTTGGCAGACTTCACGTGTTTTTAGAAAACATTATAATATAATAATAATACTTTATTTCAGATTAAGCACCCATATGGTGTTAGTACAATTGTTAAAAAACTATGTTAGGTATATAAACAGGAGTCTTATTATTTGAGAACATGTATCATATTCCAGTGCCTCCATATAGGACTTTCCAATCTTGTAGCAATGACTTTCAGGTACCTGTTGGGGCTGTCTCGTACTCTGCGCATCATAGACGCGGTTCTTTTGCGTAATATAGCTGCAAAACTATCTATGTTAGCAAACATCGTCGATGCGCTACAGTATCGAGGCTGTCCCATCAGCATCCTGAAAGCATTCTTATATTGCACTCTAAGCGCACTAATAGCTCTCTGAGTGTGGATGATATTTTTTACCTCAATGGAGCATTTAGCGAACCTGCGAGCCATCATATTACACCGAATTGCCATTCCTCTGCGCTCGCGTTCAATGTCCGGATCGTCACTGAGGTTTTCATCCAGGATATGGCCTAGGTATTTAAATTGTGCTACTCTTTTTAACGGTTCGTCGTATAAAGTCACACAAGGCCCGTTAATAGGTGTCAAATTACCCGCTTTGAAAACCAACAGTTCACTTTTCCTGACATTGTACGAGAGCCCATGTTCACGCACATAATTTTCGCATATTTGCGTTAGTTTACGCAACGCACCGATGGATGGGCTCAGCAAGACCATATCATCGGCGTAACTGATGTTATTTACTATTTGACCGTGTATAGAACAGCCCACTTTAGTGTTGCTGAGCTCATGGATCAACTCGTTCATGTACATATTAAACAAGGTCGGTGAAGTCAGTCCTCCTTGCCTAACACCACATTCTAATTTTAATTATTAATTAATTATGGAGAACTCTCAGACATGCAGGTTTTCTCACAATGTTTCTCCGGATACAAAATACAAAATTTTTTATTGCTTATAAATTGTGGTATTACATATCAATGTGATCTTAAAAGTAGAAAGTTCATCACTATTTACCTCTATAGGCATGCAATAGATTGCAATATATTAAAAAGATATATTATACAGTTATATACTTATTTATCTAATAGTATTAGACTAGGGTTGGGTTTCGAAACAAGTCGCCTGAATTTGAGGTTATTGGTGGTATAGGGGGCTTAAGGGAGTTAGTTTTAATCCCTTAAAAGTAATTTTGGCTGCCGGAGTTGCGTCTAAATATTTTAAAACATTTTCCAAAAATTCTTAAATACTTCGGCAATTATGTAAAACGGAACGTAGTTTTTATACTTTAGTACAGTTTTACAAATGTCATTTTTAGGTTTTATGTGAAAACGTGAAACGAAACGCAAACCCGCCATCTTGGAATGATGATATTGACAGCTAATGTCAAATTTGTGCGTCATTGCTTTCGAGTGCCTAGGGTTAGGTGCGACTATAATAAGTGACTAAATAGGTTATGTTAGGTTCTCTTTTGACCCTTAACCCGAAAATAGGACCCTTAACCCATCAACCTTAGTTTATTATAGTGTGAAGAATGTGGAAGTTGGCAGTGCCATACACACCGATGTTTGGAGTTTTTTTTTCCAGAGGAAACCAAGTATTTCCGGCAAGTGAAAATGGTGAGGGGGGTTTCGAGACCTCCCCTCCTCCCCCCCAATCAATCACAACCCCTAACAACGGCGACGTATTTCAAAACTTTTACCTTAGACTAATACTATGATTTATGTTTATCTATATTATTTGCGAAACTAAAATTGATTGGCAGTTTGATTCACACAAGAAAACATCATAACTTCATACCTACAGTGTAACATATTATTGCATTGGTTTAATATATTTTTATAATACACCTTTATTTATACAGTAGGTAATAGTTATTTATTCATAGAACCTATATGATAAGTTTTATTGTTACATTTGTAGTCTCATTTTTACATATTGAATAATAGGTTATCTTAGCATTAAAGTACTCCGATAGGTATAGAAACAACGATCAATCAGAATGTTTTTGAGGGTATTTTGAAAACAATGTAAGTTCATATGTTTAACTAGAGGACGCCAGCAGCTACGCCTGCATTTTTTTAAAATTTACCCGTTTTGGCCGATCCCGTGGGAATTTCGGGAAATCCCGTCTTAGTGCACCCCTACGGTCCCCAAGGAACATACATGCCAAATTTCAGCTTTCTGCGCCCAATAGTTTCGGCTGTAGCGTGTCTGTCAGTCAGTCAGTAACGCAAGGATTTTATATATTAAGATACTGTTCGGTAGGTCATAATATATTTTGATACATGCAAAGTGCATGTTTCTTTTAAAAATTTCAGTATTTGCATTGGGTAAAATTACATTGTCCCTATTTCGTAGTCTTTTATTGTACGACAGTGTATTATTTTGCGGAAAGTATTCGCGGTACATCTTTACGAAACTAGCTGCCTGAAGAATGTAAATGACGGTAAGTGTAAGATATTTATGTTGCTTAAATAGTGGCCTACAAGAAGTTTCATTGTCTATGTTGTATATAATACTGAGGCATCGTTTTTGCAAAATAAATGTACTGTTGGCTTCAACAGAGTTGCCCCAGTATATTACACCATAAGTGAGAATAGAGAATATTTTCCCATAATAGGGCGATCGTGCAGTTTCAATATTAGTTGTATTGCCAATTGTTTGCAGAGTGTAGTAATATGATCTAATTTTATTATTCAAGTATTCGACATGTCTTTTCCAATTTATGTGATTATCCGAATCATCATCATCCTCCTAGCGTTATCCCATTTTTCAATCTGTGGTCCGCCTTCTAGCCTAACCGGATTTGGCTGAATATAAGCTTTTCCACAGAGCGACTGCCTGTCTGACCTCCGCAACCCGAAGGGATAGCGATATTCCATGGTTAAGACTAGTGTCAGTTTACTTAGAAGGTACTGACAGTGATTATCCAAATACAGACCTAAAAATGTAGAGGTATTTACTTCTTCTATGACCTCTCCTTTAAAGTGTATCTTTAGCTTAATGTGCTTAGATTGTTAGGGCCTAAATTACATATATTTTGTTTTTTAACGTTTACGTTTAGATTTAATGTTTTTAGCCATTCTACTACAGTTGTTATTTTTTTGTTTATTTTTCGTTCGTATTCGTTATGGTGTACGGATACCTACACCTACTTACTTCATACGGGTTTAAGCAAAAATTGATTTAATCTCTTTTTTATGTACAGCAAATGTTTGCTAAAATGTTCCTTTTTGAAGTATCAAAGGTCTATTTCTGTCCAATAATTGTAGAAACAACGCAGTGAGGTTAACTTAGCGCAAAACTCTTTCGTACTAGCGTATACTTTTCTACTGAAATACTGCACAAGTTGGACGTTAGCTTTGTCTAAGATTTATAGTGTACTGAAACTATAATGGCGTCTAGGAAGTTAAAAGGTGCCTCGACTTAATTGGTTAAGTCGGTTAATTATTTATCGAAGACTTTGGGGGGATCGTTTGCGTTAAAATGAACCCTTCGAGCCGATGACATGTCCCCAATTTAAGTTATTACAAGGATGTCAAGAACTAATATCGATATAAGTGATGTTGTGGTTTTGACAGTATAGTAGCCGCAGATTACGATCTATTAAACGTTATAATCCCTCCAAAGATATTTCGATATCGAATATTTGAGGAATATAGATTTATGTAGGTATTTTGACCAAGTTATAGTCTATCAAAATCTGTTTGACAAATTCCTGGAATATTAATACGATATAAACACGTTGTTATCGTTACAGATACTCAGAGCCGGCCTTAGCCATCCAGGCGCCCCGGGCGAGTTACTTATTTGGCGCCCCCTTGCCCAATTAAAACCCCTACCGTCCCCTGCTCAACCTCTATCTTTTGAAATAAGAGAGTGAAAAATCTAAGAAATGATATATTATGCTGTACGTAGATCGTAATGAAACCTTTAAACGACCTTTACTTTTGTTTTGAACGAGATGTATTAAGACTAGTAAGTAGTCTTTTATATATCGCACAAAGAACAAGAAAACAATATGGTAAACAAAGTTATTTTTGGTGGCGAAAAAGTGATAGTGGTATTTGGTTACTTTAAGATAAGGCAATGCTTTGAGGCAAAGTATATTAAGTGGATACCTCTACTACTGAACCCTTCATGGCCGATCCGATTCACACTTGATATAATTTTATAATATTGGTATGTGTACATAACATAATTTTTAAAAGTGATTTTAAAACATCGGGATGGCATAATAAATAAAAAACACAGAAAAATAGACAAATGATAATTTAAAACTAAAACACCACATCATCATCAGCCTTTAACAGTCCACTGCTGGACTAGGCCTCTTCTTTGAAAGGTGGAATTAGCCTACTATACCACGCTGGCCAAACGCGTTGGTATAGGGTTTGTATCAAGTTTTCCTTCACTTACAGTTCTCTGCATAATATGCTCCCTCTGTCGGCTCTTACGACACCCATGGGATGATATGAGGTGGTGACATTCCGTATTCTTAATCTGTCACCACATGGACAAAAACATACGCTTAAATAATATTACAAGTAGCAGAAAATGAAGGTGCTCAATTCATTAGGTATAAATTAAATCATAAAAAGCACCCAAGCTCGTCTTACACCTCGAAACAAACGGGTCGTACATGTTTGATGTTTAAGGTTTTGAACAGTGATTATCGCTACTTGGCAGCAACCGCTCAACACCTCCAACATCCACTTGGTAGCGCTGCAGAGACTCAAGAAGAGCCCAGGTTTCATGGAATCAAAGGGTTCTCGTAGTCTACATAGGCCAGACAAGACGGCTACTCCGTCTTCCCCGTCAGCCTTTACTTACCTGCCTGCGAGGCGGTAGAGACTGATTTCGCCGACATTTACGTACGGAATATCTTATGTTAATAGGCGAGGGAACGGGCTCTAGGTTCGCTGGTATCTGACTGGTGTAGGCGTCGGTGCATGTGAGGCATACGGGTATTTTGAGAAGTTTTCATTTGCAGCAAGTGTCTCAAGGGCAGCTGTTATGTTAACGCTTTTCAAGGTAGTCTGGTTGCTTTGTCAGGTGACTCTTTTCCAGTAATTTCAAATTCCAGTTGGAGGCAACATATCCCGTAGGATGAAGAGCAGACCATATAATATGGCTTCACTCAAGCTCCAAATTTTTTATTCAGGGCGCCTCGTACAAGTCAATGATTACTTCCGGTATTATACAGTCACTGAGACACCCATAGATATCTGCTTGTCATCAGTGATGATGCCCCGACGTTAAGACGAATCAACACTGAGGAGATTGTCATCTCTTGATTCTTGTTGCCGTTTGGGCGCTTTCTGGTCCACTTCCGTTGAGGATTTTTCTGACAGAAAGTTGTTCTTTATGCAAATGTTCTACTGTTTTAAGTTACACAGCATTTGCTCTTCTGTGGTTTTTTCGGCGCCCATAATTGGACCGAGTTGTGCCAAAATGTTCCACCCCACAATGAACACATTTAGAGTTATTTCAGTTTAAACATTCAGGCGAAGTTTTTCCATTTAAATATTCCGATTTTGTTACATATGAAGGTATCAATATTTGGGATATTTAATATGGTTTCTAATCGTATGTTTTACAATATACAGGCGCTGCTATTTTTTAAAGATATTGAGAGAAATATCGTCTGGATCATTTCAGCAAAAAATAAATTTGTATGACACTGTGTCAAAATTAATTTTGGAATAATGATCCAAAGAACTTTCATAAACAGTTTAAGATCCATGCAAGTTTTTGAGACATAGATACCTAATAAATATCTGCCCTTTGACAAAGGTGAATTTAGTTCATGCAATTGATTTTTAATTCCGTGATTTTATTTATAATTTTTTTGTTATAGTACCTTATTACGTTCCAAAAAATCTGTTATTCGGGGAGATGGGCCTCGTTAGTTTTGGTCGGCAACCCGTCTAGGAGAAGGAACACTCCGAAATTAAACCAACATTCAGGGAGCATACCCGAAAACAAACCCCAATCCAAGGTGTCAAATTGTTTAAAGGAAAAAAAAGGAAAAGAAAGATGAGTTGGATAGCAGATTATCTGAAGATTTCCGGAGAAACAAAGTTTTTCTGGAAATCCGTTTGTGGAGTTCGAGGAAGAACTCAATCCTCAGAATACACGTCAATCATCAGGGATAAGAATGTAAAGATACTGAATAGTGAATCGTGCGTGCTGAAGAGATGAAA